>CAKNXH010001953.1:0-39047 GCA_932178445.1 Andricus quercusramuli
TACTGAAGGAAGAAAGAGAAAAGTGTCCAGCATCTTATTTGAGATTCATGGTATCACAAAACAAATAGGAAGATTTCTCAACAAACACAACATCCGAACCATATTTGAACCTCCTGTGAAAACAGGACAGCTTCTAAACAACCATGAAGATAAAAAGGCACCTCTCAGTGATCTGAAAGTATATAAAATCCCTTGCTCTTGTGGAAACGTCTATACTGGAGAAACCCAGAGACCGTTGAGCCAACGTGTGAAGTAACATGAGAGTGAAGTCAGGCTAAAACATTTCACGCAATCAGGACTAGGTGAGCATCATATTGAAGCAGAACATAGCATTTCATTGCATATAACAACCGCCATCGTAAAAATATCAATATTTTTCCAAGAGAACATAGAGAAGCAATCGGAATCTTAAAACACTCTGATAACATCAATGGGGACAATGGATATAATACCAATCCGGTTGGGTTTTCCGTCCTTCTGCGTTTTTTTAAGAAGACTTGATTGGCCAATCCAGTTCGACCAGTCTCCACGGCGAGGCGCCTTGGTCAATCTCAGTCGGCAAGATTCGTATAATAGTGTTAAACATTATGTAGGAAAGTTAGCATTTGGGACAAATTCATGTGGGAAGTACGAAATACGTGATGAGAATGTATTCGTTAAAGCCAAAGGAGCTTTAGCAAAAGAGAATTCACAATTACAAAATTACAGTTGTCGATGCTTCATCCTTTACTTTTAAAATGTCTGTGCATAAATGTAGGAAAAGTACAAAGACCGAGCTCGTCGCGCAAAGAATTTATACTAACGTACGCGAAGCCTAGGCATAGGTGCGCTCAAACTTGCGAGCGAAGCGAGACGCGTGAGATGAAAATGCACCCACGCAGCGGGCCAATTTTTTTATTTAAAAAATCTTTGCAAGGTTTTCCATATTTTACCTCGGAAAATTGGAACCTTGGACTGTTTGCATCAATTCGGCACAACCAAAACGACGAACAACATCTTCTGCAAGAGAATCAGCTATGGTGGGGACGTTAACTTTCGCAAGTATAAGGCTTGGCAGTATTCTAACAAATAATTTTGCCACGTGAGAATGTACTTTTTGCCTCTGTCGGTGGCAGGTAGGGGTCCCACGACATCCATCTGTATCTTCTCAAATGATTTAGAGGGAGTATCTGTAATGACCATAGGTAGCTCCGTTTTGACGTGAAATAATTTTCTATACTGACATGAATCGACTCACACGGAAACAATGTTTTTCAACAATCGTCGCGCGCTCATATGCGGGGGGGGGGGGGGAAGTGATCATAATGTCGCCATTGCAAATTTTTAAGCTGTAATTTTCTTTGTTAAAATTCGTCTTCAAAAAATTTTCCATATAAGACCGAGATATAGAATTTAGGCGCTTAACAGACTTATCGATACTAAAGGTTTGCATTCCACGATCTTGCAAACCCTGTTTAAAAGTTTTGATACTTTGTTTTATATTAATTAAAAGATTTTTTCCATCAAAAATTGATTCAACTACAAGATTGAATATCTGAAACTTCTCACATGGACTGACAAGACTTCCTGACAAACTCGCCTGGCATTTAGGGTTATGTTGCTTTTATCAAATTCGAAAAAGTTGTCCAGGGGAGTTCAGTCTCCTTATTATTCCTGAGTGATGTCAACCACTCGACAACGATAATTTGGTGGGTGCGACTTGTCTTTCGTTAAAGATCCTTTGGCTTTCACGAACACATTCTGATCACATACAGTTATATGATAACTAATTTTTTAATCTTCAAAATAGTAATGATATTTTTTTTACTTGATCAGGTAGAGCACATCCACAAACGATAGCTACACTGCTACCAAATGATCTACTTTTCCGTAATATACATTTTATTGGACGATATACTGCAGAGGGGGAGTTTCATAGAATAGATGGGATAACTCTACGACCCGGTAATTGAAAATTTCTGATCTTTCTAATATTCCGTTAGTGAAACCTGAAATATTACTATTCAATGAGTCTATCACTTAATTACTAATTTGATAAAATTTTTATTAATTCAGTAATGAGGAACGGTAGACCAGTGATAATATATCGGGAAGATTTTCGTGCTGGTGATCTAATACTACGGGTTGGATATGCGTATGCAACATATCAGGAGGAATTTAAATATTTTTCTGTGTTACCTGAAAATAAGCAGAGACAAATTTTTTTTCTGCAATGACCATGTGTGACCGAAAATGTAGGGCCAAGCATTGTACCGATAACAGTATGAGCGTTTTTGAAAAGAAGAGTACCATTCTGAGATGGAGCGCACATCCTCTATTTATTAAAACCAAACAGAAAATTGTTAATTTCAATTATTAATATACAAAACTGTATAATAATTGAATCATCATTAATTGTGAAGTTTTTTTATGCAAAATGTAAAATTGATACAAAAGTAATCAATTTCATATTTTGATCATTCAAATATTTGTGTAAGTACAAAATAAAATAAACGAGTTTACAGAATTTGGTCAAATTATTAATTGCTTATTTGAACCATTTGATTTCACTGATCGGTATCTTTAACACACCTTATGATTATCACAGCAATTACATAAGTATGAATTCAAATTTATGCTAGTATAGTATCCTGAAGATGAAACGAAATTTAAAGAAGCTGGAAATAAGTGAATCGTGTTAAGCAAAAGAATGTAATTTCTTTGATCTTTTTATTGCTTATCTGCTAAAGGCCTGTGTCCTTCTAAGTACACAACAGAAACTAATGATCAATCTTTCGGTTCTATTTCGGTGAAGTTTTAGGCCCTGTAAGGAGTAGGTAGATAATCACATGAGAGTCAAGAAATCGGTCAAATTATGAAAGAGAGAGCAAGGCCGCATGTCAAGAGGCATGAATTTGCATCTCGCAGATTGTTGACGGTGGAATGAGTGAAGTAAAAGACGCCTTCTGAGACGATTCAAACTGATACTATAGGTACTTACGATCATGGTAAAAGAATCATTCTACTAGGAAGGGGACAGGAGACAGGTTGCTTAGCTTATGCTTGAAAAAGGGCTTGTTTATTACAAATACTTGGTTCAGGTACGGAGGAGATAGCCACAGTTTGAATGACTTTGCTATTGTGGATGAAAGACTGAAATAGCTAATAAACATACAAGGATTATTAGGGGTTCTGAATGTGAAACGGATCATTAAATCTTAGTCTCGAAAATGAAATTAGGTCAGGGGTGGAGAAAGAAGAGAACTGAAAAGAAGAAACAGACGTGAATCAAGATATAGAAACCGAAAGTGCAAATAGTTTTCCAAAATAGGATACACGAACTTATATGTAGGGCAACTTGGAAGAAGCTAATGCGATACAAAGCTATAGAGGACGCATGGACTATGCTCTGGAATATCATTCTTAGGAGTGCGACTGAAGTGTGTGGTACTGCGGTTTTTGAAAGCATGTCTGGTGATGCGTAATGAAATGATGGCATCCGCGAAGCCATTAACAAAAAGAGGCAAGCATATCTAATAAAGTTGAACATTGTAGGTCTAAGCGATGACCAGAGAAATATACTTGAAAATTATTAAAGAGACAAAAACAGGAAAGAAAAAATATTAATCAAAGAATGTGAGGGTAAAGTCCAAGAAGAAGAAGAGAAGAAAATACAATTCGATCATTTGCGGATCAGATATTCAGCTTGAGATAGATCACAGAAAAAATTTGAGAATTAATAAAAAAGTTAGTCAAAAAGTATAAAATACGCAGACATTAATCCACGTGTATCTACTTTTTCTGACTTGACGGTCTTTTTATATTGAGCGCTATATGTAGTCCTGATCATACGTGGATCACTATTGATGTCGTTGCCCTGTGCCCAAGATATCTTACTACACATTTTATTGCATTATTGGCATTTTTTGTATCTAATTCACTGTAAGGCTGTCATTGCATGAAGCTATTGAAGCTATTGAACTCGTTTATTGCTTTCTTCATATCAAAAATTGATATATATAACAAAAAATCTAGAGATATTTTTACTTTTTACGTTCGCATCATGTATTTTCATAAGATAATGTATTTTTTAATCCCTAAGATAGTTAATAACTACATTTTCCGTACTTAATCAGGTGCACCACATCTACAAACGTCAGCTGCTATGAAACGGAATGATGTAATCTTCCGTAATATAAATTATGTTGCACGATGTATTCACATGTGGTTGTTCTATAAAATAGATGGGTTAACTGGCCTAATGGGTAATTGTAAAGTTCTAATTTTCCTAATATTCTATTTGACAAAAACTCAAATATTACTATTCCATTTGTCTACCACTTAATCACTCATTCGATACAAATTTTTATTGATTCAGTAATGGAGAACGGCCATACAGTATTTATACATAGGGAAAATCTTCGTTCTGGTGATCTATTACTACGGGATGGATTCTCGTATGCACAATATAACAAGGAATTTCGATATTTTGTCATCTTGCCTGAAAATAAGCGAAGATTTTTTGGATGGACATACTGGCAAGGCCAATTTTGACCGACTTTGAACCCGAGTTAGTGCAATACTACCATCATGATTAAGAACGAGAAACTGTACAATAGCATTTGGAGCATTTGATCAGCCTTTTTCTTAAAATATGATTTTAAGAAAATGTTTAAAAATGTAATTACTAATAAATAGTGCAATATTGTTATCTGTTTACAATGCGCCATTTATTAGTAGTATTTTTTGCATGTATTCCTCAAAACATCTATAGTTTGAAACTGGCTAAAAATTTTTGAAGCGAGCCAATTATTGTACCGATTACACTATGAAAGTTTTGTGAAAAGAAAAGTATCGTTTTTGTATAAAGTGCTCGGTAAAAGGCACATACTGTCTTCATTGAAAGCAAACAAATTATTTGTAATTTGAATTATTAATATACAAGACTGTATAATAACCAATTTACTGTTAATTCTTAAGATTTGTTAATACAAAATGTATCATTAATGCAAAGTAATCAGTTGGATATTTTGATCATTTAAATCTTTGCGTAAGTATGGAATGAAATAAACGATTGTGCCGAATTTGGTCAAATTATTAACTGCTTATTCAAACCACTTCATTTCGCTGATCAGTATTCTGAACACATCAGTGTTCTTAACACACCCTAGCTTACTACTTCAATAAGAGCAACTTGGGAGGAGCTAATACTAAACGAAGCTATAGAGGATGCATGGACTATGCTCTGAAACATCATTATTAAGAGTGCGACTGAAATGTGTGGTACTGCGGTTTTTGAAAGAATGTCTGGTGATGCGTGGTGAAATGATGGAATCCGCGTAGTCATCAACAAAGCGAGGCAAGCGTATCTAATGAGATTGAACATTGCAGGTATTCACAATGATCAGAAAAATATACTTGAAAATTGTTATAAAGACAAAAACAGCAAAGAAAAATAATAATCAAAAAAAGTGAGGGTAAGGTCCTAGAGAAAGAAGAGAAGAAAATGAAAATTGATCATTTGCGGATCAGATATTTAGTTCAAGACAGATCACGGAAAAAAGTTGGAGAATGAATAAAAAAGTTATCTGTGCATTCGTCGACCTAGAAAGAGCGTTAAATAAGGTAATAGAAGTAAGCTTTGGCGATTTCCAGATCTCTCAATATTAACGAAAAACAATTTGTCTTCTACTAATCGGAATCCGAAATAATATAATTCATTCCTCATATTCATTTGTGAACGTATGATATTTAATATTCCAAAGAATGATCATGATAACAAATTATTGCACGCGATAAATCTCATATTCTTATATTCAGAGAAATATCAATTGTACTGGTACACACTTATTATGATTAGTTAGCAATCATCTAATATTTATTTATGTCCTCTGTCCAGATTTGAAAAGTATGATGATTTATTCAATAAGTTGAAAAATTTTTAGAAACAATTTACTAGATTTTGCGATGAGTTGAACGCAAGATATTGAAATGATGATTTTGCTGAAAAAACTTTGGACACGGAAAAACGCCGGCTGTCAAAAGTACGTCAACATCATTGCAGTTTTGAGTTGCAATGAAAATGAGCTGGGCCGACTCATTTCGAGAATCTAGAGGAAATTCATCATCTTGAAACTGTTTCTTCCTCATTTCGAGTATCGTCGATTGTTAAGCTGAATTTGTATCTCCTCTGAAGACGATTTTGTTCTCCTTGTTAAGACCAAAGAAATAGCAATGAGCGGGTAAGTTGTAATAATAATTATCTAATTATTAATTTCTTTTCATCCGTAACACATGTTGATCACATAAAATGAAATTTGTACTCAGTAGTGCATATCTTAGGTTAGTCATGACCGACTTGATATGCAAACTGAAGCCAGGATGTCACGTCCAAGTCCTGACCGACTGCATGCATATTGAAGCCGAAGCACTCGAGGAAATTCAGATTATGAAATTTTACAATATCTTGTATAATCTTACGGCGTCTAATTAATGTCAGCACATTTAAGAAGAAAAATGCTCAAGCATATAGAGGAAATCTTACAAGTTTTAAAAATATAAGATTATGCTTGGATTTCCTCAATATAAATGGTTGATATTTTAAGATGAAAGTCATGAGGTATTGATCCCCTCTAAAAATAATTCCAGTGAAACCGATTAAATGCAATCTAGGGAAGTAACCAAGTTTTCAGAATTCAAGGTTCTGTATGTGTATTTCTTCGAACTGGTTGTTGTGAAAAAGAAAATTATCAAGTAGGGTAGCGGAACCAGTCGTCGGCTATCAACCAATGGTCGGCCACGCGTCAGTAAATTTCCGAGGAACATATAATGAGAAGAACATTATTTGGAACGAAAATCCCGTTATATAGTATGAGCTTTAATCTGCTATAGTGGCCAATTCAAAACATTACATTCACCAGTTAGCAGTGGGCCGATCGGAGCTGCCAAAGATAACCTGAAAATTATTAAATCATTATTTTCGCTTAACACATAAGAAGTCGCCTCAAAAATATAACATTTCCAAAATTTAGTATGATTGTGCATAACAAAACATCACTTCATAATAAAAATCCTGCTTCATTCAAATGTGATCAATTAAAGAAGTATAAAGTCATGATAAACCCTACTGAACAAAAGTCAGGAATCATCACAAATAGTTTCGACGATTTCAGCTACCAAAAAATTTTTCTAAAAACTTCAAAATAAAAAAAAGAACATATTTCAATTTTTTTGTACTTCACTAAAGGATAGTAATAATTAATTCCATGAATTACTTGATCGACCTTACGGGACAAAACTGGACAACCAAAGGATGTTTGTGGCTGAGTATGATATACTTTGTTACAAAATATTTTTTTCAACTCAGTAAATTGTTTTCTTGAGGAAAATCATATGTGGATAATAAACTAGAAAATATGGTCAACGGTCTCTGGCACGTTAAAATATTGTACATTCAACTGTTCATTTAGCTGATACTGTTGAACACGAATCTAATCAAAAGTGGTCGACCACTGGTTCCACTACCCTATTAAGGAAAGCTAACAAGGTACATATTTGGAATTTGAATTCATCTTTTGAGTTTTCCATGGTTTTGGATGTTTGGAAAGAAAAACCATGTCTCATTGAGAAAATCCTACAATTGTACAATTATTAAGAATTCAAGGTTATGTTTGAGTTGTCTCACTGAACTGCTTATAGTAGAAGAAAAATCATCAAGTATTGAGAAAAGATATCAATTTTATGATTTTGAGGATTTTATTGGGTATCCTTAGCATAAGTTGATCATATTTTGAGAGAAAAATAAGCAAGTATTGATCCCATGTGAAAAGGATTCCGTGGAAATCGACTGAGTGCAATCCGAATCGTATATAGGGGTGAGTGTCCCTAAGTCGACACAGCAAGAATTTATGTCGTTCGGAGCAGTGTCGAGTGATTTTTGCGGTCGCAATAAAGCGCAAAGTGAAAAAGTCGTTTTTTGCTATTTATCAAAATGGTGATCCTAAGCCGGCACCCCAGGGTCCTGAGTTGACACATAAAGTTGACCGCTCAAATGCAAGAAAAAGGGCAAGTTATGTTATCTGCAAGCATGCTGTCAAAAAACAACCAAACTAAGAAACCAACAAGAAGCGGATTGAGGACCACCTGTTCGGTGCCGACACAGGACCACTATGAATTTTACACAATTGATGCTATTACGCACACGAAAAAAATCCGAATGAAAAATCGACTTTATCAGGCCAAAACGCGCGCCATCTCTGAGACACGCGAGGATTCCAGCTTAACCCACAGTGCCGACTTAGGACCACTCTCTTCTTCTACTTCAAGCCAAAAGACGGATTTTCTATACAAAATTTGAATTTACAAACAAAAAATATGAAATGAGAAAGACCAATTTAAAAAAAAATGTAAAAGTTACATTTTCAGTTCAAAAATTAATTTTAAACCAAAAAAAAAAGAATTTTCCATTGAACAGTTGAATGTTTAACCAAAGACATGAGCTTTCAATCAAGCAAACAAAATTTCTAACAATGAAGTCTAACTTTTACGCAAGTAATTGCATTTTCAATTCAAAAAGAATAATGTTCAACAAAATAGTTGAGCTTTCAACCAAAAAGATTAATTTCAATCTAAAAATATAACTCTCCTAAAAAGCAAAATGATTCCTCAATGAAGTGATTCAACCTAATTTCTCGAATAAAATAGTTGAATACTCAAGCGAAGAAGAATATTGTTCAACCAGAAAGTTGCATTTTCATTGAAAAAAATCTACCAAAACGGATAAATTTATAAATCAAAAATATTAATTAAAAAAAAGTTGAATTTCTGTTGGAAACGAATTTTTGTTCACTTTTCATGATCAAAATATGAATTTTTAGAAAAGACATAAGTTTCTACGAAAAAAAATTTATTTTTGATCCAAGAAGATGAATTTTTACCCAAATAGGATGACTTTTCAACAAAATTGTTAAATTCTTTACCCAACAAATGCATTTTCATCCAGAAAAGATGAAGTTTCTCTTAAGACAGATGAATTTTCTATTTAAAAAGAAAACACATTTTTTTAAACAAAGCTGAATTTTCACCCAGAAAAGTTTCCGGTTTACTTTTCAAGATCAAGGTATTAATTTTTTAACAAAAAATAAGTTTCCATGAAAAAAATTGGACTTTTCATTCAAAAGGACTAATTTATCATTTTTCAACAAGAAGAGATGAATTTTTAACAAAACAGTTTTATTTTCTACCAAACAGTTGCATTTTTATCCAAGAAAGATAAAATTCCTCTTGAAATCGATGAAGTTTCAAAAAAAAAAATAATAATAAAAATAGTTGAATTTTCATCCAGGGAAGATTCTAGGTCTCTTTTCAACACTGAAATATTAAATTTAACCAAACAGTGCATTTTCTACAAAATAGTTCAATTTTCAACAAAGCAGCAAGATTCACAACCAGAATGCATGACTTTTTAACAAAATTGTTGAATTTTAAACCAAAAAATTGAATTTTCGGCCAAACAGTTGCATCTTTATTCAAGAAAGATTGAATATTTCTCTTGAAACAGATGCATTGAAAAAAACATTTAAAAAATTGTTCAATTTCCATCCAAAGAAGATTCCAGTCCACTTTCCAACATCAACATAAGAATTGTAAATTATAAGTTAATTTTCTGCTAAATTTTTATGCTACAATTTTTAATGAAAAAGTATGATTATGCAACAAAATTGTTGAATTTTCCACCAAACAGTTGCATTGTCCAAGAAAAATGAAAATTCTACTAAAACAGGTGAATTTCTCAATCAAAAAGACAAATTTTCAAAAAAGGGTTGAATTTTCATCCGAAAGGATTTCAATAGACTTTTCTACAGAAAAATAAAAATTTCAAACAAAAAGTATTTCTGCATTTTTGTTTAAGGAGGATGCAATATTTCCACTAAAAAAAACGATGAACTTTTCAATTAAAAATACAAAGTTTCAGAAAAAATTTTTTTCATCCAAAAGAGATTTCAGTTGGTATATCAGCAACAAAATATGAACTTGAAACAAAATGTTAATATTATACGAAAAGAGTTGAATTTTTAACCCAAAAAGACAACTTCTTAACAAAACAGTTGAATTTGCAAAAAAATGATGTCTTTTTAAGAAAATTGTTGAATTTTCAACCAAATAATAAAATTTATAACTAAAAAGATAATCTTCAGGAGAATATTCTTGCGAATTTGCAAAAATTATGTAGTTGCCTGAAGGACCCCCTCCTCCCTATGGTAACAAATTGTAACAAAATGCCTCAATCCCCCCCCACCCCTTGAGCTGTTACGTAACTTAAGTACGGCCCCTAACAGTGGGGCGGATATGGTATTCACTATTTTAAATACACTGGAGTCCCTCTATAGCAGTCCCCTCTATAACAGACAAGGCGGTCCAAGGAGACGAGAGAGAGGCGTTTTTTAAGGTCAGCGGAAATGCGATGCTTACTGTTCGGCGCTATAAGAAGCCACAAGCAAGAAGGAGAAGAAGAACGGTTCGGAGAGTCCCTCTATAGCATCTTTGTTGATTAAGAGTACCCCAAGACAGCTGCTATAGAGGGACTCCAGTGTATTACAAAGCCTGGAATTCTGAACGGATTCGGATTTTTTTTTAGAAATGATCCGAATGAGATTTCTCAGAAAACATTCACCGGAATTTCTAAATTCTCATTGAACGAAATCAAACCATGAGCATATGCTAAAACATTTTACGATGAATGTAACTTATCTCTTAGTCTTCTATCTTGGTCTCTTCATCTCTATAGTTTATCGGAACTTGGATTGTTTATTTTATAGCAATAAAAATACGCTGCACGCCCCCGCCAATCAGCAGCCTACCCGTAGATGAGAATCTATGTCAAGAATGACATAATGGCTAGTATATATACCAGTGAAAAATATTTCGTCCATTTACAATGCGGGAAATTCTTTAAAAATCGTTGCTTAATGTCTATGATATATTGGAATGAAGATTTTTGTCTTAATGCTGTTCTTCACGTTTGAGTTGTTTCTTGATTCTGTTCGTAAGTAGAATATAACATAATACTGAATCAATAATATATTAAACCATCTCAAATCAGTATATTAATTATATTCCAAACTTGGTTTCTCTCTTTGAAACAATTGAAACAAAAGTTATAAATCAATTTGTTATGAAAAAAACTACAATCCAATCGTCTTGAGTTCACTGTTACAATTATTGATCATTACTCCACTAATACTTCTGTATTCACTAAGAGGTCCCCTTAGTGATTATCATTTATTTTTTCAACGAATAATTATGATAACAAATTAACGCACGCGAAGTATGTCATATTCTTATCTTGCGAGAAATTTCCATCGTACTGTTGAACCCTTTTTATGATCAGTCAGCAATTACGTAATATTTATCCATGTCTTAGGTCCAGATTTGATGAGTATCATTCGCTCTTGATTTTGGAAGCTAAACATTTTCAGGAAAAATTTACTAGGTCTGGCAGAAATTTGAACGCAAGATTATCTTCACAAATCACTTATGGTCAACAAATACACTTACATCGTAGTATTGAACAAAAAAATGTTTCTGCAGTGTTTTCTCTTTGTCCAAAGAATGATATCTTATCTCTCAGAAAAATGTTTCTTCGATATAGGATTCAACAAAATAATTCAATTTTGAACCCCTGCTTTCAAGAAACGTTACCCTTTTTTTTTGTTTCTTCTGCTTAAATGCATCTTAACGCTGCTATGCACCTTTGTTTTGAAACATAAGTTATTATCATTGTATAGGTATTCCACCCTGCTACGCAATTATTCATTCACCGGATGTTCCCTTCAGTTCTCATGAATTAATTTTTCATAAGCCCAATTTTAATCCAAACATCGTGAATTGCCTGGTACAACTATTTATTATTAGCCCAGTCACCACTAACACTTATGTATTCACTAAAAGGTCCCCGTTATACCTTTTGTTCAGTTTTTGCAAAAATAAAACTGGTTTGCTTCTTATACTTTTTTTGTGCAGTTATACCTCAGAATCTGTTGCTCAGCAAAATTTTAATCTTTTGCATTCTCTATATCAAGTTTAGATCTTTCGAAAGCAGAAACAAATGTTCTGATCAAACGAAAACTTCGCTTTATGAATTGTTATTAAAAAATTACTATTCTTGAAAGAAAATCCTCTAAACTTGTAATTTGTTATCAAAAACCAATGAAGGCCAAACAATGTCATAATTTTTCCTAAAACTGTTGCAAAATCTAAACCTTCCGTCAATAACATTCTTAATCTTTATAAGGTCTCTTGCCTACATTGACCAGTTCCCCGAAAAGTGCAGAAGAGAAGTTTTATTCAATATCCATGTGAAAGACGGTCTTTTTCATAACTTTTTCCACAATAATTATTTTAATTCAATAAGTGACAACTTCTGAGTAGTTTTCCAATAATTTTCTATTGTTTGAACAATTATTATTTGTAACGAAATGACTCACGAATGTTAAAAGAAATATCTTTTTGTTTAGGATATTTGGAAATTATTTAATTTAAACAATTTTAATACTTTTCAACAATTTTTCACCTCCCTAAATCGTGTAAAATGACTACCTTCTGAAATTGATGACGCAATTGGGTAATGCTAAGAATTATATTTTTTGTGAAGGACAGTTTATAATAATTCAGAAAATTAATATCACTTATTTCGTTTCGTACTAAAGATGGAGAGAATTTTAGTATTTTCGGATCTCTTACACCTTCTCACTTATTATTCAGTATTTTTGTATCTCAACGAAATCGATCGGTGCGGAGGAGATAGCCTTAGTTTAACTGAATTTCTTGTTGCGGATGAAAGACAGATAGCTTATAAAAGATGAAAGGGTTATTGGGGGTTCTGAATGTGAAACGGATAATTAAATCTCAGTCTGGAAAATGAAATCAGGTCAAGAGTGATGAAAAAAGAGAACCGGAAAGACAAAACAGACGTTAATCAAGATGGAAAATTCATAGAAAACTGGAAGTGCAAATAGATTTTCAGAATGGGATACACCAACTCATAGATAAAGCAACTTGAGAGAAGCTAATACGAAATAAATCTATGGAAGACGCATGGACTATGCTCTGTGATGTCATTGTTAGGAGAGCGACTGAAGTGTGTGGTACTGCGGTTTATGGAAGAATGTCTGGTGATGCGTGGTGAAATGATCGAATCCGCGTAGCCATTAAAAAAAAGAGGCAAGCGTATCTAATGAAGTTGAACATTGCCTATTCATAACCTGACTGTAAAAATTGTATGACAAATTATTCTCCGTTGAAAAATTCGGGTGAAAGTTCTGAGATCAAAAAGTACACATTATTATGCAAAATTATACGAAGTGTCTTTCATAAAAAATATGATTCTGAACATTCATTAACTGTGTCATTAATTCCAGAAAATAGCAACTTTTTATGATTGGAGGGAAAAAAATTGTTCAAGCTGATTGAATTGTTTGACTGATTCTTATATATCTTTCAAGAATATAGATGACTCTCAAGATTCGCTAATTGTGCCATTAAATCAAACAAATAAAAATTTTTCTTCATTTGCAAGGGAAAAATTTGTTTAAACAAATGAAATTTTTGTGAATAATCACTCAATTTTCCAGGAACATTATGAGGGAATCGAGGTTTCTCAAAATTGGAAGTTATTGGACGGAAATTATACCTTCAAAATTCCTTAACAACTGACTTAACTTGAATTTGCAAAAAGTTAATAACAAGTACTTCTTTCTTTCCATTCTTCCGAAAAATGAACTTTTCTATTTAAAAACATATGTTAATTTCAGAAGCCCGGGTGGACTGGTTAATGTTGACCAATTGAAAAAAAATTGCAATTTTCTTTTTCGGAAAAAAAATAAATTGGGGCAGGGATCAACAACAATCGGATTTTTCAAGTACAAATTTGGACCACCCTAATGCATGACATTAAAACAAGCTCCTGAAATTTTGCTTTCAATGTAAATATCTGATTGATACAATACTTTCATTCACATTCAAGATCTTATTTTAATTTAGTAGAAAAATATTTGAATTCAGAAACTGTTTTCGATATTAAACTTAAATTGAAAAATGTGCTTCGAAACATAAAATTTTTGGATTTTTAACTACGAATCGTTCACTCATTATTATTTTCATAATATTGAATTCACTATTTTAGCAAAGACATATGCCTGATATTAATTATAAGTGGAAAAATTTGGTTAAAAAAAATTCCTATATTTTTTTCTACAGAATCAGCATCATCATCCAATGCATCATCATCTAGGCTACCCCAACAAGGTAATTTTAAAAGTTAAATACAATTTCAAACAAATATTAGAGAATTTTGCCAAAACCGTCTTGTAGAAAATCCGTTTTCGTATTAAAAATTAATTCACTTGCATAAAAATTTAACTACACCAATTTTGATCAATGATTGATATTTTTTTGTTACAATATTTCACTATTTAGATAACGTTTTTCAGAAAGTATCACATCCATTTTTCAAACTATTAATTTGAAAATTGTTTAAATTTGTTGAATATTTATTTTTTGGTAGAAAAGTAATCTTCTTGGTTGAAAATTCATCTAGTTAATGATAATTTTTTTTTTCAATTTGTATTTTTTGTTAGAAAGTTTCAAAAGTCCATTGAAATCATTGGAGATTCAATAAAATCCTTTAAATCTCATTCCGAAGTTTCTACAAATCCCTGGAAATCTTCGGAAATCATATTTGGAATCCTTTCATATCTTTGAAAAAGGTAGAAATCCTGGCAAATATATTAAAATATTTCGACATTTGTATGAATCCGTGAAAATGTTTTAATCTTTCGAAAACCGATGAAATCTTTGGAAATTAGTTGAAATATCTAGAAATGCCATAAACGCCTTTGAAACTCTTTGAAACCTCCTTATATGTTTCGAAATCTTTAAACGTTTGTGAAATTTTCATGGAATCTGACGGAATCGCTTAAAATCTATAGAAATTCTCTGGAATCCAAATTAAATTAAGCTTATTCATTAAAGTATTTTCAAAAAACTTCCAAACCATTGAATCTTTTCAATTTTTTGAGCATGTGAAAATCCCATACAAAAAAGTAAAAGCATTTCAAAATTTTTTAAACCAGTTTGTTGAAGATTCGAAAATTCTCTGTGAGGCTATTCCTAGTACACTGAACTTTCTTGAAAAATCAAAATTCAAATTTTGATCGCACAAAAAATAATGAATTATCAATTACATAGCAACTTTTTTTACGCGGGATTTATTTTCTCTTTGCCGCTCTTTGTTTAATCTTCCAGCATCGTAGCCGAAATTTGAAACTTTTCTCCTCGATTTTCTACACAACCAAGAAAAAATATCCCGTAGGCAGAAAAACTAAAAAATATTGGATTTTCAGGGTATTCAAAGCAATTCTCAAAGTAAAAAAGATTAAATGTGTAAATATATTTGGTTTCAGATATGCCGCGGGAAACATTGGACCTTCTAGCAAATTTTGTGGGCAGTAAGTTAATTCATAAACAGTTTTCATGATCATAGTTCAAAACTTTCGATCAGTATAGACCTTTAATGATTTTCTTACAAAGAATTTTCCATAATTTTCTTATGATTATGAGAAATTAATTATCCAAAATCATTATATCGAAAACGATTATCGTATAATAGGAAATGTAATAAATTACACAAAAATCCTGAAAGAATTATTTTAAAAGGCAGACAAACAAGAAAGAAACCGTATTTTCAGACCGCTCATAATTCTGAGGAAGAATCTCTTGAAATTCTCAAAAATGCTTGAAAATCTTTGATATCCTTTAAAATCTCTTGAAATGTTCCAAAATATCATCTTTCTTATAACTCATAGACTTATTGCAAGATCTCCTAAAAGCCGTCGAAACTCCTTAAAATTGAAGGAATCCTGTTAAATAACATTTCCGGAAATCCCTCGAAATAATTCAAAATCCTACGCTAAACAAAAAAACAAAGAATTCTTTTAAAGCTTCTTTATTTTTTGTATCTATACTTCTTATGTTTAAAAAATCATTTATAGCTATACTGATTCTTTCATAATGATTTATGCTTAAGATTTTTCTGAAATCCCAGAATAATTGTCCAACATTCACTATAGGAAAATCATGATAGGCCTATACTGAATTTCCTATAATCGTTTTTTCATGGAAATATAAGGTCAACCCATCATCAAGAACAATACGGTGGTTGCAAATTTCTTCTGTTGAAGATCCTTCGACTTTCACGAACACATTTGCATCACGTAAAGTTACGAGATAATTAATCTTTAAAATAGTTAGTAACTGATTTTTTCTCATTTGATCAGGTAGACCACCACATCGACAAACGACAGCCAGTCTGCAACAAGATGATGCGCTCTTCCGTAATGACATTTTCGCTGGACTATATTATAAGTTCTGATTTTTGTAGTATTTTGTTTGTGAAACGCTAAAATATGACTATTCCATGAGTCCATTTAATTACTAACATGATACAAATTTTTATTGATTCAGTATTGAAGAACGGTCAACTAGATCTTATATATCGACGAGATCTCCGTGGTGGTGATCTATTAGTACGGGATGGATATTCATATGCAGAATATAACAAGGAATTTCAATATTTTGTCGTGATACCTGAACATAAGCGAAGACGAATGTACCGTGTTGAAGATGAACTTGTGTTACGACTTTGATCTTGAGTTAGCGGAATTCTGCCAACAAAATTGAGAAGAAGAAACTGTACAACTGCACTTGGAGCCAACCGAGAAGTTCAATCGAACGCAGTTACAGCTGTACCTTTTAACATAGAGTTATTGGTACAATTATTGGCCTCTCACACAATGATCACCCTCTTCCTTGAAATATACTTTAAAAAATATACATAAATGAAATTACTAATAAATAATTTAATATTATTATCCGTTTGCAATGCGCTATTCATAAGTACACGGTGGTCAGGAAGGATGAATAAGCATAACAAAAATGGCAATAAAATGAGTTTGCGGGATGATATTCGAGCACGAATATACATCAAAAATCCGTTCGAATTGAAATCCTAGCTGATCCTGTTCCCGAGATATCGTAAAATTACGCATTTTATCTATTTCATCATTAGAATTTCCTCTTAAATTCAAGGTTGAGAGGATTTTCAGTTGTCTCGACCAAATAATTCTGTTTGTGTAAAAAATATATTCACGTCGTTCAAAACAAAACAGGCAAGAGGACGATGCTTTTGTTTCAAGATAACCTTTTCCCTGAGTGCATAAAAGGCTAGGATCAGTCAGAAGATTCCGGGTGCTTCTTATCTTGTTTGAATCTTGGAAATTTTTTATAGTTTCCGTGTTAGAGATCACGTTTAAGTGGCAGGCTAACGGATAAATATGGCTTCTTCTCCACTAAAGAAGAATATAGATCATAAATGTGATCATGAAGAGAATAGGATGAAGGTATGTGCACCTTGTGGTAGAAAAATAATTTTCGGACGAAAAAGATCACAAGATTTTCTTATATCTGAGACCAACGAAGAATTGATCAGGGAATACATTAATATATGTTTCGATACATCTAGTTCGAAATTTCCGTTAAGTATTTGTAGTTCTTGTCGTCATGCACTTACTGATCGGGGAAAAAATATTTTCACAAGACCTTTACAAACTATGTCAAATTATGACGAGATAATTTTACTGAAAGAAACTAGAACGACTTTTAATTGTAACTGTTAGTGTGTCGAGTAGCACGATTTAAAGGTCATTCAAAACCTATAAAAGGTAGAGGGCATATGCTCAATTTTTCCAATCAAATTGATGCATCTAATGGTCTCAATGGCACAACAAATATTCATGTTTATGAATCCGAACCGAGTAATAAAGAATCAGGGGATTGTTTCTTTAATTTTGAAAGGAAGAAGATCTAGTGTTGAACAACAAGGTGAAGAAATAACTTTAAATACTCTGGGTTCCAAAGTAAAAGTAGCTGTAAATCCAAAACCAAATAAGCAAGTTGTTTTTCATGCCGAAAAATTAGACAATTTTCATGTTAACTCTGGTGTTTCATGCAACCACATGAAAAAAATGAAGAGTTTTTTGAGAAGCAGCGCAGGCAGGAAATCTGTTCCTGTATCTTACCGTGCAAAACATATCGCAAAAATTAAGAACTTTAGAAGATGTTTACAAGGATAAGGTTTTCCTGTTTGATACTGAAAACGACCAAGAAGAAAATAGGCCTGTGATTTGGGCAGATGCTGAAGAATTGCTGGACGCAGTCGTAGAAAAGCGGGGTCAAATTGGTATACCTAAAATAAAATTATTGATGGATGGAGGATAGGGGTTTTTCAAAATTTCGATGACAATTTTGACTGAAGATTATTCTGCAATTACTGACAGTACCAAGGGAAGTAACGATACAAAAGCTAAACTAACAAGTGTTCAGGAATTGATACTATTGTGCGTAGTGCCTCAAATAAAAGAAACCTATAAAAACCTCAATTTATTAGTCAAATTGACTAAAGTTAACGATATTCCCTTCAAATATGTATCAGATTTCAAAGTTTTGCTGCTGGTGAATGCACAACAAACTGTATCAGCAAAGTAACCTTGTCCCTATGGTTTTTCGACTTTAATAGAACTACGTCATACACAAGAAACGTCAAATAAAAATTCTGAAGACATTTACGATGAAATTACTCAGTTGAAGACTTAAGGAGATTTAAAAAAAGATTATAATAAATTTGAATCTCTAAGGAAAAATGAAGTAAAAGCTGAAGATTGTCGCAATACAGTCAACCCTCCTCTCTTTGAAGAAGATGATGAACCGTACTTCATGAAAAAATGTGTGATTTCCGAACTACACATTTTGCAAGGATTCGTGAAGAACCTTTTTCGGATAGAGTGCATCTAATCTATTCTTCAAAAACAAACAGATAATTAGTAATATCAATTGATTTGATATTAAGATCATTTAAATCTTGATGTGAGTACGAAATAAAATAAATGAGTTACATTGAAACTAATAACGCCATTCAATTCTACGGAAAAAATTACATAGAATCCATGTGTTGGAAAATTTGTTCAAGAGTCTGTTCCGCTATCCGATAGCCAAACACAAATAAAGTTTCTTCACTTCATGACCAAGGCTATAGTCGACTAGGTTTATAGAAGTATGACGAAAATCTCGCAACCTTGGTTGCTGGAACTCGAAAAAGAAGAGCGATTTGTCCGTAACACCTGAGCTATTCTTACACATACAAAGTTTGTTTATTTCATATCAAAAATAATAGGTTTTACGCCCCAGCCAATTAGTGGCTTACCCGTAGAGGAGAATTTCTGTCAAGAATGGGATCACGGCTAGTATATATACAAGTGAAAAATATTTCGTTCATTTACCATCCGAGAAATTCTTCAAGAATCGTTGCTCAATGTCTATTGGCATGAAGGTTTTTGTCTTAAGGCTGTTCTTCACGTTTGTGTTGTTTCTTGATTCCGTTCGTAAGTAGAATATAACACAATACTGAATCGATATTATATTGAACCATCTTCAATCAAGATACTGACTATATTTCAAACTTTGTTTCTCTGAAACAATTGAAATATAATTTGTAAATGAATTTGTTATAAAAGCCACTTCAATTCAAACGTCTTGAGTTCACGGTCACAATTATTCATTAATAGTCCACTAATACTTCTGTATTCACTAAGAGGTCCCCGAGATGCCTTTTGTTCAGTTTTGGCAAAAATAAAACTAGTTTGCTTCTTGAACTTTTTTTGTGCAGTTATAACTCAGAATCTGTTGCTTAGCAAAATGTTCATCTTTAACATTATCTATATCGAGGTTAGATCTTTTAAAAGCAGGAAGAAATCTTCTGATTAAACCTTGAAGGCCAATCAATGTCATAATTTTCCCGAAAACTATTGCAAATTCTGTATCTACCGTCCATAACATTCTTATTCTTCATAAACTCTCTTGCCTACATTAACAAGTTTTCCAAAAAGAAAAAAATAGATGTTTTATTTAAAATCCAAGTGAAAGACGGTCTTTTTCATAACTTTTCCCACCATAATCATTTTCATTCAATAAGTGACATTAATTGGTTTTCCAATAACCTCCTATTGTTTAAAGAATTATTATTTGTGATGGAATGGCTCACGAATGTCAAAAGAAATATAGTTTGTTCAGGATATTTGTAAATTATTCGATTTGAACAATTTCAATTTCTCTCAACAATTTATCACCCCTGTAAATCTTGTAAAATTACTACCTTCTGGAATTAATAACGCAGTTAGGTAATGCTAAGACGGATTTTTTGCGAAGGATAGATTGCAATTATTCAAAAAATTAACCCTTGGTATACATACTGGGTTAGGTTAACCCGGCGCGATTTTGCAAGATCTGTTATTCCGATGATGCCTTTGTTTGTTTGAAAATATGCATATGTTTTTTCATACTTACCACTTTCAAACCCAAAATATTTAATTCCTGAGCATTTTCTATGTAAAAACAACAAAAAAAAGAGGCAAAATTGTTCAATTAGGAACGAAGATATGAGCTGTTGAAGTTTGCCGGGTGAACCTAACCCAGTGTGTATACCTCGTTCTAAAACTATAGTGTGTATACCAAGGGTTAATATCACTTGTTTCGTTTCATACTAAAGATTCAGAAAATTCTAGTTTTTTGGATCACTTACACCTTGTCAGTTATTATTAAGTATTTTTTTATCTCAACGAAATCGATTGGAACGAATACATATTCGTAACCTAACTGTAAAAATTGTATGAAAAATTATTGTCCTTTAAAAAATTCGAGTAAAAGTTCCGCAATAAGGAAATACTGAAAACAAATGAATTTGTTGTGAATAATTACTCAATTTTCCGGGCATATTATGAGGAAATTGGTTTTTTTTCAAATGAGAAGTTGTTGGACGGAAATTATTCCTTTGAAATTCCTTAACAAGTGACTAAGCTTGAATTTGCAAAAAGTTGATAACAAGTACTTCTTTTTGCCATTCTTTCGAAAAACGAACTTTTCCATTTGAAATTCGATGTCAATTTTAAAAGCCCGAGTGGACGGGTTAATGATGACCAAAAAAAAAGTTGGCAATTTTCTTTCCGGTGAACAAATAATTTGGGGGGGGGGGGGGTAGAAGATCAACAAAAATCGAATATTTTTAGGTAAAAAACCACCCTAATGCAGGACATTAAAACAAGTTTCTGAAATTTCGCTTCTAATGTCTGATTAATACAACAATTTCATTTACAGTCAAGAATATTATTTTAATTTCGTAGAAACATATTTGAATTTAAATATTGTTTCTGATATTAAAATTCGATTCGAAAAAGTTTTTCGAAATATAAAATTTATGGATTTTTAACTACGAATTGTTCACTCATTATTTCCATAATATTGAATTCACTATTTTAGCAAAGACATATGCCTGATATTAATTATTAGTTTACAACTTTTGAAGAATTGATTTGAATTATGAGAAACGGGTAATATTTTCGGCAAATTAAAACGTTTATATTTCTTATCTCATTTAAAGGAAAAAATATTAAAAAGGACATCTTTATTTTACTCATCAACTTTCGGATTCCTGGAAAAATTTGGTAAAAAAAATTCATAAACTTCTTTTTACAGAATCAGCATCATCATCCTATCCATCAACACCAAGGGTACGACGCAGTCGAGGTGATTCAAAAACTGAAATACAATCTAAAACAAATACTAGAGAATTTTGCCAAAACGTCTAGTTCTTTCCCTACGTAAAGTGCTATATGAGTAAATTTTGGAATTGGGGTGCGAAAAAAATTAAATGGCAAAATATTACAATTTGAAATAGTAAAATTTATAAAATTTCCGGAGAAAGGTTTATCAGAATTCAAATGAAGCATGTTAAATGATAAATTCAGCTATTTTCTAAAAACAAAACAATTTTCCTCTAATTTTGAGTAGATAATTTCTTGCAATTTATGTTGATAGTTTGAATTAATTTATTATTTAATTACTATACATGATTTTCTATCATTTTTTGTTAAAAATTCGTCTTCTGGGGTTAAAAGTTCAACACTTTGGTAGAAAACTCAACCTTATGATACAAAATTAAACTTTTATGTAGAAAATTCCTTTTCGCCTTGAAAATTAATTCTCTTAAATAAAAATTCAACTAAATCACATTTGGTCAAATACCGATCTCTTTTTGTTTAAAAATTTCACTCTTTAGTTAACATTTTTCATTAAATATAATCACATCCATTGTTAAAACTATTTAGTGGAAGATTCCTGTGATTTGTTGATAATTTGTCTTTTTGGGAGAAAAGTAATCTTATTGGTTGAAAATTCATCTCATTATGAATTCATGTCTTGTTTTTAAATTTGCCTTTTTGGAGAAAGTTTTGGACAAACGTCTTTAAAAAATTTTCTCTTCGAGAAAAAATATCTTTTAGGTAGAAAAACTAAAGAATGTGGGATTTTCAGGATATTCAAAGCAATTTTCAAATTAATGACCCTGTAAATTCCCCGTTCCTTCCTCTTCCAGAATAACGTTTTTGAATTTTAATTTTGACTTCGAACTAAGGTAAAATAGATTGAGTGTGTAAATATATATTCCTTTCAGGTACGCCGAACGAGCCATTGGACCTTCTACCAAATTTTGTGGAGAGTAAGTTAATTCATAAACAGTTTCCATATTCATAGTTCAAAACTTTTTATAATCTTTTACTGAATTTCCCACTTGCATGAAACCTCATTCCCAATGTTTCAAAGAAAAATGTTCGAAAAATTGTACCATATCGAAATTTTATTTTTTCATTGAGCACCTTTTTTGTATTTTCATCAGTACAGACCTTTAATGATTTACTTATAACGAATTTTCCATAATTTTCTTATGATTTTAAGAAATGAATCATCGAAAATCATTATATCGGAAACGATTATCGTATAATAGGAAATGGAATAAATTATACAACAATTTTGAAAGAATTATTGTAAAAAGCATACAAAGAAGAAAGAAACAGTTTTTTCCAGACCGCTCATAATTCTGAGGAAGAATTGTCTAGAACTTGGATTCCTAAAACTCAATTGGAATCCTGTAAAATAGCATAAATTTCGGAAATCCCTTGAAATAATTTCTTCATCTTTTGTATAAATTCTTTTCATATTTCAAAAATTATTTATGTCTATACTGATTTTCTTATAATGATTTTCGCTAACGATTTTTCTAGAATCCCGGAAAAATTATCCGTAATTCACTATAGGCAAATCATTATAGGGCTGTACTAAATTTCCTATTATCGTTTCTTGTAAGGAAATTAAAGGTCAACCCATCGTCAACAATAATAAGGTGGTTGCGAATTTTCTTTTGTTAAAGATCCTTTGACTTTCACAAATACATGTGCATCACCTAAAGTTAAAAGATAATAAATCTTTGAAATAGTTAGTAACTAAATTTTTCTCACTTGATCAGGTAGGCCACCACATCGACAAACGACAGCCAGTCTGCTAGAATATGATATAATCTACCGTACTGAATTTCTCGTTTGGCGATATTATGCCGATTGGATATTCTATAGAATAAATGGGAAAAATTACCAAACAAGTAACTAAAATGTTCTAATTTTTGTAGTATTTCATTTGTGAAACGCTAAAATATGACTATTCCATGAGTCTATCACTTAATGACTAACTTGATACAAATTTTTATTTATGCAGTATTCAAGAACGGTCAACCAATTTGGTTATTTCGGCAAGATCTTCGTGGTGGTGATCTATTAGTACGGGATGGATATTCGTATGCAGAATATGACCAGGAATTTAAATATTTTGTCGTGATACCTGAACATAAGCGAAGACGAAAGTACGAACTTGGAGCTGAACAAGTGTGATTGGCTTTGATCTTGAGTTAGCGGAATACTACCAACAAAATTAAGAACAAGAAACTGTACAATAAATGAAATAAACTAGTGAACAGAATTCAGTCAAATTATTGATAGTTTAATCAAGCCATTTAATTTGGTTGATCAGTATCCTTATTCCTTAACACGCCTAATGATTATCAAGCGTAATGACAAATTCAAACACCGAATATTATTGATTAGTTTTAATACTGGCGGGGAGCCCATGAAGAACTCCCCTGGCGCTCAAGCTATAAGGCCTATTGTGCCATCTAATATTGATTAAAGAAGGAGATATTTAATATATGAATTGTACAGATTCAACAAATTCGAAATCTAAAGAAAAAATGTTTCTTAAAAAAATGATTTGAATTTATAGTAGCATATAATCCTGAAGATTAAACAAAATTTAAAGATAGCAAAAGTATGAAAGCTTTTTTTTCCTTTTTTTGTTGCTAATATACTGAAGACCTTTTTCAGTACTGTCCCTACACTCTACCTCTATTGACCGAAGTTTGGTTGGACTGACGTTATAACTAGACTCTTCACCTTACGACTGGCTGATTATTTTAGACAAGATTTTTACTCGCAAAATACATTTCTGGCACAATGTTGATAGTGGGAATTATACTTTGAAGAATGAATAATACAAACAACAGATCGGCTTTGGAATGGTCTGAAACTCTTGCTTCATGTTTATATAACAATTGTTGTAAACAAAAACCCTCGATGAGGAGATTTGATTTTCAAAAATATTTTTTCATCAATCATTGACACAAGATAGAACTATTTACTTGCGTGATGTTCCCTTGAACAACACGTCATTACTTATTCACATCCTTTTGAGCAATATATCTTTTTTATGATACCACGCTCCTTTCAGTAACTGAAATTTTCTTCGGAAAAATAGAAAAATGTACAAACGTAAAAAGTTTAAATTTCGAGAACAGAATTCTCCATAATTTTTTTGTAGCCCATTCTATCTCTGTTTATGTTTATTTAATAGCCCGTTCTATATCTGTTTCTGAAGCAATTGGTTCTTTTTCACTGATGAATGAAGAAATATCTTGACTAATCGAATCAGTAATTTTTAACTGATCTTTAGTGACCCAATTTTCACTGACTTCCTGTCATTTTGAGATTGTGAAAAATTCTTATTTTTCTTAACTTAGTTCAAACGATCCGAAGGCAGCATTTCAAAAATAGAAACAGACTAGGTCACGTTAAAAATTTCTCAATATGGCCATCTTATTGTTTCAATAGAATCAAGAATGCTATACTTTTCAATATTTGTAGCAGTTTCTTTCATGGCGAAACATTATTTATTGACAGCCTCATAAACAATATATAAGTGACAAGGAAAAATTTTCAAGTCATCAAAAAATGTGCTATCACAATGGCAGGCGGTATTTTTAAATTTCTCAACGCACTGCCTATCGTTCTTAAATTTATTTACCTCAGGTGATTGCAACGAGCTTTATATTTTTCAAGTTCTGTTACCTAATTGTAAATACATAATAAATTTTTTATTAACAAACACCACGTCAGCGGAAATTTCCAGGAATTTTCAGCAATTTATGGTAATTTTTATCCAATTATTAAATTGTCCGAACACTAAAAATTGTACAAATTCGTAACGTATTCATTTTAATTGCAAAATAGAAACTTAGGATTCAAATTTCAGCGTTCAAAAAGGAAAACTCGATACACAGAAATTTCAATCAACAATTAAATAAATCCTTCAACTATTATTTTAATCTCAAATAGTCTAATATTGAATACTTAATTCAGAAATAATATTCAGTCTTGAAGGTTGGAAACATTTGTAAAGCTTCAATTAAAACTGAAAAAAAAACGGATGCAAAAAAACTAAAATGTAGTTTGAACTGAATTTTGACATCAATTTCAACGCATTGAGAAACTAAATTTTTGTCCTCCAAACTCACTTATGACAAACATCTTAGAAGGACAAGGTTGACATAATAGAATCCATGAGATAAGGCAGAAGTATATGGGCCAAAATTAAAAAAAGTTGGAATTATTCGATTCTAAATTGAGAAGCCAACAATTATTTCGAATTCAAATGAAACACTTTTTTTATTGTATTAATTACAACAAATGTACAAATGATAATTTTCGAGATGAAGAAGGAAGCTTTTATTTTATAATTATATTTTTTGTTTATTCAATGAAATATTATATCAACCATTAATTTGTTTCATGATTATTGTTTCTAGTAATGAAATTATTTAAACAAATATTACCGCAATAAAATTCATATTTTGCTCGTTTTTTAGCGATCAGTCACTTTATCGGTGAATTGAGGTATTCTAAGTTTTTATCTATAATTTCATTTTTCTCAAATCTTTAATAATATGAAAAAATTTACAGTTAAAGCTTTTAAAATATTTACAGTTTTTGCAAAAAAAATCTGTGGAAAATTCACTTCGCTGAACACGATCAGTTCAAAAATTCTAAATATCTATTTTACTTGTTCGACTTCATTTTTCAAGATAAAAATTTTTTGCCAATTTTCCCAAGAATCTAACGAATTTCTTTATTTTCTTGAAACCTTTCAAATTTCTGAAAAAGCTTGTTTCTTTCTCAAACTTCAAAATCTGCATTCTGCTTTACACTTTTTGAAGTATTTCCAAGTTCAGAATGGTTACTGGATCCTTCTGAAACATCTTGGTATAAAAATATCTTTTAAAATGATCCGAATGTTTCCTAATGCATTTTTTTTTCGATTCTACAAAAATGACGAAATTGCCTCAAAATCTTCCAAAATCTTTGTAGACAACTTTAGAAATCTTTTAAAACAGTTTTAATTATTCTATTCAAATCCATATTAAAAAACATAAAAATTTGCCTGGTATTCTTAAGAAAATTTTTCATTCTCTTGTAACCTTAAAAAGTCTCTCAAAAGCTTATTTTTTCGATAACTATTTGAAATGATTCGATACATTGCATTATTTTCCAAATTCATTTCTTAAAATAAAACATCAGTTGCAATTTCCCCAGAAATCTAAAGTTTTTTTGTTATTTTTTTGAAATCTTTAAAAAATTTTGAAAAGCTTATGCTTTTTGCGGAGTCGAGAATTTTTCGGGTACTTGAAAACTTTCTTCTGACAAAAATGTAATACAAAAAAACACCAAGTCACAAAATCAAAATTGGAAATTAAAAATCAAAATTTCGCATTTCTAAACAACATAAGATTTTTTAATATGCTCTCTAGAAGAAGATTCATAAAATTCTACTAATTCAGTTAGAGAAAAGTGAGCAGCTAAAATTTAGTAAAAAGATGTCTACCAAGATAGTAGAAAACTACTATGAAAATATATTAATTTATTTAGGGCTGTATGAATTATTTTAAAAAAGCTTTTGGAAATGAAAAATGTGGAAAATTAAAAAAAAAATTAATAAAAGAACATGAACGTGTAACATTTTCAGCTTTATTGAAACAAGAGGAAGGCTACATATTGTGAGAGAGAGAAAACTAATTATAGAATTTATGTATTTAACCTTATTTTCTTGACTTTGAAAATAATCTTTTTTCTTATAGCATGCACCTAACACGCGTTGATTTGTTCATTCAACATTTTTATGATTTTTTTTAAATGAAACAAACTGTTCATTTAACATAATTTTTTTCATTTGACCGAAAACAACTTTCATAAAGTTATTTCGTGAAAAATCTAAATCGATCAAAATAGTACAATTCGTGTTAAATTCGCAGAGAAATTGTATTTTTTGAGTATTTCAATTTGAAAATGAATCTTGATCTATAACATTGTTTTGGAATTACTTCAAGTTGTTAAAATCTGTTAAAACACACTAGAATGTTTCAAATGATTTGAAATCTTTTCAAATCCCTCAAGAGTTTCTCTGAATTTTCACTCATACACTGAAAGCTGGTAAGTATTCATTAGTGCCTTCAAATTATTAAACTTATTAAAAAATTCCTTGGAATCTTTTTAAAGACCCTCAAACATCTATTATCCTTCGAAATATTCTGAAATTTCTTGAAAACTTGTATTGCTCTTTGAAATTCCTTGCAAGTTTTAAAAATGCCTAAAACGTTTCAAATCCTTTGAAATTGTGTATCCCTTTTTAAAATTCCTTGGAATTTTTAAAAATACCCAGAATCTCGAAAAAAAATTTCAAATCCTTAGAAAATATGAAATCCACTAAAATATTATAAAATGCCGTTACCTCACGTGCTTCTTACCGCAATTCCTCGACTTTTGCCATCTTTTTTAAATCTCGAACTTTCCCTGGCCATATTTCAAACTTTCGAATACCAGAACATTTTTTGATTTTGATCCCTAAAAAATGAAAATTGATAGAATTAGGCATTCAAAACTACTAAATTTGCGATCAAAATTTCTTAAGGTAAATAATTAAAATACAAAAACTTAAAAAGTGACGGAACTTCAATTGTAAACGTAGTCTTATTCGTTGTTAAATTCTAAGATTGAAAGATTATGTACTGAATAATTTTAGATTCACATCACAATTCTGAAAAGTCGACTATTTCAAATTAGACCAAATCAGGTTAAGAAGTTATTTATTTGACTGGAAGTTCAATTATTATTCTAGTATTTAGAATTTAGAATTTATTCATAGGTTACTAGGGCTTAGCAGCCCTTAAAAGACCAAGAGATGAATTTCCTGACAAAAAAGACCAATTTTCAATAAAATAGATAAATTTTCAATGAAATAGTTGAATTTCGAAGCAGATAATTTTTCAACCAACGAGATTGAATGTCTATCAAGAAAGATACATTTTCAGTTTAAATAATAATTTTAAACGAAAAACTCAATCACCAAAAGAAAGAAATTAATTTTCAACCAGAAAGATTACTTTTCTGCCAAAAAATATTAATTTTCAATAGAATGCATGGAATTACAACCAAATTTTCAATTTTTCAAACGGAATTTTCAACCAAATGGTGGAGTTTACAACTGAAGAAAATAAATTCTTAACCAGATATGCAATATTTGAACTTGCAACGAAGTAGTTCAATTTTATACCAAAACAGATTTTGAATTACTTTTTTGGAATTCTTGTTTTCCCTATTTCAAGAAACTCTCCCTTTTTCTAATTTTTCCTCTTAAATACGAACTCAATTAATAGAACATTTGGAAAATCTAACTATTCTTTGTTGGGAGTCTACTATTATATTTATGTTCCGGAGATCATCTTGTTTGGGTAATAATTCTACTAGTTGATTAATAATTGAATTATGTTGTTGAAAATGGAGCTATTTTGTTAAAAATCATATTTTTTATCCAAAATTCAACTACTGGTTGAAAATTGAATTTCTTGTTCAAAAATTCGTTATCTTGCTTAAAAGTTCATCTCACTGGTTGAGAATGTAACCATTACATTTCTGAAAAATTAATCTTCTTGGTTGAAAAATCATCTTTTGGGTTTAATGTTGAAATCTTCTGTTTGGTAAAAAACGCATCTGTTTTGTTAAAAGTTATTCTTTTCTGGTTAGGGATTTAACTACTTTCTTACAAATTCGCCTTTTTTATTGAAAAATCAACATTTTGATATAAACCTGTACTAGGACTTAAAAAATGCATTTGATTTGTTGAAGTTTCAACATTTGAGTTGGAAGTTCATATTTTTGGTTTAGAGATTCAACATTTTTTTTTTGAAAATTCGTCTTATTGTTCAAAATCAAATGTTTAGACTATGTAATGTTGCAATTGGCTACTCATAAGATACATTGCATGTTAATATTTTAGTTAAATATAATTCCCCAAATTATGTACTTCTTTTCCTGATACACAACTCAGGCTACACGATGCTCAATGATTCGTTTCGATATAGTTTGTAATTTAATTTCTTAACGCTGATTCGTTCCGAATTTTCATTTTTCCTACATGCGAAACCTTTCTTGGAGTCAACATCAACACGGTGGGACGTCGAAGAAGGTTAATCATCACCGGGACGCCGGAAAGACTGAGCAAACTCGCTAATTCTACTAAAACCTTGACATGACCATTTCAATTTTCCCGCCAGTTCCACCATGAGGCGCTGCTGCCAATCTAACATCTGAAAACCTCAACTGAGAATCAGTGTTCCCAAAGTGGGCACCTTGCACTACGGCGCATGCAATTAAATGCTCCAAATTTATTACCACGGTACTAACGGTACTAACGAAAGCAACAATGGTAATTTTAATACTAAAATCAAAAATATCTGCATCGTTTTACACCATACGACATTGCTTTAGTTCTACTTTTGTCCACGCGACGTTGCGAAAGTGTTCGAATTCCGACCAATCAGAGAGGAGCAAGAGGGACATGACGTAGGTGAGGAAAGGTTATAAATTCTCGAGAAAGGAGTTTTCACTCTCTTGTATCATCGCCTTTAGGTTGGAGAGCCCAGGATACTCCCAGCAGGACGAAGAGGAACTTTTCTTTCTTCGGCGAATCAGGTGGTGAGATTTTTCAGTTTTCATTCTTGTGACTTCTCTCAGCCTCCTCTTTTTAGCTAAGAAAACATTTATAATGTGCCTCTTTGTAGTTTGTTTTAAAAACCCGTGAATTTCAATTTGTTTCGTTTTAGTTGGCCAAGAGAGCCCTAAAATTTCGTTTATTGCCCAGAAACCTCACATAGACATGTTTGAGGTTAGATTTGCCACGTGGCCACGAGTTTTTCCAAGATTGAATCTTTAGAACCCGAAAAAGTATATTTTGATTTTGTGACATGAATTTGATGTATTTTTCGATCGTTTGCCCCATACCCTCACTTTTGTGAATAGTTGTTTCCACCTTAGTGCCACAGAAAATAATTAGTTGTCTTCTAAAAATAAACTATTATCTCAGGCCTTTTAGTGAAATGTGTCCCTTAATCTTTGGTATGTTCTTATTCACTGGAAATTCATTTGTCTGCCCTACATCCCAATATTTGCGAATAGTTGTTACCACCTCCCCCCATCACAATCGAAAAATAATCAGTTGTGTCTTAAGTCCCCTTCTTACGAAAAATTCAACACAATGAATTTGGATAGGCTCTATTGTTAAATTCCGCGAAAGCATGGCGAATCGAAACGGTATGGCGTGAAAAATAAGAAAATGTCAGTTTTTCAGTTTTAATCGATATATTTCCCACCAATCGTAAAAATCTATTTAAATGAATGGAAATTCAGTTAATTGCTGTACATTTCGCTGTGTTATCATTTACGATTAAGAAACTCCTGCCAATACAAAATAACGCCCTCTACCTAATTTTTCCACTTCAGATTTGTTTTTGACCCAAGAAAGGTCTGGCGCCCAACATATGTACAGTTGATTGATATAAATTGAGATTACTATTGTTATCTTATATCCACGATCTCTTCGAAAATTGCCAGAAAGTTATGGTTATTCTCAAATTTTCACCTTTGTTCTGGATTTTCGGTTGTGAACAAATAAAAAAAAACGAGAATAATTTTTTAAGCAATCTTTTTTCTTTAAAATATGTTTTTCTGAAATGAAGCAGATATTTGCAATATTCTCACAATTTTCTATATAAATCTTATTATAAATGTAAAGTTTCCTTGAAGTAGTTACTGAGAGCCTTTTTCTTTGGATTATTATTTATATTTATTATTTGTTTCTAACTAAAAAGTCAAAGAAAAGTAGAACATTTCAGACAAACCCGCAACTTTTCTAGCCTTACTCTAAGTGAAGATGGTTTTAAACCCAAATAAATTGTATGAACAATTAGGTACATTAGCTTGCATCATTTATCATCTCACTAAGTGCAAAGTGGAAAATTTCAGGAAAAATCCGCAACCATCTAGCTTCAATATAGCAGAAAATAGTTATAAATAATGATAATTTGTTGAAACAATATTTTGGTTAAATTTGAGTTATTACTTTCCACACTTTATGTGGAAAATAGACGGAAAGTTTGAAATTTTAGAAAAAGCCGCAAATCTCTGAACTTATTCCCCAAGAATATTATTAGAAATAACATCGAATCGTTTACACAATTATGTTTGTTAGCTTGAATGAACAATTTCCTCACTTCACTTTGAAGGTGGACCAAAAATGGGAAATTTTTAGAAAAAACTGTCACTTCTAAGCATTATATTAAGAAAATATTATTATAAGAAAAAAATTTCAAACAATTACTTCTTTGAGATTTATTTGACTTTTGCTTCTATCTGACTGACAAGTTTGAAATATTTGAAAGATCAGGGAGAAGCCGCGACTTTCTGAGTCTATTTTAAGAGAAAATGGTTAAAAACGATAGTAAATTGTTTAAACCATTTATGTGAATATCTAGTTATCAGCAGAAAATAGCGTTTTATATACTTCAAATAATCTGTATTTCGAAAACAGCACAAAAAAATCATAATCAGAGCCAAAAACTGGCGAAACTCAATTTTTTACTTATGGCGTTTTTTTGGAACTCTATAAAACAGACTTATGGGGGTAATATTCAAAAATTAATGAATAATTTGCATCCGTAAGCTAATTATGGAGTGAAGTTCTGAGTTTGAACCTCTAAAAATTTTAAAAAAGCGTATTCATGTTTTTTATTGAAACAAATTTGGGAGCGATATACAAGAAAATCTAATAATCTAAGTGGACTTTGGCTAGACCTCCGGATGGCTCCTATGAAACTTGCTGTTCCAAATATTCCACAGCCATAAATTCTCAATGTTGTTGATAGTTTTTATTTCTTAGAAATTATCTTAATTATATTTCTATGAAAACCTTCAAATAAGTGTTTATAATTTCAATAAATGAAATAATTTCTGTTCAAATATAATCTTTTTGGGTCGAAAATTCAACCACTTTCTTAAAAATTCATGCTGCAACAGTGTGACTGATATGGTATTTACTACTCAAAATATTCCAAAACCTAAAATTCTAAACGCATTTAAAAGTTTTTTTTTTGTAAATCATGATTTTTCAATAGTTTAAAAAAGTTAAACCCTCGGCAAAAATGAGGTTCGATAAAAAATCTTTTTCTAGAATCTTTATTCAAACCGTGAGCATATGTCAAAACAGTTTACGACAGAAATAGCTTATCTCTTTCGAGGCTTGGATTGTTTTGAAAAATTTGTTTAAATAACTGAGTTGTGGAAAACCTAATTACGCGCTATCGGATGGATGCACACAAACGCAGTTTCTTTATTTTACGGCCAAGGCTATTGTCGACTATGTTTTTAGAAGTATGACAAAAATCTTGTAGCCTTGATTGGCGGAACTAGAAAAGGGAGAGAGTTTATATTCGTAACATCTGGGCTGTTCTCACACATATAGAGTTTGTTTATTTTATAGCCAAAAAAATACGCTTCACGTACAGGCCAATCAGCCGCCTACCCGTAGATAAAACTTTTTCATCAAGAACGAGATAATGGCTTGTGTATAAACAAGTGAGGAATTTTCAATATCCATTCAGTAACATTCCGAATAATTCTTCAAAAATAGTTTCTCAGTGTCTTCATTAAGATGAAGATTTTTGTCTTGAAGCTGCTCTTCACGGTTATGGTGTTTCTTGATTATTTTCGTGAGTAGCATATAACATGATACCAAATAAATTATATATTAAAATATCTTCAATCCAGATATCAACTATAGCCCAATATTTTTTTCTCACTTCAAACCAATTAAAGCATAAATTATCATCATTGTATAGGTATTTCATCTTGCTGCGTAATTATTCATCTACCGAATGGTCATATTAATTGTTATGTATTAATTTGTTATGAAACCAATTCCGATCCAAGCATCTTGAGTTCAATGTTATAACTATTTATTATTAGTCCACTGAAACTTCTGTATCCACAAAGAGGTCCTCGATATACATTTTGTTCAAGAGATAAAAAAAACCCCTAAATACGAATATCTTGATTTGTTTTCAAAATCTTGGTGAATTTTTGCAAAACTTTTTTGCTTCTCGCACTGTTTTTACTTGTTGATAAAAAATCATATATATAGGCCAACTGGTTTCATAATTTCCCCTAAAACTGTTGCAAAATCTATATCTGCCGTTAACAACATTTTTATTCTTTCTCAACTTTCTTACTTCATTCTTGACAAAAATTGTTATAAATTCAAACCCTCAATGACGTTGAAAAATTTTTCAATAAAAAATGCTATTCTGTTGACAGACCTTTCACAATTAGAGGTCAAGCCATCGACTGTAATTTGGTGATTGTGAATTCTCTTTTATAAGAAGGAAATTCCCTTTTTTCATTTCTCAAATTTGACTACATTGACCAGTACTACATTTCCCATTATTCAAACAATCATTATTTGTTTGAACAATATTTTCCACAAAATCGTGAAAAGTAAGAATTTTCTGAAAGTAATGAAATAATTAACGAATGTTGAAAGAAATATTTGTTGTTTAGGATATCTAAAAAAATGTGTATCAACAACTTAACTGAAGAAAATTGTTTAAGAAGTAGGGAAATAATTCTGAGATAAGGAAATACTGAATAATATGCGACGTAGTGTAAGAGATTCGAAAAAACTAGAAGTTTCTAGTAAATAATTATTAATTATTCAAATAATGGAAAACTATCTTTCACAGAAAATATTACCTTGAAGATTCATTAACTGCGTCATTAATTCCAGAAAATAGTAACTCTTTATGATTGGCAGGGGAAGAGAATTCTTTGAACTAATTAAATTTTCTAAATAATTCTGATGTATTGTTCAAAAATATATATGACTTTGAAGATTCTTTTATTGTGTCACTATTTAAGAAAAGAAGAACTTTTCACGATTTAGAGAGAAAACTTTTTTTTTAAGGAATGAAATTTTTTTTTACTTGCGTAAAACGAACTTCTCCAATTAAAATCGTATGTTAATTTCAAAGGCCAGGCCAACGGGTTAATGCTGACCTATAAAAAATAATTTTCAATTTCCTTTTACGGAAAACGAATTAATTGGAGGGAGGGATCGACAAAAATAAAATGATAATGATTTTCATGTAAACGTCTGAACGATACAACATTTTTCATTTACATTGAAGAATTTAATTTTTATTGAGTGGAAAAATATTTCAATATAAATATTTTTTTCAATATTGAAATTCGATTCAGAAAAGAATGCATCTAAATATAAAACTTTGCGATGTTTGCTTATGAATTTTCCACTCACTATTATTTCTGTAACATTTATTTCACTATTTTAGCAAAGATATATGCCTAATATTGATAACTAGTTTTCACATTTTAAAGAATAAACCTTTCGAAACATAACAAACGGGTACAATTTTTCGAAAATTAAGACGCTTATATGTTTTTTTTCCTTATTTGAAGAAAAAACGACTAACGAGAGCATGTTCATTTTTACAGAATCAGCATCATCAGCCAATCGAGAACCACCAAGGACACCTCGTTTACGACTACGAGGTAATTTAAAGACTAAAATACAATTTAAAACAAATACTAGAAAATTTTTCGAAAACATCGAGTTTTTTCTCTACATGAAGTGCTATATCTGTGAACTCCACAAATTGGTTACGGAAAACAATGAATCGTGAAATCTATCATTCAACATGCATAATTTGAACTCTGAACGCATTTTTATGGTATTTAGTAAATATTTCAACGCAAAATAGCCGCGTTTACGATTTTTCTTGCCGTAGTTACGATTTCAAGTGGTAAAATTTATTTAATTTCAGGGAAAAAGGTTTGTTCAGGGTTAAAATGGAGCATGTTGAATGATAAACTAAGCTATTTTTCCAAAAATAACTGATTTTTTGGATTGATCTAGAATTCTCGTGTTATTTATTTGAATGACTCGTTCGTCCCGCAACTCTGTTCCGATATCTATTCCCCACTCTGGCCTATTAGTATCCAAGGTCTTTTGTTTCAGGTGTCATTCACTCTACTGACACACTTTTTATAAACTATTTGTCGTCACACTTCTTGTCCTAGCATACTTTTCTAGCTTCCTTCACGTCCATGCATTTCTTCATGAAAGTTCTCGTCTTATTATGGCTTCTTATGCCTCTTGGAATTAGGGTTTCATTCACACATTCTAATCATTCATTCCGCGGTCTGACCACTGTGACTTGACCTATTCTGCCATTATCATTTAAGACGATGTTGCATTTTGCTTTCTCATTCTGCCCTTCAAACACCATAATTTTTCTTTGGTTTAAGTGAATTTTGAGGACCATGCTCTTCATGCTTGTATTCAGTTTGTTCAACATTCTTTGCAAGTCTTTGATTGATTCGGCCATAACAACCTCATAATCTGCGAACGCTAAACCACGTACCATTACTGTTTCGAGAATCACACCTTCTTCGTGGAATAGTCATGAGGACATAACGCCTCCTTACCTAACACCTTGCATAATATCGTAGAAGTCGCCTGAACTGCCTGAACAGAAAAGTGTGACGACAAATAGTTTGCAAACAGAGTGACAATAGAGTGAATGATGCCTGAAACAAAAACCTAGGATACTCATGGGCCCAAGTGGGGAACCATGCATAACAACTTTGTGAGGCTCCTCACTTGGGGTGATCGCTAGAGAGATTGATCAGCAACCTGGGTCGGAGCAGTGTTGCGGAATGAACGTGTCATTTAAATAAATAACACGAGAATTCCAGACCAATCTAAAACATCTGTACCTCACACCTATATACCTATATACCTCATACCCATATACCGACCTAATTTATACCTATATACCTATTCAATATTTTCCAACCGAGCAATTCACGCACTTTTTTGTTGAAAATTCATGTTTTGGGGTTGAAAGGTCAAAACTTAAGTGAAAAATTCAATCATTTGATACAAAATTGAACTGTTCTGTAGAAAATCAGTTTTCGTATTGAACATTAATTCCGTAAAATGAAAATTTCAATACACCTCTTTTGGTTAAAGATTCACCTCTTTTTGTTCGAGAATTAAACTACTCAATTAAAGTTTTTCAGAGAATATGATCACATCCATTTCTATAATATTAAATTCACTATATCAGCAAAGATATATGCCTAATATTAATCATTAGTTTTCAACTCTTGGAGAATAAATCACTTGAAATATGACAAACGGATACAATTTTTGGCAAATCAAAAAGTTTACTTTTTTTTATCTTATTTGAAGGAAAAACGATTAACGAGAGCATCTTTATTTCGCGAATCAAGTTTGGGATTCGTTAAAAAATTTCTTTAACAAAAAATTTCTATATTCCTCTTTACAGAATCAGGATCATCATCCAATCCATCGTCATCAAGAGCACCCAGTGAAGGTAATTTAAAAACTAATATACAATATGAAATAATTTTTTTTTAACGAGGGAAGGTGAAAAACGTTCAAGAACGCACCATGAACGGTACGCACTTCTCGGTAGTGTGGGGATCTTAGTCACATCACTACAATGACCCTGACATATAATATTCAATTATACATTGGGTATAATTATTCATTATACAAAATCAACTTTGTCATTATAATAATGTCACCAAGGGACCCACTAAAAACCACCACCCTTTCTCCTTAGCAGAAATCTCCCTGAAACCGCTTTCGCATTACTTCAGGGAGTGCAGTTTCTTAGCCTACTATGGCACCTTCTGGTCTTCTTTGTCGGCCTTTTGTCCCAACCAGGATGTACGCATCGTCCTCAGTAGAGCGATGGTACCGCTCACCGGGCTCGTCGGCCTCCGACATCTTGGTTGGGACTTCTTCTCCTGCATCTTCTACTTCACCCTGGCAGTAGCTGGCGGGCGAGGTTTTGTTAGATTCTGGCACTCCACCACCTTAGGGCCCTCTTTGAGGCATCTCCTGCAGCATTCGCTGCGATCTTCTGAAGCACACTCTCGGGCAACGTGCACCAGAATGTGGCATCTGTAGCACCGGCTTTCGTAGCTATGTGCCTTCACACGGTAGTTCAATCAGCCCAACTTCAGTTGGGCAATTTTCTCCAATTTTCTAGGATGCAGCATCCTAGGACCGTCTTCACCGCTGCCTCCACATCAGCTGCCTCTGTAGCTTCGACTAAGTCGTAAACTACGACCTGCGCCCTAGGAAGGTGGTGTCGGACACACCGGCCTTGTCCGAGGGCCTTCGAAATGACATCACCGAAGTATTGCCGCTCCTCCGCCTTGGCACATACCTCGATGAGGACGTCGCCCGTCCTCGTCTGCCTGGTAGATCTAACATTCACACCATGGTCCTCAGGCTTGACCTTCTTCTGGATGTCCCTCAAGACATCCGCATATTTCATCCCCGGGGCTGGCGTGATGGCCAAGGCCTCCCGAGGGATTCTCCTTTTCTTCTTCTTGGGAGCTCCTCGTTCCTTATCGGTCACAATGTACCTTCTTCTTTTCTTCTGTCCTCTCCTTCTTGCTCCTCCTCCTCCTGCCCAACTTAGACCAGGCGACACCTTCCTGGGTCTTAGACTTTTTCAGGCGGGCTGAGGGTCGGTTCGCTCTCCCGCTTACGCGTATCCTTCTCTTCCTCTGGCGGTTTCTGTGGCTCCGTCTGCGTGTTAACGGAAGCCGCTTTCTCCCTAGAGGTGGAGCTCCAGAGAAACTTATCTCTCAGCTTCTCACCTATCTTCTCTTTGAGCACCCTATTCATGCTCTCCTCATAATACCGAAAATTTCGATTTAGGGCTCTAACCGTATATCCAGCTGAGTTCATAAGCCTTCGAGCATCCTCCACTTGGTCCATCAGATCCGGATCCATGTCCTTCCTTGATTTACAAATCTCCATTGTTTTTTTAAGGCACAGCCGTACCTTCCAGAGTTGTATTTTCAGCTCATCCTGTGAGTGTCTGAAGTCCCTCTTCATCTGAGCAGCATCCGACTTGAGCTCGCCATCTTCCACCACGTCGAAGCAGTTGCTGAAGTCCAGCTCCTCTTCAACGTTCGTCTCCACGCTCCCTCTTCGTTTTCCGTACTTAGAAGCCATAATAAAGTAGCCACCAGCGCATTGTGCCCAATTTTCCGCTCACATAATAAGGGAATTGGGGTTTTTCAAAATTAAAAGTTATTGAGTGGAAATTATTTCTGGAACATACATTAATAGGGTGCATCTCTTTCTTCAGTTTCGACCTTCGATTATAGTATAAAAACAGTCTCCGGATGGAAAGGTCATTAGTATAAAAAAGACTTTATTTCATTGAGAAGTGGCAACGTTTCGGACTTGATATAGTCCCTTTTCAAGCCTATTGAAACCAAAAGTTTTTTCAGATT
>CAKNXH010001953.1:39447-57996 GCA_932178445.1 Andricus quercusramuli
TTGTCTTTCCATCAAAAATGCTATTTTAAATGTATGAATAAATGTGTGTGTGTCCACATTCACGGAAATGTTCTATAAAATCTGAAAAAACTTTTGGTTTCAATAGGCTTGAAAAGGGACTATATCAAGTCCGAAACGTTGCCACTTCTCAATGAAATAAAGTCTTTTTTATACTAATGACCTTTCCATCCGGAGACTGTTTTTATATACCTTAATAGGTGACTAAACTTGTATTTTTAGAAAGTTAATAAGTTTCTTTTGTCAATTATTTTAAACGAAATTTTATATTTGAAATCCTTTGTTAATTTTAAGAGCCCAGGCAAACGGGTTAATGGTGACCGATAAGAAAAATTGGCAATTTCCTTTCAGGGATACCGAATTAATCGGGGAAAGGAATCGACAAAAATCGAATTTTTTTAGGAATAAATTTCGACCGCCCTAATAGAGCACATTGAAACAAGTTTTTGAAATAATGATTTTAATGTAAATGTCTGGAAAATACAAAATTTTTATTTACATTAAAGAATCTTATTTTTATTAAGTGGAAAAATATTTAAAGATAAATATTTCTTCCAATATTCAAATTCTATTTAGGAAACAGTGCATCGAAATATAAAATTTTGCGATTTTCAATTATGAATTGTCCACTCACTATTATTTCTGTAATATTAAATTCACTATTTTAGCAAAGATATATATGCCTAATATTAAAAATTAGTATTCAACTTTTAAATAATTAAAACATAAATTAAAAATAGAATCTTGAAACATAACAAACGGGTAAAATTTTTGGCAAATTGAAACGTTTATATTTTTTTCTTATTTGAAGGAAAAACGATTACGAAGGGCATGTTCATTTTCCCCATCAACTTTGAGATTCATAGAAAAATTTAATTGCCAAAAAATTGCTGTGCTTATTTTACAGAATCAATATCATCAGTTAATCGAGTACCACCAAGAACACCCCGTTTACGAATCCAAGGTAATTTGAAGACTAAAATACAATCTAAAACAAATACTAGAGAATTTTTCCAAAACATCTAGTTTTTTCCCTGCATGAAGTGCTATCTATATCTTTGGATTTCACAATTCAGCTACGGAAAATATTGAATTGCAAAATCTACCATTCAACATGCATAATTTGATCTCTGAACGCATTTTTGTGGTATTTAGAAAATATTGCAACGCAAAATAGCCGCGTTCAAGATTTTCCTTGCCGAAGTTATGATTTTAAATTGAAAAAATTTATTGAATTTTAGGAAAAAAGGTTAGTTTAGGGTTCAAATGAAGTATGTTGAATGATATTTAAGCTATTTTTCCAATAATAACTGATTTTTTGGATTGATCTGGAATTCTCGTGTTATTTATTTAAATTACACGTTCGTTCCATAACTCTGCTCCGACTTTTGTTCCCCGCTCGGGCCTATTAGTATCATTTTTTTATTCAATGACCACAGGCCTCGGACTGCGTAATGAATTAACTTTCATGGTTAAAAATTGTATTGTTTGGTCCAAAATTTTATTGTTTGGTTCAAAATCAAATAAATTTGTTGAAAATTGCGCAAATTTTGTTACAAATTCATACTTCTTGGTTGGAAATTTATCAATTGTGTTGAGAAATCTTGTTCTTGGCTTAAAAATCCAACAATTTGATTGAATTTTATTTTTTGAATCACAAAGTTTTCTGGTTAAAAATTCATCTGTTCTAGTTAAAAATGGACTTCTTCATTTGAAAATTTAACTGTTTTGTAGTAAATTTGAATTTTCGGCTTGAAAATTCAACGAATTTGAATAATATTCAACTATTTGCCTGAAAATTTATGTATTTTCTTGAAAAATCATCTTTCTGAGTATGAAATCTTTTTTTTTTTTTTGTTGAAAGTTCAAGCGCTTGGCTGAAAAATAATCATTTTTAGTTAAAGATTGGAGTACTTTGTTGAATGCTCGTTATTGTTGCTTAAATCCGAAAGTTTCTTGAATTAAATTTTCTTAGTCGAAGATTCATAATTTTTGTTGGAAATTCGTTTTTTGTTGTTCTTCATTTTCATTTTTAACTGAAAGTTTAACTATATTGTTGAAAATTTCACTGATTGGTTAAATAATAACGTTTTTGTTAAAAATTCATATTCTGGGTTTGAAAGTTCAACACTTCAGTAAAAAATTCATCCATTTGACACAAAATTGAACTGTTTTGTAGAAAATTCGTTTTTGCATTGAAAATTCATTATCTCAAATAAAAATTTTAATACACCACTTTTGGTTGAAGATTGATCTCTCTTTATTCAAGAATTCTACTATTTAATTAAACTTTTTTAGAGACTGACATCACATCCCTTGTGCAAACTATTTAGTTGAAAATTTATGTTTTTCTTCTTTTTGGTAGAAAAGTAACCTTCTTGGTTGAAAATTCATCTATTTCATCATAAATTTATGTATTCTGAATTTAAATATTGTTCTCAGTATTAAAATTCTTTAGGGATTTTCAACTATGAATTGTCCACTCACTGTTATTTCTATAATATTACATTCACTATTTCAGCAAAGTTATATGCCTAATATTAATCATTAGTTTTCAACTTTTAAGGAATAAATCACTTGAGATATGACAAACGGATACAATTTCTGGCAAATTGAAACGTTTATATTTTTAATCTTATTTGAAGGAGAAAAGATCAACGAGGGCATCTTTATTTCGCCCATCAACTTTGGGATTCATTAAAAAATGTCTATATTCCTTTTCACAGAATTAGGATCATCATCCAATCCATCATCATCAACAGCACCCAGTGAAGGTAATTTAAAAACTAAAATACAATCTAAAACAAATATTAGAAGAATATTAAATGGCAAAACGTACCATGCAAAATGCATAATTTAAACTCTGAATGCATTTTTGGGGTACTTAGTAAATATTACTATGTGAAATAGCCATGTATGCGATTTTCCTTGCAGAACTTGCAATTTACAATAGTAAAATTCATTGAATCTCCGGAAAAAAGGTTTGTTCAGAGTTCAAGTAAAGCATATTGAATGATAAATTCGGCTATTTGTTCCAAAAAGAAACGATTGTCCTTTAACTTTGAGTATATAATTTCATGCAATTTGTATCAATGATTATGATTAATTCATTATTATTTAATTACTGTGAATGATTTTTCATCATTTTTTGATTCAATGATCACAGGCCTTGGACACCGTAATGAATTAAAATTTTTTGGTTAACAATTATATTGTCTTCTTAGCTTGAAGTTTCAAAAATATGATGGCATTTTATTTTTCTTCCTTGAATAAAAAAAATTTTGATAGGAAATTCATATTTTTCTGTAAAAATTTCACCTTTTCTGGTTAGAAATGAATATGCCTGAATAGAAAATTAGCAAATTCAAACGATTATATTTGTTATTTTAGTTGAAGGGAAAACGATTAACGAGGGCATCTTTATTTCGCTCGTCAACTTTGGGATTCGTTTACAAATTTCTTTAACGAAAAATACTTATATTTTTTTCACAGAATCAGAATCAGCATCCCAACCGTCACGACTCAGGGTACATCATATACGACTGCCAAGTAATTTAAAGACTAAAATACCATCTAAAACCAATATTAGAGATGAAAACTAAAAAATTCATGATTTGCAGGGTATTCAACGCAATTTTTATGTTAATCACCCTGTAAATTCCGCGCTCTTTTCTTTCAATATAACGAATTTGAATTTTGATTGTGACTGTAAAGTAAGGTAAATTAGATTTGGTGTGTAATTATATTTCGTTTCAGGTCCGGCTGTCGAAACAAGGGACCTTCTGGAACATGTAGGGGGCCGTGAGTTAATTCATGAAACATATTTCATAACCAAAGTTCGAAACTTTTTATAATCTTTTGAACCAGTACATTTTTCACACGCGTGGAAGCTTTTTCTCAATTTTTTTCACAAAAATGTTCGAAAAACTATAACATTCCGGAATTTCATTTTTTTATTGAGCACCTTTTTTGTAGGCTTTGTCTCGTTAGGAACATGCTGTTCCATTATATATTTCTTCAAAATAAAAGAAGAATCATAACTATTTGAGCAAGTGCCTACTAATAATTGCTCTCTTGCAGATTCGCTATTATGAAAAAATATTATAAGACAATCAGTATAGACCTTTAATGATTTTTTAAAATGAATTGTCCAGTATTTTTTATGATTATAAGAAATGAATTGTCGATAATCATTATATAGAAAACGATCATCGTATAATAAGCAATGAAATCAATTATACAACAATTTTGAACGAATTATTGTGAAAAGTAGACAAGCAACAATAAAACAGTTTTTTCAGACCGATTATGATTCTGAACAAATAAACTTCACGCAGCGAGCATCTGCGAATTTCCTTGATATCTTCAAGATTGATTGAAATCTTAAAAGTCCCCTGAATTTGTTTTCATCTACATCTCTGGAAGTCCTTGAAACCCAAAAAATCCTTAGAAATAAAATTTTATTTGTTCCCAAGATTGCTCTATAAATTCTCTGGAATCCCTTGACTTCTTTGGAAATCTTTAAAATCCATTACATTGGTTAGAAACCATTCAAAATTTCTTGAAAATATTTAAGAAGCTATTGAACTCGTTTTATTGCTTCTTTATATCGAATTAAAGATCATCTCATCGACTAAATTTTTCTCACATGAGCAGGTGCACCACATATACAAACGCTAGCTGCTCTGACGCCGGGTGATGTAATCTTCCGTAACATTTTCTTTGTTGCACGATGTGTTGAAGAGTGGTGGTCGTTCATTTTAATGGATGGGTTCACTGGCCAAATGGGTAATTGAAAATTTCTAATTTTTTCAATATTCTGTTTGTAAAACTCTAAAATATTACTATTCCAGGAGCCTACCACTTAATCACTAATTCAATACAAATTTTTGTTGATTCAGTAATAGAGAATAACCGGCCAGTATTCATACATCGGCAAGATATTCGTTCTGGTGATCTATTACTACGAAATGGATATTCGTATGCACAATATAACAAGGAATTTCAATATTTTGTCCTGTTACCTGAACATAAGCGGAAATTTTTTGGATGGACTTACTGGGAAGTCCGATGGTGACTGACTTTAATCCCGCGTTAGCGCAATACTACCACCATAATTATGAACGATAAAGCGGAGATACTGTATTCATTAAAACCAAACATAAAATTTATAATTTCAATCATTCGTGCGCAAAACTGTATGATAATGGAATTACTGTTGATTGTTAAGTTTGTTGATACAGAATGTATCAATAATGCAAAGTAATCAGTTTGATATTTTGATCATTTAAATCTTTGTGTGAGTATGAAATAAAATAAACGAGTGTAACGAAATTGGTCAAGTTATTAATTGCTTATTCAAAACCCCTTAATTTTGCTGATCAGTATTCTTAACACACCCTAGCTTACTACTTCAATAAGTAGCAATGATTTGCTAGGGAAACAGTTTTAGTTAAGAAGTTGAATATTCTTAATTTATATTCCAAGTTCATATTGTTATATGAATAATAATTGTGTACCCAAAATACAATATTCAGAAGCTTGTTTTGATTGCTAATCTTCTAAAGATCGTGTGTCGCGACGAACATTAGAACCTGGAAAGATAAACGTTCCTCAAAAATCACTGGTTGATCCCCAGAAGATCTTTCTACCAGGATTAGATATGAAGTTCGGGATCGTGAAACATTACATCAAAGCGATATATAAGAACGAAGAAGCAGGTTTTCTTTGGTTGAAAAGGAAATTCCCTAAGCTCAGTGAAGGTGAAATTAGGGAGGGAGTTTTTGTTGGGCCACAAATTCGACAACTGATTCTGGACTGTGATTTCGAAAAGAGTTTGACTGATCTTGAGAGACGAACATGGTTGTCAGTGAAAGACGCAATACAATGATTCGCTTAAAGTACGTGTAAGCCTTCAAACTGGCAACTCTGTAGAAAGCGACAACTTCTCTGTCATGTATCTTCTGAACGGTAATAGCCTGAACCCTGACTTCTTTTTTAATTTCTTTGGCATTGAAGAACGAAGAAAATGACACCAGAAACCTTGAGAGAAATGGAGGCCAGATTCGGATATAGCACAACAAACTACTCTGGAAATGACATATCTCATTCCACGAGCACATAGGTCACATTTGATTGACCAGTATTATGACTGAACAAAACCTAAAAAAAAAACCCCCCTAGTATATTTAACGAATCTCGTCTCACCTGCCTTCAACCAAATCAGTGAAAACAATTTGAAATAAAATAATTATCACCGGAGACATCTTCTCAAGACTCTAGTTAATAGCAGCATCGTCGCAGTAATATTTAGCAACCCCTAAGAACTACCTACAGCACATTTAATCAAGCCTGTCTCAGCTGTCTTCGACTAGAGACATCTTCAGAAATTCAATTTGAATATAGACAACCCAGGGAATTTCCGAAGACACTAATTGATGTACTCGGTTCCACAGCAATATTCAACAACCATACAAAAAACCCTAGTACCACTCAGACAAAAAGTTGTTTCGGAACTCAAACAGTCAAAACAATTTGAAATTGAAAACAAACACAGTGTATGCTCAATCATAAATTACCGAAAATTTTCTAAATCCCTTAATTTTTTTAAAACAAGCATCTTGATTTCAATGCTACAAATAGTCATCATTAGTACACTAACACTTCTGTATGCACTAAGAAGTCCCCGAGATACCTTTTGTTCAAAATGTCAAAAACTTCCCTAATTAAGAATATCTGGATTATTTTTCCGAAATCTTGGTCAGTTTTTGCGGAAATAAAATCTTTTTTCTTGAACTTTTTTCGTACAACTGTACCTCAGAATCTTCTGCTCAGAAAAATTTCCAACTTGTACATTGTCTATATAGAGGTTAGTTCTCTCGAAAGCAACAAGAAATCTTCCTTAAGACTATTGAAAAATGTATATCTACTATTAATAACCTTCTTATTCTTCATAAACTTTCTTGCTTTATTATATATAAATATTGTAAAACCGCAAAAAATTTTCAAAATCTAAAACGGAATGCTGTTGAAATGTTACCTGAAATTATGCAACTAACCCTCAGAATATTTGAGCGCGCCTACGATATGAAAAAAGTCAAGAGAAGGGAAAGGTGGCTTTTGGAACACCCTACAAGATATTCATAAAAACTTTCTGAATTTTCTTTGTAATAAGAAATTCAAATTTTGATCGCACGAAAAAATAAGGAAAAGTAAAAAATTCCATTTTGCAGTCAAACTATATAAGATATGAAAAAGGATTAATGGACGAAAATTGTCCATTAGAAAAATATCTACATATTTGTTGATAATAACTTTTTGATAGGATGCGTAGTTTTTGTTCAAATTCGTAAAAAACAGCAGTAAAAATATATAAAAAAATTAAATTTTTGGACAAACAACACAACCTACGAAAAAAAATAACGAGACAAAAGTTGTTCACGCAAGAAGCACCTAAAAAATGTATCTTAGTTATTTTTTGATAGGCTGCGTGATTTTCATTCTATCCGTAAAAAACAACATTAAGGAATAAAAAATCTAGTTTTTGGACAAACGACACAAGCTATGAAAAAAATAAATTGTCAAAAGTTGCTCATTGAAGAAAGAGCTAGAAATCTGTCATTAATAATTTTTTGCTATTACGCATAGTTATTGTTCTAATTGTAAAAAATAACATTGAAGATAAAAAAATTTAATTTTTTGCAAGACGACACAAGGTACAAAAAAAATTAATAGAAAAAAATGTTTGCTCAAAACTGATCTACAAATTCGTTATTAATAATTTTCAGATAGAACAAGTAGATTTTCTTTGAATCGTAAAAAACAAGATTAATAATAAAAAAATTAAACTTTTGGAAAAACGACACAGGTGAGAAACAAAAATGAAAAGACGAAAGCTGTTTAACCAAACAAAGAATCTACAATGTTTGTGTAAACTCGTGTTTCAAAAATAAAAAAAAATTACATTTTTGAAAGGAGGACACAAGCGAAATTAACATTTTATTTAACAACATTTTTTGCCTAAATTATATCTACAAATTTGCACGAAACCACTTTACGTTAGGATGCGTGTTTTTAGTTTCAATCGTAAAAAAATACATTTGGAATACTAAAATTATATTTATTGCAAGACGACACAAAATGCAATAAAATGTGTAATGACAAAATTGTTTTAAATTCAATTCAATTCAATTATGGAACTCATGGTAAATTTTAATATATTACCAAAATATTTCGAAAGTTTTTAATTTTTTGAAATTCTCCAAAATTTTCAGCCAATTTCTAGACATTTTTGGTCATTTATAGTCAATTATGGTAATTTTCGGTAACTTATAGATAATTAAGCACATTTGGAAATTCTTTATGTCATTGTAAATAATGAATTGCCAAAGTTTTTGAATTTTGGGAACTTTTGAAAATGTTTAAAATTCACGAAAATGTCTAGTATCCATAAAATTAGGCAAATTTCCGGAAACTTTCAGTAATTTATTCATTTAATTATTGAATTGTCGAAAGACTAAAAAATCTACAAATCTGCAACGTTTCCATTCAAATTGAAAACCTGGAAATTCAGATTTGAATTTTCGCGCTCAAAATAAAATAATTCGACTATTTCAATTATTTGTATTTTGAATAGTTTAACGTTAAACACCTTATTTATAATTGATATTCATTCTAAAAGCCTTATACTATTTAAAGCTTCAATAAAAATTATTTCCATTTTTATAATTTACGAATTAAAATAATTATTTGAATATTAAGGCTTTGGAAATACAAATTTAATTTCACACTTTTTTTATTTGAAATTCGTAAAGATAAAAAATGAGAAAAATGAGGAAATTTCGCTTTTTTTCAATCGCTATGCAAATTGCTGGAATATTTTTTTGTAGTTCGATTCTCTTCGAAATATATTCTTCTAAAACACTATATTATATAGCTTTTTTTGATGAGGGATGAATTTATTAGGATTCTTTGAATTTTCTGAAATTGAACTTGAATTCTTTTGATTATCTTGAATGCACCTTGAGATCTTTGTATAACCGTAATATTTTTTATTATAATTAAAGAAGCGTCGTCCAGTTATAGTGTAAAGAGCAATTTTAATTTTATTTAAAATAATTATTCCACTTATTCCTTTAATATTTTTAATATACTGCATCAACTGTGAAAGAAACCTGAAGATAATAAAAAATGGACTGTGATTTGTTTCTTCAACAAAGTATTTCAGGACATGCTCAAAATATTTGAAGAGAGAAAAATCGTTTCTTTCAAATTTTTCTCTTCGCCTGTAAAATTTAGAAGTTATATTATTGCAGACAAATATTTTAGAAAAGTTGATCAAGAAAAATGTCGTCTGTGAAAAACTGAAATGCTTTTTTTTATATTTTGTCTAATTTGGCAATTTGACTAATGAAAAATGAATATCTTACAAGAACAAGCTTGATATAATAGAATCCATAAGATAAGACTGTAGTATATCGGTGAAAATAAAAAAAAGTTGGAATTATTCGATTTTAAATCGAAGAGAAAAAAATTATTTTAAATGAAAATAAAACATGTTTTGATTGATATCAATTACAATGAGCGTACTAATATTACTAATAGTAAAATCAATTGAACAAATAATATAACACTAAAATTTTTATTTTTATAATTTTGTTGCGCTCAGTTTATATATGATATATTCTTTTCCAATTAAAAGCAATATCTTAATTGTTCAAAAAATCATTTTATCCGTCATATTTTTATATTGAAAGTAAATTATAAAAATTAATGTTAATAACACCTGAATTCTTTTTATATTGCCATGTGTGTTTATTAAGATCATGTGTTCAGGGATTATTATTATCATGTTGGAAAATAGTCTGAGTGGAACAAAATATTTCATTAGAATTTTCAAAATTGTTCAAATTAAAGAATACGGAGTTTATCGATTATTTTCCGTTCTGAAAATCTTCTACTTTTTGTGATAATTCTCTAAATCTTCAAAAATCTTTTAAAATAATCTAGAATATATTATTTAAAATTTTATTTGATCTTTTCTAAATTAAAATTATTTTTCAATCGTTTTAAATTTGCTGAAACTTTTAAATATCTTTTGAAATGATTCAAAGTTTCCTTCATATCTTTGAAAATCCTTAGAAACTGAAAAAAATTCGGAAAATCTTCTGGTTTCTTTAAAATAATATATTTTCTTAATCTAATTGTCGGCAATAGTAATCTTTTTCTCACGGGTACGAAAAATTTCTTTTTACTGGTAAATTAAGACATTCTAAATTTTTCGCTACAATTTCATTTTTCTCATCTCTTTGAAAATATGAAAAAATTGACAGTCAAGAGCACCAAGACCCGGAAGTCGAGAATAAAAATTGAAAATTGAAATTTCGCATTTTTAATTATCATAGGATTTTTCAATCTGCTGTCTAGATGTAGATTAATGAATGCTAGTAATTTAATTAGAGACAAGTGAGCCGCTAAAAATTAATGGAAAATTTCTAGTAAGATAGCTTTATTGAAACAAGAGGAAGGCTACATATTGCGAGAAAAACAAAAATTATTTATACAATTTATATATTTTACCTTGTTTGAATAACTTTGAAAATAATATCTTATTTGATAACAAGCACCTATCACGCGTTCATTCGTTCATTTCATGATAAATCAAATACAGGACAAAAAATAAAATATTTATATAAATTTTTGTCTTCAAACTTTTTATGGAATAACTTCCAATTATTAAAATCTATTGAAACCCCCAAGGAGATGTCAAATCATTCAAAATCTTTTAAAATCCCTTAAAAATTCCTTTCAATTTTTATTAATACAATACAATCATGAAAGTTTCTTGAAATCCCTTCAAATTATTTCAATGAATTGAAAATTTCTTTGAATTTTTTTTTCTTGAATGATAAAACCCATTCATTTTCAACATTTCATAGTATCAAATGAAATTTAAATTAATTAACGACAGAAGAATGGAATGGGCATGTTAGTTACTGTTCAAAATATTTCACAGCCTAAAATTCTTAACGGATTTGAACGTTTTTTTTTTCGGAAATTATCTGAATTATATTTCTGAGAAAACTTGTGAAGAAGTTTTCATAATTTCATGAGATGAAATCATTTTATTAAAATATGATTTTGCAAAACAAAATTTGATTTTTTAATTGTTGAAAAAAATTACAACTTGTTGAACTCAAGCTGTAAGCATATGTTGAAATAGTTTGCCATACGATAAAAACAGTTTTTAATCAAAGTATCTTTGTTGATCTAGCTTTGTCTCTACCGACGCTTTGATCGTTTAAAGCATATGTTTAAATATTTGAAATACAATAAAACTGATTTCGCCATTCAATTCTATGGAAAATAACTGACATAGAATCTACGTGTTAGATAATTTTTTTGAGATTTTGATCCTCTTTCAGTTATACGCACACAAATAAAGTTTCTTTATGTTATGGCTAGGGTACCATACCATCTGGGCTATTCGTAACCATATAAAGTTTGCTTAATTTATTGCGATAAAAATACGCTTTAGGCAGAGGCCAATCAGCGGCCTACCCGTGGACGAGAATTTCTCTCAAGAATGAGATAACGGCTAGTATATATACATGTGAAAAATATTCAAGATCCATCCAGTTACAGTTCGAGAAATTCTTCAAAAATTGTTTCTCTGTGTCTACATCAAAATGAAGATTTCTGTCTTCACGCTGTTCTTCACGTTGGTGGTGTTGCTTGATTCTGTTCGTAAGTAGAACATAACATAATACCGGAGCAATCATATATTAAAGCATCTTTAATCCAGATAGCAACTATATTCCAAATTTGGTTTCTAGCTTTGAAAAAATTGAAACAGAAGTTATTACCATTGTATAGCTATTTCATCTTGTGCGTTATTAATTGATCACATACCAAATGAATCTTTATATCAGTTGTTATATAATAATTTTTATAGAACCAATTTTCATGCAAGCATCTTCATTTTCCTGTTAAAACAATTTATTAGCCCACTAACACTTCTTCATGCAATAAGATGTCGCCGAGATACCTTTTGTTAAAAATGTCAAAACTCCCCTAATTACGAAAATCTGGATTATTTTTTTTCAATCCTGGTCAGTTTTTGCAAAAACAAAACATTTTTTTGCACTTTTTTCGTACAGCTGTACCTCAGAATCTATTGCTCAGAAAAATGTGTATGTAGTCTATATGGAGGTTAATTCTCTTGAAAGGAAAAGAAAATCTCCTAATCGAATGAAAACTTTTCTGTGTGAATTTTTATTAAAAAATTGCTATTTTCAAGAGGCAATCGTCGAGACTTTTGATTTGTTCATAAGAAACCATGCATGCTAACCAGGCTAATAACGTTTCCCTAAAACTATTGCAAAATCTATATCTACCGTTAATAAACTTCTTATTCTTTATAAACTCTCTTGCTTTATTGTCTATAAAAATTGTGAGACCCTAAAAAGTTTTAAAAATCTGAAGCAGGAATAACCCTGAACCCAAAAATAACCCTGAGCGTACTTGAGCGCGCCTAGGTCCCACATCTTTGTACTACCACAAATTTCTGCCTAGACCTTTCAAAGAAGATCAAATAATTTACAACTGTAATTTGGCGATTGTGAATTCTTCTCGTCAAAAAGCAATTCCCTATTTCCATTTGTCAATAGCTGTTCAAAATAATTATTAATTGGTTAAACAATTATTTTAGCTCAAACAATATTTTGTAACAGTGAACCGTGAAAAGTTACTACGTTCAAAGCAACTGATACAGTTTATGAATGTCATAGTAGTATTTTTTGTTGAACATATTTTCCAATTGTTTAAGCAATTCCTATTTGTATTATACTTTTTTCTACCAAGTCGTGTAAGGTTAGCATTTTCTGGAAGTAATAGCATAATTAACGAAAGTTAAGAGTAATATTTTTTGTCTAGAATAATTGAAAATTATTCAGACAATTTTAATATAAAAACTATCGAATATTACTCTGAAACTTCATCAACTGCGTGATTAATTCCAGAAAATAGTAACTTGTTTGGATACGCAGGCGAAAAATTTTATTCAAACTGACTGAATTATTTAAAGAATTCTTACATACCGTTCGAAAATATGCATTACCCTTAATATTCTTTAACTTTGCCATCATTTGAAGAATATAACTTTTCATGATTTACAAGTGAAAAAGTTGTTCAAAAAAATAATAATTCTATAAACAATTCAAAATTAGTTCAAAGATACTTGGGATCCTGTCTCTTATTGATGAAAAATAATGGATGTTCAAAAAATCCGAAAAATACATTTGTAGCATTTAAATTGTTCACTTACTGTTGCATATTATTTCTACGTTTAAAAAGGTTTCTAGTTTTGATTGTTAGTGTACAAATTCGAGTTCTAAAGAAAAAATTGTTTGAAAAAAATATGTTTCTAGAATAAGGCGAGCGGAGAGTCTTTTGAAATTTCAAACGTTCAAAATATAGATTGTAATTGTTCACAACTTTGAAATAATAATATATTTAAATTGTATGAAATTTTAAAATACTAACATAATACCTAAAGTTTACATTTTCGATTTTAAATTCTCATCATAATGTTGTGTGAAAACTGAATCGAAAACAAGAATGTTATATTGCTATAGGAGTAATAAGAGTTTTCATTGCGAAGATAAAGTTCAAATTTTGTGATGGATTCGAAATGCGAGTACTTTAATTTTTTTCAAATATAGGAATTTCAGAAAATACATACTTCTCTCTAAAACCGAAGTAGGCGAAATTTTACTAATGCTATAAGTATGACATAGTGTATGACTGCTGAATTAGTAATTTGATCACTTTCCACTCAATGAAATTGTGAGATCTATGTTACTAAAAGGATTAGTAAGGGTATTCTACTAATCTGCTTAGTAGTTCCAACTTACTAATTCAATAAGTAGCAATTGGATGTGAAGGAAACATAATTTAATAATTTTTTAATTACTTTTTATATAAATAATACATGTAGATGGTAAAAAGAAACTGACATACTTCAGACCAAAAGTAGATTTTGATGTTATAAATCCTTTATTTCTGCCAACGTTTCGAAAACTTTGTCGTTTTCCTCTTCAGGACGTTAAATTTCAAAATTCGTCAAATATTCGTCAATTAATTATAAAAATCATCTTCCTCCTCACATCTCTTTAAAGAGCTTCATTTTTGGTAAGAAATTTTGTTTAAATTTTGAAAAATTTAAATTTGTGTACAAAAATTAATAAATTGATACTGTTAAAAACATTATAATACTAAAATTGACTTAGTTAAACAGTCAAAAACTCTCCAACTGTTTTGCTCCATTTTTGCAAGGAGAAAAAAAAATTCATTCAATCTAAGTCAATTTTAGTATTATAATGTTTTTAACAGTATCAATTTATTAATTTTTGTAAACAAATTTAAATTTTTCAAAATTTAAACAAAATTTCTTACCAAAAATGAAGCTCCTTAAAGAGACGTGAGGAGGAACATGATTTTCATAATTAATTGGCGAATATTTGACGAATTTTGAAATTTAACGTCCTGAAGAGGAAAACGACAAAGTTTTCGAAACGTTGGCAGAAATTAAGGATTTATAACATTAGAATCTACTTTTGGTCTGAAGTATGTCAGTTTCTTTTCACCATCTACATGTATTATTTATATAAACTTATTTTACTCAGACAAACAACATCGCTTTAACACCATTTCTAATCTAACTAATTACTTTTTGTTGATTTTTTATTTTATTTGAAGAAAAAACGATTAACGATGGCACCTTCATTTCGACTTTTTGGCCTTGGGGTTCGTTACAAAATTTCGTTAACAAGGAATCCCTACATTCCTTTTTACAGAATCATCATCATCATCCAATCAATCTTCGTCGTCCAATCCATCATCATCGAGGACAACCGGTCTAGGTAATTTAGAAACTAAAATACAATATAAAACAAATGATAGATTTACACTATCAATTCTTTAATACTAAATTCAATATTCTAGAAAAAATGTATATGTTATCATGATAATCAATTCTTAGATTTTATAGCATTACTTACTTGAACATATTTAAAGAAAAAACGATTTACGTATGCATCTTCATTTCGAACATTAAAATTGGGGTTCACTGAAAAATGTCGTTAACAAAAAATCCCTATATTTCTTTGTACAGAATCATCGTCATCCAACCCATTGTCAACAAGGTCAACCGGTCTAGGTAATTTAAAAACTAAAATACAATCTAAAACAAATGATATATTTACACTATTGATTCTAAGGCACCTGGACCCACTATGGCCTACCTAACTTTTATGTCTTTTTTAAGTGGTGTTTACGTAAAAAAGTTTTGCTTTTAATTACTGTGTGTGAAAATCAATGCTTCTTGGTAAATGAAAACATAAAAATGTAACCAAATTTTCATTGATGATGTCAAAGAAGGGCAAAATCAGAAAAGTGTATTTAGGCCATATTGGGTAATCCAATAACTAAATATGACCCATTATATTAGTAACAAGAATAAATGTTTATTTATGATTTTATGACCATTTTGGATATAAAACCGTTTTTTTCTCGTCACCATATCTTCACAGATATTGCAGTACCAAGGTCATCATAATAATTAATTTTTAGATTTTAAAGCATTGCTTACTTGAAATATGGCAGATGGGTACAATTTCCAAAAAATTGAAACGGTTATATTTGTTACCTCATTTGAAGAAAAAACGATTAACGCAGAGATCTTTATTTCAAAAATCAAAATAGGGGCTCACTGACACACTTCGTTAACAAAAGACCCCTATGTTCCTTTTCACAGAATCATCATTACCCAATCTATCAATATCAAGGACAACCAGACCAGGTAACTTAAAAAATTAAATAGAATATAAAACAAATATTAGATTAACGCTATTGATTCTATAATATTAAATTTACTATTTTATCGAAAATGTATGTGTAATATTAATAATTATTTGTTCAATTTCGAAAAGTGACTCACTTGAAATATGACGAATGGGTTCAGTTTTCAGCAAATTGAAACGTCTATATTTGTTATCTCAGTTTAAGAAAAAAAAACAATTAACGCGGGCATCTTTATTTCGATCATCAACTCTGGGGTTCGTTGGAAAGTTTTGTTGACAAAAAATCCCTATATTTCTTTTTATAGAATCATCATTCTTCAATCTATCAACACCAAGGGCAACCAGACCAGGTAATTTTAAAACTAGAATACAACATAAAACAAATATTAGATTTACACTATTCATTCTATAATTTTCAATTCACTATTTTTGCAAAGCTTTATAAATATAAATATATATAATAATTTGTAAATAAGTTTATAAATTCGAAAGAATTACTCACTTGTAATAGGACAAATAAGTACAATTCTCGGCAAATTAAAACGTTAGTATTTTTATTTTATTTAAAGAAAATAAGATTAACGCTCGCATCTTTATTTTAACTATTAAGTTTGGAGATTGTAAAAAATGTCGTTAACAATAAATCCCTATATTTATTTTCACAGAATCATCATCATCCATTTTCTCATCACGGGCAAACACTCCAGGTAATTTGAAATCTAGAATACAATCTAGAACAAACATTTGATTTACACTATTCATTGTACAATATTGAATTCACTATTTTAGCAAATATCTATGCCTGATATTAATTAATAATTTATAAATATTACAGAATATCTCACTTAAAATATGAGAAATGGGTACAATTTTCAGCAAATCAAAACGTTTATATTTGGGGGTGTTGAAAAATGTTGTTAAACAAAAATCTCTATACACCTTTTTACAGGATATACATCATCATCTGGTTCATCATCAGGTGAAGACAGTCCAGGTAATTTAAAAACTAAAATACAAGCTAAAACAAATATTAGACAATTTTGCCAAAACGTCCAGTTTTTCCTTCACATGGAGTGCCATATGGGCGGATCCAGAGGTATTTGATATAGTGTTTACTCAAAAGGCAAAAAAATAATTATGGCTATCTAAAATCTATTGCTACTTTGATGTTCATCCAACGAATGAAATGAACTTCCAGAAACTAATTTATTTATTAATTTGTTTTGTGATTTGGTTACGAAAAAAAAAATCAATGGCTTCATTTATCATTCAACATACATAATTTGATCTCTAAAAGCATTCTTTGTGGTATTTGGTGAGTTTAACAACCTAAGAATTCAGTTCAACGTACAAGTCATTTGAAAGCCCTCAAATATCTTACAATATTTTAACAATCTTCATTTCCATGCTGATTTTCTTATGATTTTTCTAGAAGCGCGGAAAAATGAAAAGAAATTCATTATAGGAAAATCATTATCGGCCTATATTGAATTTCGTATAATATTTTTTCGTAAGGGCGCATTACAAGGTATTGTAAAAGATTGCTAGAAGTACAGCTTTCCAGTTCAAGAGAACGAGATAGTGTGGAGAGGGACAGAACAGAGATTTGACAGCATATATATTTTTTGCATCATTAAGAAATGTTTGGGATCCAGAAAAAAAATTCAATAGACAATTTTTCTATTTGTATACTAGAAATTTGGTATAATTCAGTAGTTATTAGATAGTGAATTGTGTAGTCTTGAAGAATGTTGGTAACTAGATTTTTCTTCTTGATCAGAGCGTTACATACCACCTCATCGACGAACTTTTCGACGAAAGAGAGTCCCTCTTCAACCGGGTTATATAGTCTACAGTAGTGACCATTGTTATGGACTAGTTACAAAGTCAGGGGCGATTCTTCTAATAAATCCTGCAACTGGTAAACCAGGTAATTGAATAATTATTATTTTTCTAAGATTCCATTAACGAAATCCTGGAATCTTACTATTCCCTGAGTCTACCACTTAGTGACTAATTCAATACAAATTCGTATTATTTCAGTGATAAGCCGCCACGGTGGACCAGTGGAAATGAGGGAGGAAGAGATTTCAAATGGTGCTTATCTGCTACATGATACATATGCATGTGCAATTCGTAAGGGGAAGCATTTTATCGAGCTACCTGAAGACCGGCGATTGCGAATAAATGTACGGTGTTTACCGATTGACGAATGAGTTTTTGCAACGTACCGTTCTTCGATAAATGGTGCACACTTTATTCATTAAAACAAAACAAAAATTGTTAATTCCAATTATTCATATGCAAAACTGTAGATATGCTGAAATTACTATTAATTGTTAAGATTTGTTAATACAAAGTGTATCATTAATATAAATGTAATCAATTTGATATTTTGATCATTCAAGTCTTTCTGTAAGTACCAAACGAAATAAATGAGTGTACCGAATTTGGTCAAATTATTAATCTTTCATTAGAACCATTCCTAACAACAACTTTTAAGACTAAATAATATTCCTTGGAGGAGAAGATATATCCCTCTTACTATTCATTAACTTCAAAGTGGTTTCCCAAATGGAAAATAGAAAAAGAACATCGATGACGCTTTATTTTTTCAAGTCTTCAACCATCTTGCAATATTGTTGAAAATTAAAATTGTACATGTCCTGCA
>CAKNXH010001953.1:58396-70969 GCA_932178445.1 Andricus quercusramuli
ATTCTAATAAATGGTACTCTTTAGAGTTTAAATCTTCATAAAAGATATAATTTTAATTCATAATTTGGACGATCCCAAAATGCAAACATAAACCAATTAGGTAAAATACAATAATTACGGAGCCTCAAGCTCTGACCTCTGGGGTCTTAAATCTTTCTATTCGTCGGTGCTTCGCTGGCACAAAATTAGGGTCTCTGCCCTTGAAACTATAAAGGTCCCTTTCAATGCAGAATACAATTTCCTCCTGTCGAGGTACGAACCTCTAACGCGCTAATGCCGATCTCTTCACAGAGAGAGAGAATAAGAGAGAGAGAAATCTTTGAGGGATTTACGACGGTGAAGTTTCCTTTTAGTAAGGACTTTCCGTGTCGTTCAATTTCACGAAAGAAACGCTTTATTCTCGGAAGTTAATTATAGCCTTTCTGGACTAGGTTAGAAGGACTAGCAATCAGTCTATTCCTAAGACTTTAATTGTTCTTACAAGAAATTCGAATTTTGCCAAATGCTGCTTCTTGGACTAGTTTACGAGAAACTCGCTCTACTCGTCTGCAGATCATTTGGAAAAATCAATTTGAAAATAAAACGCTTATAAATATCGCAATCTACGAGATGAGAATCCTCAAAAATCTCCTCACAGTTGAGAATACTTGAGTAGCTCTCACAAGGATCAAAAAGCCTTCAGAGAATGTTGAGAGTGTCTTGACGCTCTCAAGATTCTCGCTATTAGAAAGAGAGAGTATGGGACAGACAAAAGAAAGAGGGATCTTAAGCCATTCCCGAAGTACAGCTCCCCAGTGATCCTTGCGGTTCGCCCGCAAGCCTCCAACTCCTCGAACTCTGTTGCGTAAGAGTTTTTATAGCTCGCGGAGGACCTTCTTCCCACTATTTCTGCTCTATTTCTTTTAGTGGGAGGCGTTCGAGTTTGCGCTTTAGATATTCTCCTGAGTGATGCAACTTCTCACGAAGTTCACTCAGAAGAATATCCTTTTGCCTGTTTTCAGGAGCTATTACGTAACGCGCAGGTTACAATGTATAAATTTTTTCAGAGCTATTTTTTTGTTTAAAGTTTTGCCCCCCCCCCCCCCCCCAATTTATACCTTCGAATAAAATTAAACCTCTTTTATACATTTATGTTTTAATTTTCGCAAGATATTTCATATCATGTAATGTGTAGACTGTATATCTAGAACATAAAAAAGGAAAAATAGAAGGTAATTATTTCTCTTGAAAAAAAGGTCTCATAGATTCAGAGTTTAAAATTTTTCAACAATTGTAGATTTGGAATATCAAAGCTGCTCAAGTTAAAAAAAGTCAAGGTCGTATGCATTTAAATTATCAAATAAATAGAAAAAATTCCTTCCATTTTGTATTTTTCTTTAAAAAAAGTGTTTTAGGACATGTTCAAAACATTTGAAGGAAAACATCGTTTCTTTTCAATTTTTCTCTATAACTGTGAAATTTAGAAGTTATATTAATGCAGAAAAATATTTTTGAAAAATGGAACAGAGAGCACAAAATGTCCTTTGAAAATTAAAATTTTTTTCTCAAATAATTTGGCTTCTAAATTTCATGACTTCCAGAGATATATGAAGAAAAAAAACATATTTTCTCCACAAAAAAATGAACAAATATCCATAAAAGAATTAAAATAAAAGGGGTTCAAGATAAAAATGGTAACAGAGAAAAAGACGGATGCAAAAAAAACGAACATTTTTTTCTTCAATAATTCAGTTCATTCAAAGTTCACGTAGTAAAAAATAAATTCTTACATTAAATTAAACGAATTGAGTAACATCTTGTCCTTTGATTTGACTTATGAAAAATACATATCTCAGAAGGATATAATAGAATCCGTAAGATAAGACTATAGTATATGGGTGGAAATTGAAATTAAGTTCGACCCAGAAGACGAGATTAAAAATTAGAAATAAGTGGAAAATTTCTAATAAGATAGTGGAAAAATAGTATGTTTGATAAAAGAACATGCATGTGTCACATTTCAAACTTTATTGAAACAAAAGGAAGGCTATATATTACAAGAAAAACAAGAATCATTTATGCAATTGAGGTATTTACCTTGTTTTGTTGACTTTGAAAATAATCTGTTGTCTAAGACGCTTTGAATCATTCATTTCACAATAAGATAAATATACGACAAAAAATAAAAAAATTTATGTAAATCTTCTTTGAAATTGTTTTGGAATAACTTGAAATTATTGAAATCTATTAAAATCCCAAGGATATATAAAATCATTCATAATCTTTTGGAATCCCTTCAAATTATTGAAAGGAATTGAAAAATTCTTTGAATTTTTTTTTTTGAATGATAAAACGCTTTCATTATCAACATTCCATAGTATCAAATGAAATTTTATTTAATTAACGTCAGATGAAAGCCAGAAGTTTGGTGTCAAAATTAGCAAGACTGAGGTCATGATTACAAAACTTCTTATTCTGCATAAAGTTTTTTTTTTTTTATTTCAAAGCATTTAGTATACACTTCGCGCATCGTCAATCGACCGAACAGTTTTTAGGAATTATATAAACTAGATTTCTAGGAAAACTTTTGAAAAAGTTTTTATAATTTCATTAGATAAAATCATTTTATTAAAAGATGATTTTACAAAACAAAATGTGATTTTTCAATTGTTGAAAAAAATTACAGCCTGTTGCATTCAAACAGTAAGCATATGATGAAACAGTTTGGTATACGATAAAAACAGTTTTTAATCAAAGTATCTTTGTTGATCGAGCTTCATCTCTACCGAGGCTTCGATCGTTCAAAGCATATCTTTAAATATCTGAGTTACAAAAAAAACTAATTTCGTCATTTATTTCTGCGGAAAATAACTGACATAGAATCTATGTTTTGGATAATGTGTTTAAGATTTTGACACCCTGTCGGTTGTACACACACAAATATAGTTTCTTTATTTTATGGCTAAGGCTATGTTCCTACAAGTTTTTAGAAGTATGGCGAAAATCTTGCTACCTTGATTGGCGGATCTAATAAAGGGGAAGGGTTTCTATCAGTACCACCTGGGCTACTCGTACTCATATAAAGTTTGTTCAGTTTGTTGCAATAAAAATACGCTTCAGGCACAGGCCAATCAGCGACCTACCCGTGGACAAGAATTTCTCTTAAGAATAAGATAATGACTATTATATATACATGTGAAAATATGTAAGATCCATTCGGTTACAATCCGAGAAATTCTTCAAAAATCGCTTCTCAGTGTTTACATCGAAATGAAGATTTCTGTCTTTACGCTGCTCTTCATATTGGTGGTCTTTTTTGAATCTGTTCGTAAGTAGAACATAACATAATACCGAATCAATCATATATTAAAGCATCTTTAATCCAGATAGCAACTAAATTCCAAATTTGGTTTCTAGTTCTGCAAAAATTGGAACATAATTTATTATCATTGTATAGCTATTTCATCTTGCTGTGTTATTAATTATTCATTTACAGAATAAAGTTTTATATTAGTTGTTATGAAATAATTTGTGATGAAACCCATTTTCATCAAAAAATCTTGATTCTACTGTTACAACTATTTATTAGTCCACTAATACTTCTGTATGAACAAAGATGTCCCCGAGATACCTTTTGTTCAAAATGTCAGAAAATCCCCTAATTACGAATATCTGGATTATTTTTTTCTCAATCCTGGTCAGTTTTTTCAGAAATGAAATATTTTTTTACACTTTTTTCGTACAGCTGTACCTCAGAATCTATTGCTCAGAAAATGTGTAACTTGTACATTGTCTATATCGAAGTTGGTTCTCTCGAAAGCAAAAAATAAATCATCTGATCGAATGAAAACTTCTCTTTGAATTGTTATTACAGAACTGCTATTTTTAAGAGGCAATCGTCGAGACTTTTGATTTGTTCATGAGAAACCATGCAGGCCAACCAGGCTAATAACTTTTTCCTAAAACTGTTGCAAAATCTATATCTATCGTTAATAACCTTCTTATTCTTCATAAAGCCCTCGCTGTATTGTCAATGAAAATTGTGAAACCGTAGAAGATTTTAAAAATCTGAAGCAGGAATAACCCTGAACCCAAAAATAACCCGGAACATACTTGAGTGCACCTAGGGCGCACGTCTTTGTACTACCCCAAAGTATTTTTGAAATGATTATTAATTTGTTGAATTATTATATATAGTATATATAATATAGTAATTATTATTTGTTTAAACGATATTTAATTCCAGATATTTTACAATTGTTTAAGCAATTTTACTTTTGTCCGCCAAATCGTGGAAGGTTAGCATTTGCTTAAAGTAATGGTATAATTAACGAATGTTGAAAGTAATACTTTTTGTCCAGAATATTTGAAAATTGTTTCGACAATTTCAATTGGTTTGAACATTTTTTTCCCCCTTATGAATCGTGGAAAGCTACTACTTTTTGGAACTAATAACACAGATAATTATTGCCAAGAGTGATATTCGTGGTGAAAGACAGTTTGACATTATTTAAAGAATAATATCACTTGAATAATAATAAATAATTAACAGAATAATTTAAAAATGTCGTCCACAAAAAATATTACTCTGAACATGCATTAACTGCTTCACTAATTCCAGAAGATAGTATGTTAGGAGTAGCAGGGGAAAATATTATTTAAACTAATCGAGTTGTTTAAATATTTTTTATATATTTTAAAAAATATACATTGCTCTCAACATTCGGTAATTATGTCATCAATTCAGAAAATAACTTTTCATGATTTACAGTGAAAAAAGCACATATTATATTGTTTTCAATATGAAAAGTCGATTTAAAAAAGTGCTGCAAAATATAAAATTTTGAAATTTTCAACTGTAAATTGTTCACTCACTACTGTATATTATTTCTATGTTGAAAAAGGTTTTTAGTTTGGATTTTTAGTGTACAAATTCGAGTTCAAGAAAAAAAAATTTATAACAAAATATTATTTTATAATAATACTTTGAAATTGTATGGAATTTGAGAATACTGACATAAGACCTAACGTTTGCATTTTCATTTTTAAATTCTCATCATGATATTGTTCTGTAATAGACTCGAAATGCGAGTACTTTAATTTGTCTTTAATATGAAAATTTCAGAAAATACTACTCTCTAAAACCAAATTAGGAGAAATTTTAATAATTTTCTTAGTAGCATTGTAAATGACTGCTGAATTAGTGATTCTATCACTTTCTGCTAAATGAAACGGTATTATTTTTGTTACTGAATGAACTAGTGAGGGTATTCTACAAATCTTCTTAATAGTTCTAACTTACTAATTCAATAAGTAGCAATTAATTGCTAAGGAAACATAATTTAAGAATTTTTTAATTACTTTTTGCTGATTTTTCATTTTTATTTAAAGAAAAAACGATTAACGAGGGCATCTACGTTTCGAACTTTTTACCTTGGGGTTCGTTGAAAAATTTCGTTAACAAAAAATCCCTCCATTCCTTTTTACAGTATCATCATCATCATCCAATCAATCTTCATCGTACAATCCATCATCATCGAGGATAACCGGTCTAGGTAATTTAGAAACTAAAATACAATCTAAAACAAATGATAGATTTACACTATTAATTCTATAATACTAAATTCAATATTCGAGAAAAAATGTATATGTTATCATGATAATCAGTTCTTAGATTTTAAAGAATTACTTATTTGGATTATTCTCAAAGAAGCTATTTACGCAGGCATCTTTATTTCGAATATTAAAATTGGGGTTCCCTGAAAAATTTCGTTAACAAAACATCCCTATATTCCTTTTTACGGAATCATCATTATCCAATCTATCAGTATCAAGGACAAGCCGACCATGTAACATACAAAATTTAATACAATCTCAATCGAATGATAGATTTACAGTAGTAATTTTATAAGGCTAAATTCATCATTTTAGCAAAAATGTATGTGTAATACTGATGATTCATTTTCATAGCTTTCAAAGATTCACTCACTCAAAATATGGCATACGGGTACAATTTTCAACAAATTGAAACATTTATATCTGTTATCTTATTTGAAGCAAAAAACGATTAACGCGGGCATCTTTATTTCAGCCATCAACTTTGGAAGTCGCTGACAAATTTCTTTCACAAAAAATCCCTATATTCCTTTTTACAGAATCATCATCACAATCCAATCCACCATCAACAAGGTCAACCGGTCTAGGTGATGTAAAAACTAAAATACAATCTCAAACAAATTGTAGATTTACACTATTAATTCTAAGGTGCCTGGAGCCATTATGGCCTACCTAACGTTAATATTTTTCTAAAGTAGTGTTAACGTAAAAAAGTTTCGCTTTTAATTATTGCATGTGAAAAATCAATGTTTTTTCGTAAATACAGACATAAAAATATAACCAAATTTTCATTGATGAAGTCAAAAAAGGACGATATCAGAAAAAAGTATTTAGGCCATATTGGGTAACCCATATACTCAATATGACCTATTATACTAGGAACAAGAATAAATGTTAATTTATGACTATATGACCATTTTGGACATAAAAAAGGTTTCTGCCGTTAACAGAAGATGCCTATATTCCTTTTTACAGAATCATCATCATCCAATCTATCAATATCACGGGCGGCCAGACCAGGTAACTTAACAAATAAAATACAATATAAAACAAATATTAAATTAGCATTATTAATTCTATAATATAAAATGCACTATGTTAGCAGAAACGTATTTGTAATATTAATAATTTTTTTTTCTAATTTCAAAGAGTTACTCTCTTGAAATATGAAAATTGGATACATTTTTTGGCAAATTAAAACGTCTATATTTTTCATCCTATTTATGGAAAAAACAATTCACTCCTGCATCTTTATTTTAACCATTAGGTTTTTTACAGAATCTTCATTATCCATTTTTTTACAATGGGCAAACATTCCAGGTAATTTTAAATCTAAAATACAATCTAGAACAAACATTTGATTTACACTATTAATTGTTACGGTATTAAATTCACTATTTCAGCAAAGATCTACACCTAATATTAATTACTTATTCATAAATTTTCAAGAATTACTTCCTTTAGATATGACAATTGGGTACAATTTTCAGCAAATCGAAACGTTTATATTCGGTTGTGTTGAAAAATGTTGTTGACCAAGAACTCAAAAACTTAAATACAATCTAAAACAAATATTAGAAAATTTGGCCCAAAAGTGCAAAAAAACTAATTATGGCTAATTAGTTTTACAACCGAAAAATTCAGTTTAGAGTACAAGTCATTTGAAGGGCCTTGAATATCTTCCAGTATTTTAACATTCTTTATTCACATACTGATTTTCTTATGATTTTATATAATCATTTTTCTATGAGCGTGAAAAAATAAATAGTATAAAATTAAAAAGTATATAATTTTTTTGCACCAATAAAAGATGTTTCGGATCAAGAAATGAAATTCAAAATACAATTTTTTCAACTAGTATACTCGAAATTTAGTATAATTTAGTATTTATTGTATAGTAAATTCTTCAATCTTAAAAAAAGTTAGTAACTATATTTTTCTTACTTGATTAGAACGTAATATACCATTTCATGAACGAAATTTTCGACCAAAGAGAGTCTTTCTGCAACCGGGTGATATAATCTACCATAATGTCCATTGTTATGGACAAGTTACTAGATCAGGAGTGACTCTCCTAATACATCCAAAAACTGGCCGACCAGGTAATTGAATAATTATGATTTTTCCAAGATTACATTAGCGAATTTCTGAAATATTACTATTCCATGAGTCTACCACTCAATTACTAATTCAATACAAATTTGTATAAATTCAGTAATAAGCCACAATCGACCAGTTGAAATGAGGGATGAATTGTGTGTAACTGGTGATTATGTGATACGCGATACATATACAATTGCAGTTCGTATTGGGAACGATTTTTTCGAGCTACCCACAAACTGGCGAAAGCAAATAATTGTACGATGTTTACCGCTTGACCCGTGAGTTTTTGAAAAGTATCGTTCTTCGATTAAGCGTGCACGCTCTATTCTTTAAAACAAAGCAAAAATTGTTAATTTCAATTATTCATATGCAAAACTGTATATGTCCTGCAATTACTAATTATTTTTAAGATTTGTTAATACAAAATGTATCATACATATATAAGTAATCAATTTTATATTTTGATCATTCAAGTCTTTGTGTAAGTACCAAATAAAATAAATGACTGCACAGAATTTGGTTCAATTATTAATTTTGTATTAAAGACCATTCCTAACAACTACTTTTTACAACAAATAATATTCATTAGAGAAGGAGCTATTTCCCGCTTACAATTTATTAGCATTGAAGTGTTTTTCTAAATAGAAAATGGAAAGAGAACATCCATGACGCTTTATTTTTTCAAGTCTTCAAGCATCTTGCAATGTTTTTAAAAATTGAAATTGTACATGCTCTGGAAATTTTTAAATCAGTAGCAGAAATTGTTGTACAGTTACGTGAAAAGCATTACCTGAAATTTTTATATTTGAAAAATATTCATTAAAAATTCTGGGCGCTTCTTAATAATTTGATTGCCGCGCCGATAAGATGACCTTATCAGTATATGTATAGAAAATAATAATAATTATAGCACGTGCGTTAACATAAGGTCAAATTCATATGATTTATAGGATGAGATAATTTCGTAACTGATGAAAATTTAATGAAGTATATTCTAGAAGAACTGAGAAGAAAACAATTAATGAGACACGCAGTAACCATGTGACCATAATTCTCACAAATATATTTAGTGAGTTTGTACAAGAGTGCGAGGTTATTGCGCAATATGAATTTTTCTTTTTGTAGACTTTTAAATTTATCTGATCAAGTCCATTCTTCGTGAGGAATGATTTCGAGACAAAAATAAGAAATAAATTCCAATGAAAAAATTCTTATACATTGTAAAATTTGAATTCCAAACTAATGGAAATTTTTTGTGTTAAAGGTGATACATGCTTTGCAGGTCAAGTTATAATTAGGTTTTTAATTATATCAAATAATTTCCTAAAATTCAGAAAAAGAGTGTAGGAGATTTTAAAGCAAAATGTTTCAATCTGGTGAGACTAAAACATACAAAAAATCGAGTAAATTTAAAAAATATTTATTAGAATTCAGGAGATTCAAAAAAAAATTTGAACTAATGCTTATTCATGGCCTAATTCAGGTTTTCGGATTATTTCACAGCAAGAAGTTATCATAATTCTATGTGACGAAATCAATTTATTAAAAGATGATTTTACAAAACGAAATGTGATTTTTTAATTGCTGAAAGAAGTACGGCCTGTTACATTCAGACTGTAAGCATATGTTTAAATATCTGAGTTCCAATAAAACTGTTTGCGCCATTTAAGTCTACGGAAAATAACTGACATGGAATCTATGTGTTGGATAATGTGTTCAAGATTTTGATCCTCTGTCGGTTAGACACACACACAAATAAAGTTTCTTTATTTCATGGCTAAGGTACCGTACCATCTGGGCTATTTGTAACCATATCAAGTTTGTTTAGTTTATTGCAATAAAAATTCGCTTTAGGCACAGGCCAATCAGCGGCCTACCCGTGGACGAGAATTTCTCTCAAGAATGAGATAACGGCTAGTATATATACATGTGAAAAATATTCAAGATCCATCCAGTTACAATCCGAGAAATTCTTCAAAAATTGTTTCTCTGTGTCTACAGCAAAATGAAGGTTTCTGTCTTCATGCTGCTCTTCACGTTGGTGCTATTTCTTGATTCTGTTCGTAAGTAGAACATAATATTGAAGCAATCATATATTGAAGCATCTTCTATCCAGATATGGACTACATCCCGAATTTGGTTTCTAGCTTTGAAAAAATTGACAAATAAGTTATTATCATTTTATAGGTATTTCATCTTGCTGCCTTATTGATTAATCATTTATCAAATGAAGCTTGATATTAGGTGTTATAAAATAATGTTTTATAAAACCAATTTTCATCCAAACATCTTGATTTTACTGTTACAACTATTTATGAGTCTACTAACACTTCTGTATGCACTAAGATGTTCCTGAGATACCTTTTGTTCAAAATGTCAGAAACTCCCCTAATTACAAATATCTGGATTATTTTTTCAGAAATCGTGGGCAGTTTTTGCAGAAATAAAACATTTGTTTTTCACTTTGCTTGTACAGCTGTACCTCAGAATCTATTGCTCAGAAAAATGTGTAACTTGTGCATTGTATATATCGCGGTTAGTTCTCTCGAGAGCAAAAAAGAAATCTCCCAATCGAATGAGAACTTTTCTCTGTGAATTGTTATTAAATAATTGCTATTTTCAAGAGGCAATGGTCGAGACTTTTAATTTTTTCAGAAGAAACCTTGCAGGCTAATCAGTCTCATAATTTTCCCGGAAACTATTGCAAAATCTATATCTACCAGCAGAGATAACCCCAAACCGAAAAATTTTGTACTACCCCCAATTTCTGGATAAACCTTTCAAATTTAAAGATCAAATCATCAATAACTGTAATTTGGCGGTTGTGAATTGTTTTCAGAAAGAAGCAATTCCCTATTTTCATTTTTCAATAGCTGTTTTATGTAAAAACCATGATCAAGAGGTTTAAAAAAAAAAATTGAGAATAGTTATTTTTGTTCGATAAATCAAAAATTTCCAAGTATTTTCGAAATAATTATTAATTGGTTAAACAATTATTTTTTGTTCAAACAATATTTCATTACAATGAATCGTGAAAAGTTAGTACGTTTCGAGATAACTGATATAGTTTATAAATGTCAAAGTAATATTTTTTGTTGAACATATTTTGCAATTGTGTAAGCAATTTCTATTTATATAATCCTTTTTTCCACCAAATCGTGAAAGGTTAGCATTTTCCGAAGGTAATAGCATAATTAACAAATGGTAAGAGTAGTATTTTTTTTATCTAGACGGTTTGAAAATTATTCAAACAATTTCAATTTGTTTAAACAATGTTTTCCCCTTATAAATCATGGAAAGTTGCTACTTTTTGGAACGAATAACCCGGTTAGTTATTGCTAAGATTGATATTTACGGTGAAAGACAGTTTGGAATTTGAAAAAAAAGTAATTTCACTTTCAAAATAATAAATATTTAATTAAATAATCGAAAAATGTGTTCCACAAAAAATATTACTCTGAATATTTATCAACTGCGTCAATAATTTCTAGAACATAGTAACTTTTCAGGATTCGCAGCGGAAAAATATTATTTAAACTTATTTAATTGTTGTAATAATTCTTATTCAGCGTTAGAAAATATGTATTACATTCAACATTTGTTAATTATGGCATCAATTCAAAAAAATAATTTTTTATGATTACCAGTGGCAAATGTTATCTGAAGAAATAATTTCTTTTCAAAAAATCACTAAATATGTGAAAAAAATACTATACTTGATGTTCATTAACGGTATCATTTATAAAAAAAATTTTTTTTATGATTTACAGGTGAAAAATTTTCAAGCAAATAATAATTCTCTGAACAATTCAAAATTGGATGAAAAATAGTTCAAAACCTGTCACTTATTAAATGTAAATAATAGATGTTCAAAAAAAAAAAAAAAAATACATTTTTAGCATGGGTTTTACATGAAACTACTATTTTGCAATTTTTGGGGCATTTTCCGGACATATTAAAAAATTATTGGGGTTTTTCAAAATTAAGAGTATTAGATGGAAATTCTTTCTAGAACATTTCTTAACAGGTGACTAAATATGAATTTACAAAAAGTATATAACGTGTGCTTCTTTTCCATCCCTTCGAAAAACGAGCTCTTCCATGTAAAATCCTATGTTCATTCCAAAAATCCAGAGGAACGGTTTATGTTGACCAATTTGAAAAAAATACGGAATTTCTTCCTCCGGAAAGCGAAGAAATGGGATGAGGGGATCGATCAACATAAATTGAATGTCGAATTTTTTACATGTAGATGACCCTAATGCAGCAAATTACACATATTATATTGTTTTCAATATTAAGAGTCGATTTAAAAAAGTGATCATCAAACTATCAATTGGTCACTTACTATTGTATATTATCCCTATGTTCAAAAGGTTCTTAGTTTCAATTGTTAGTTTACAAATTCAAATTCGGAAGAAAAAGTTCAATGAAAAAAAAATTATTTCGAAATAAGGCGAGCATACAGTCTTTCCAAATTTCAAACGTTTAAAATATAGATTTTAATTGTTTACAACTTTGAAATAATAATATTTTAAAAATCGGGTTCTTATGGTACAACTTTTTCCATTAGCAAAATTCAAAGTTTGCGCAAGAATATAAAAGATTCCTTATAATATCAATACATTTTATTGAAGAGGAAGAGAGCAATGGCAATGCATAGTATTTGAAAACACGGTTTTTCATAGTAAAACTTTGTTCACTCACATAATTGAAAATTGATGCATGAACGGAAAAGATTGCTTAAATCGAGGCAAATCAATTGATCTATAACATTAATACACTTTATTGAAAATTAAGGAAATCATATATGACAATTTTAGTTAAAAAATCATAAAGCTGGGAAAGGGATAGGGTACAACAGAACTTTCCCTT
>CAKNXH010001953.1:71069-94622 GCA_932178445.1 Andricus quercusramuli
ATTTTTTGTAAATTTCGATTTTTAAATTGATCAAAATGAAGACTTTGGTTTGTCTAGTATTGAAAAGAATAACTAATGCTTCCTCTATAAGGAAGCGAATACATATTTGCTAACGGGAAGCAAAGTGCTCGTGAAATGAGCGCTATATAATTATAAATATAAACAAAGTAGAAACACTCCAATTCGAATACACAGCTAGTTTTAGTTCCATTTAAAGAAAAAACGATTAACGAGGGCATATTTCTTTCGACTTTTCGACTTTGGGGTTTGCTAAAAATTTTGTTAACAAAAAAGCTCTACATTTCTTCTTACAGAATCATCATCATCGCCCAATCGATCACCATCAAGGACATCCGGTCTAGGTAACTTGGAAACTGAAATACAATCTAAAATAAAATATAGATTTACACTATTAATTCTACAATACTAAATTAATTATTGTAGTACAAATTTAAACGTCATCTTAATAATCAATTTTCATATTCCAAAGAATTATTCACCTGAAATATCACAAACGGGTAATATTTTCAGCAAATGGAAACGCTCGTATTTGTTATTCTATTTAAAGAAAAAACGATGCAGGCATCTTTATTTCAAACATAAGAATTGGAGTTCGCTGAAAAATTTTGTTAACAAAAGATCCTTATATTTCTTTTTACAGAATCATCATCGTCCAATCCATCATCATCAAGGTCAACCGGTCTAGGTAATTTGAAAACTAATATACAATCTGAAACAAATTATAGATTCACACTATTAATTCTATAATAATAAATTCATTTTTTTAGAATAAATGTATTGTCGCACTGATAATTATTTTTCATAGATTTCAAAAAATTACTCGAAGTATGGCAGACGGGTGCAATTTTCAGCAAATTGAAACGTTTATATTTGTTATCTTATTCCAAGAATAAAATCATTAACGCGAGAATCTTTATTTCAATCATCAACTTTGGGATTTGTTGCCAAACTTCTTTAACAAAAAATACCTATACTTCTTTTTACAGAATCATCAACATCCAATCCATCATCAACAAGGTCAACCGGTCTAGGTAATTTGAAAACTAAAATACAATCCAAAACAAATGATAGATTTACACTATTAATTCTAAGGTACCTGGACCCATTATGGCCTACCTAACGTTTATGTCTTTTTTAAGTAGTGTTAACGTGAAAATGTTTTGCTTTTAATTATTACATATTAAAAACAAATTCTTTCTAGTCAATACAAACAAGAAGATATAACCAAATTTTCATTGACGAAGTCAAAAAAAGACAAAATCAGAAAAGTGTATTTAGGCCATATTGGGTAAGCCATATACTCAATATGGCCTATTATACTAGGAATAACAATAAATGTTAATTTATGACTTTATGACCAGTTCGGACATAAAAAAGTTTATTTGTCATTAACAAAGATCCCTATATTCCTTTTTACAGAATCATCATTATCCAATCTATCAATATCAAGGGCAACCAGACCAGGTAACTTAAAAAATAGAATACAATATAAAACAAATTTCAGAATAACACTATTACTTTTATAATATTAAATTCAAGATTTTAGCAAAAATGTATGTATAATATTAATAATTCTTGTTTCAATTTTAAAGAGATACTCACTTGATATATGACAAATGGGTACAATTTTCGGCAAACTAAAAGTTTCTATTTTTCATCTTATTTGAAGGAAACAACGATTAACGCTGGCATCTTCATTTTCACTATTAAGTTTCGGGATCGTTGAAAAAATGGCATTGACAAAAAATCCCTATATTTCTTTTTACAGGATCATCATCAACCATTTCCTCATCCATTGCAAACAGATCTGGTAATTCAAAATCTAAAATACAATCTAGAACAAACATTTGATTCACACTATTGATTGTACAATATTCAATTCACTATTTTAGCAAAGATAGAAATTTCAGGCTTATTAAAAAATGTTTAAGCCAAAAATCTCTGTACATCTTTTTACAGGATACCTATCATCATCTAGTTCGTCATCATCAGATGAAGACAATCCAGGTAATTTAAAAACAATAATACAATCTAAAACAAATATTAGACAATTTCGCCAAAACGTCCAGTTTTTCGTCCACATGGAGTGTCATATGGAGGAGTTCCAGAGGTACTTAATAAAATAGTGTTTTCTTAAATTACAAGAAACTAAGTATGGCTATCTAAAATTTTATTCCTATTTTAATGTTTATCTAACGAATGAAAGGAATTTTCAGAAACTAATTTATTCATTTATTTATTTTGTGATTTTGTTACGAAAAAAAATTAGATGGCCAAATTCAACATTCAAAATGCATAACTTTATCTCTGGAAGCATTTTTTGTGTATTTAGTATTGTGAAAGTTAGCTAGAAGTACAGTTTTTTAGATCGAGAGATCAAGATGGTGTGGAAACACAATTTTTGTTATTAGCATACTCGAAATTGAGTATAATTCAGTGTTTATTAGATAGCGAATTGCTTAATCTTAAATAAAGTTAGAAACTATATTTTTCTTACTTGATCAGATCGTTATATACCACCTAATCGACGACATTTCCAACCAAAGAGAGTCCCTCTGGAACCGGGTTTTATAGTCTACCGTAGTGACAATTATTATGGACAAGTTACTAGGTCAGGGGCGATTCGTCTAATAAATCCTGCAACTGGCGAACCAGGTACTTGAATAATTATTATTTTTTTAAGATTCTATTAGCAAAGTGCTAAAATATTATTAATATTCGATGAGTCCACCACTTAATTACTAATTCAATACAAATTTTTATTATTCCAGTAATAAGCCACGGTCGACCAGTGGAAATGAGGGAGGAAGAGCTTGAAACTTGTGATTTTCTGATACGCGATACATATAGGTGTGCAATGCGTATCGGGAAACATTTTTACGAGATACCTGCAAGCTGGCGAAAGCAAATAATTGTACGGTGTCAACCGCTTGACCCATGAGTTTTTGAAAAGTGCCGTTCTTTGATAAGTCGTGCACGCTCTATTCATTAAAACAAAACAAACAATGCTTATTTCAATTCAAATAAAATGAATGATTGTAAAGAATGTGGTCAAATTATTCATTTGTCATTAAAACCATTCCCGACAACAACTTTTAACACCAAATAATATTCATGAGAGGAGGAGGTATCTCCCGCTCATTATTTATTAACTTCAAAGTGTTCTTTTAAATAGAAAATAGAAAGAGAACATCGATCACGCTTTATTTTTCAAGTCTTCAACCATCTTACAATGTTATTAAAAATTAAAATTGTATATGTTCTGCCAATTTTATAATCAGTAGCAGAAATTATTGTTCAATTAAGTGAAAAGTATTACCTGAAATGTTTATATTTAAAAAATATTCAGTTAAAATTCTGGGCGCTTCTTAGTAAAATGATTGCCGCTTTGATATGATGATCTTATCAGTATATGCATAGAAAAAAATAATCGTACGTGCGTTAACATAAGGTCAAATTCGTATGAAATAAAGATATGTAGTGAGTGTGTGCGAGAGTGGGAGATCATTGCGCAATTGAATTTTCAACCCCGACAGACGAATTTCCAATCAAAAGCGATACTTTTTTCAGCAAATGATTGTTGAATTTTTGAACAAATAATAAAATTTATGACTAAAAGGATAATCTACTGGAGAAGGCAACTGTTAACAAACAAATATAAACAGGAATACGAGGAAAATAAGTTACTAACCCAATTTTCTGATTTGAGTAAAATATTACCATGGAGCGTCATGCGATTGTTACAGAAACACTCTCAAAAACATTTAAATATTCTATGCCCATTGACGTATGCTCTAGTAGTGTGACCCTAAAAAAGAATTATGTTATTTTTTATCATGCACCACATATCTTGATATCTTTTATTTTGGGTAAAAAAAATAATTGCATAATCTTGTCAAGTCATTCAAGCACTAAAGTATCGAATGAGTTGTGTATACAATTTTTGAAATGCACAATTTGATATTTCAACCCCAGTAAAGTGTTTGATATTTATATCGCTTGACTCTGTTTAGGACTCTGAAATAATGGTTTATACGTCTTTTAGCAGTAAAACAAAATTGCAAAAAGATTTTTGTAACAAATTTTAAAAAAGATTCAGCGAAAACTAAAAAACAACCAAAAATGAATGTAAAATGTGTTTTTGTTTATATTTATGAGAAAGTTTCTAAAAATGTCCCTCATTCTGACAAAGACAACGCTTCTACTTTTGATAGTGAATAAATCAATAATTATCCAATGGTTAAGATTAAACTCGAATCAAATGATGAAATTCCTGATTTCAAACGCGTTGAAGTTCCTATTCAGCGGACTGTTGCTACTCACGAATATTGTTCCCTCTCTTTTCCTACGACGAAATTAAATACCATCCCTGAAGCAGGTCAATATAGTCGATGGAATTTCAGCAAATTTAGAACTCAAAGAAGTATTTGTTGGGAAGAGTGGCCGATTATATTGGAAAAAAAGAAAGAGGCTAAACTGTTCGATTATATTGGCACACACAAAGGGTCCAAACTGTCCAATAAACTAAAAAGGAACAGTCGTCAAAATGTACTCTATAATGAAACAAATAGAATAGCTAAACTGCTACAAAAATCTAAGGGATCAATTAGTGGCACAATTATTTAAAAAACAAGTAGCCAAACTGCCTCAAAAAAAGTAAAAATCAAAGGACGTCCAACTACGCTATAAGATTAGGAAAACCAGAAAGGCTAGACTGCTCTAAGAAAGTAAAGGATGAAACTACCCGATTGTATTATTTAGATCCTCAATGACTGACTCACAATGTTTTACTTAAACTATTATCTTTCTGTATATTCTGCAATGCTCATTCTTCAAATCTGTACGTGTCATTTGAAACTTTCTCATTTTCGTAGCATCTGCCTTTTGTGGGTAATAGCTTTTATTTGTTTATTGCTTTCGCTTTAAGGAATGTCTGGAGGGATTAAAAGAATAAGAGTTCTAAATTTGAGACCTTTGAAGTTGAAGGATCATCAAGGAGGGTGGAAGAGGATCTCTGTAAATAAACTCTAGGTTGCGAAACAGCCGGCGATAACCAGTCAGCATGGTCATTTACACCTTTCTTGCAACTAATTTCTGGGTATCTAGTCCTGACTGATGCTCCTTGTTGAGGACACGTCCGATTTTTCCAATATTCCAATTTTTGAATGTATTTAATTTTACCTTTCTGGCAACATTCGAATTTGTCTGGGTCCCTTGCGAGCATTGCACTCGAAGACCAGTGCTCTCGGAGACGCGAAAGAGTGATGAACTGAACCGAATGATAAATTATAATTGACCTGTATATTGTTAAATTCACAATTTCTAAGTTTTCTCTTTTTTTGCACCAATTTTATGTACCAATTTCAACAGTCAGTGATGTGATTCAGATGTTATTTGAAATAAATCAGTTTCTTAACGATATCTCTATTTGATTCAATTAAAATGAACCTGAACTTTTAACAAAGCACGTTAGTAGGATTTACGCGTGTAAACAGTATTGAAAAAGAAGGATTTAACTGTCCGATTATATTGAGAAAAACAAAGGGTCCAAAATGAAGAAAAAATATAATTTTGATCCATCAGGATGAGAATAAAAAGCAACAAGATTTTTAAAAAACTCAAATGCTAAGAAAACGAAAATGCTTGAGAATAATGAAGACGCATCCGAAAGCGTTTACGGTGTAGAAAGGCTCGCCCCCTATCGTGCCCCAACTTGTTATAACAATTAAAATTTATCTACCTTTTTTCTGAAAACTATTACTCGTAGGCTAAAAATTAATGGAACATAAAATATGCGTTTCAATGAAATCAACAACTTCTATTAATAATATTTGTCAAAATTCCCGTTATTTATGGAAATAAATTAAGAAGACCATGATTGTATACGCTTCTTTATTGTTACCATTACAAAACTTCTGCCATAAGAAACTTAATGCACAAATGTATACTCTGTCTATAAACAGTAGGTCCTTCCATGTTATTTTAACTTTTGTTCTCACTCAACCTTGAATTTTTACTTGCAGTTGATAAAAAGAGGTTCCGGCTTACTATTTATTAACATAAAAGTAGATTTCTGAATGAAATATATAAAAAAAAAAACATGGCTGAAGCTTTATTTTTTCAAGTCTACAACCATCTCACAATGTTATTAAGAATTGACATTGTGGATGTCTGTGCGTGCAAGAACATTAGGTAAAATTTATATCAGATATAGGCAAGCAATAATTTTGTTCCCAGTGAAAGTGTAATTAAGTATATTTTATGAGAACTGACAAGAGAGGAATTAATAAGACTTTAAGACTGCGGTGATCCTGTGACTAGTGCAAACAAGTCAGTATGTACAAGAGTACCAAGTTACTAAGCAATATGAATTATTATTTTTGTGGACCAAAATTTATCAACGTTTTGGTATTTGTCATACATCCTTCTCAAGACAACCAAAATGAAGTTTTTAAAAATTGTAAAAATTTCAAGAAACCGAAAACAATCAAGGAATCGAATCTTTAAGAATTAACTTTTTTACATTTGTAGTCTTTAGAACATAATTATTTTGAACGTGAGCAAAATTCATCGAAATTTGCTATTATTGGGAATAATTTAATTTACATGAAATTTTAATCTGAAATTATGCCATTTCGAATTTTGGAAACTTATAATTGTGTAATTATATGAGGACACAATGACTGTCTTATTCTTATCTTCGCAATCACATGTTACTTATTTGTGTCCTTGGTCCAGATTTAAAGAATATGATTTGGTGTTGATGTTATGAGTTGAAACCATTTTTGGGAACAATTTACTGGTTTGAGGATGAGAATCCAAGATTTAAAAATTATTATATTGCTGAAAAAAACCTTGGGCTTTGAAGCTACATATTTTTTTATTCGTACAACAAAATTAGTTCAACATGAGCAGCTTTAACACCTGCATCTCAATTTTCATTTATTAACAAATACACCTATATACACATTCATTTGTTTATAAAAAATTACGAATATAAGTAAATTGATCTAAAATAAAAATTTCCATTCATCGAGAACGAATTTACTAATTCTATTTGTTTTTTCGGAAATGAATACATAAATGAAAGGGCAAAGCATAAGTAGCACAAAGATAGAAAACTATGCTGTTTTGGCACCTTCCAACTTGAAGAACAAAATAATGAATAATGATGATCTAATCGGTCTAAGAATACGACTTCTGGAATTTTTAATTGAAGATGATTCTTCTCTAATTAAAAATTAAACTATTTGTCTAGAAATTTGGGTATTTTGCTGAAAACTCGACTTCTTGATGGAAAATTAATCTTCTTGCTTGATAATTCATCATTTTTGGTCAAAAGTGAAACTATTTCATGAAAAATTAACCTGCTTTATTCGAGGATTCAACTTTTTGTTGAAAATTCGTCTTTTTTCAAATCAAATACTTTGTTTGAAGCTAAACTACTTCATTCTAACGTCAAAAATTTAACTCTTTTGTAGAAAATTCATCTTTTTGTTTGAAAATTCAACTGTTTATTTTTATATTGAACCATTTTTGTTATGAAAATTCAACTATTTCGTTCAAAATTTATCTCTTTTGGATGAAAATTCATGCCATTTCCGTGAAAATTAATTTTTTCAACTTAACATTTGACGCTTGCATTTTTGAATCGAAAAATATGTTTTTGACTTAAAAATTCAGTTACTCGGTTTGAAAATCATCATTCTTCATTGAAAATACAAAATAATTGTAAAACTTTCAGGATCCAACTATTTTGTTCTAAAAAATTTTTTTTCCCATGCTTGAAAATTCGTCTTTTGTAAAAAATTCATCTTTCTTCTTGAAAAATCAGGTTTTTTATTATAAATTTCATTTTTCGGATTGAAAATTCAAATATATTCTAAAAAAATTGGTCTTTTTGGCTTGAAAATTTACTGTTTCTGGTTAGATTTTATTTTTTTTTTTTTTTTCAAAATTGGTCCATTTGGTCGAAAAGGCATCTTTGTTGGTTGAAATACTAACTATTTTGATAGTCATATTTTTTGGTACAAATTTCAACTGCGTTGTTAAAAATTCGTCCTGCTGGATTGAAATTTCGTGTTTTTTATTTTTTAAATTAATTGTCTATCCGACAAACGATATCTTCTTGGAAATTCGTCTTTTTCCTCTGAAAATTATTCTAATTTGTTAAGAGTTCACATTCCGAATATAGATTTATCTATTCGGTTTTTTTTTTTTGTTCAAAATTAATTTTGTAACAAAAAATCTTACGATTCTATTCATGGTCTAAACAATACCTTTCATAGTTGAAAATGCAACTATTTGGTTCAAAAATCATCTTTCTTGATTAAAAATTTATGATTCGTTTGAAGATTCAACTATTTTGTTGAAAATTCCCTTTTTTCGTTTAATTTAACTGATTGAAAATTTATCTTGTGGTAGACAATTCATATCTCATTGTAGAAAAGTCATCTTTCTTATAAAAGAAAAACTGTTTGTCAGAATATCAACTTTCCGTGTTGAAAATTTAACTCTCTTCTGATAAATGTTCTTTTTATTTGAAAATGTTACTGCTTTCGGTTGAGTTTTCATCTTTTTCTGTTGAAAATTCGACCATTTGGTTGAAATACGTCAATGAATGATAAAACCGATTTATTTGCAATATTCTATTGTATGAAATAAAATTTCAATTTATGAAAATCAGATTTTTGTATAACAATGAATATATGCTTCAAGCAACACTGCTCCATGGAGCAGTGAGACGGATATGATATTTCCTGTTCAAAATATACCACAGCCTGAAATTCTTATAGGATTTAGAACGTTTTTTTAGAAATGATCTGAATTAGATTTCTCAGACAACTTTCAAAGAAGCTTTGACAGTATCATCAGATAAAGTCATTTGATTGAAAGATCTTTATTCAAACAGCGAGTGTATGCTGAAATAGTTTGCCATAACGATGGAAATCTTTTTTAATGAAAGTATCTTTGTTGATCCAACTTTAACTGTACTAAATCTTCACTTGTTCAGAAAATCTGTTCAAATATCTACGTCACAGTAAAACTGATTACGACATTCCATTCTACAGAAAAAATTACATAGAATCCATGTGTTGGGTAATTTATTTGAGAGACGAGTCCTCTATCGGTCAGACGCACACAAATAAAGCTTCTTTATTTTATATGGCCAAGGCTCTAGTCGTCCAAGTTTTCAGAAGAATGATAAAAATCTTGCAAACTTCTTTGGTGGATCTAAAGAAATGGGCGGGGGAGAAATTTAAAAATAAGTTCTGTCTGTACCACCTTGGCTGTTCGAACACATAAAGTATGTGTATTTCAAAGAAATTAAAATAAGCTTTACGCAACAGGCCAATCAGCGGCCTACACGTGGACGAGAATTTTTGTCAAGAATGAGATAGTGGCTAGTATATATACGAGTGGAGAATATTCGAGATTTATTCAGTTATAATCTAAGAAATTGCTCAAAAATCGTTTCGTAGTGTCTGCATTAAAATGAAGATGTTCGTCTTAATGCTACTCTTCACGTCTTCGATGCTGCTTGATTCTGTTCGTAAGTGGAATATAACATAATACCGAGTCAATCATATATAAGAAGATTTCGAATCCAGATATTGACTATATTCTAAAATTGGTTCCTCGATTCAAAACAATCGGAAAATAAGTTACAACTATTTATTATTAGTTCAATAATACTTCTGTATACACTAAGATGTCCCAGAAATACCTTTCGTTCAAAGGGAGAAAAAATCCCCTGTTTACGAATACCTTGATCATTTTTTCGAAATCCAGGTCATTTTTAAAAAAAATACAACTTTTTTTCTTTCTGCACTTTTATACATAAGGGTCTACCTCAGAATCGGAATTGCTATTTTCAATAAGATATCATCTAAACTTTTCATTTCTTAGTAAAAAACCATGAAAGTCAACTAGTGTAATAATTTTCCCTAAAATTGTTGAAAAATTTATAACTACTATTAATAACCTTCTAATTCTTTATTGGCTTGCATCATTCTTTATAAAAATTGTGAAGTACTAAAAAATTTTTAAAACCTCAAACAGAGTTCTGCTGAAAAGTAGCGCATAAGGACCCAGAGTATGTTTGAGCGCCCCCAGGGCGCACGTCTGTTGGATCTCACGTCATTGTACTTCCCTCACATTTCTGCATAAAACTTTTAAAATTAAATGCAAAACCGTCGACGGCTGTAATTTCGTGATTGTGAATTCTCTTTTGTTGGAAGGAAATTTCCTATTTTTATTTCTCAAATCGATCTACGTTAACTAATGCCCCCGAGCTTTTGAAGTTAACATGCGGTTTTAAATAAGGAAAAATAAGTGTCCCAAAAAATGGAAAAAAGAAGTTGTATATAGAATCTATGACAAGGACGGTAGTTCAAAAACGTTTTCGATCATGATAATTTTATTTCAATAAGTGACACACTTCTGAATATTTTTTGACTAATTTTCAATTGCTAAAACGAGTATCATTTGTGAAAACATTTTTTTCAATAAATCGTGAAAAATTACTACTTTTTGAGATAAGTAATATAGTTAATGTTAAGATTGTCTCCAACAGAAAATATCACTCTAAACATTCAGTAAGTCCATCATTAATTCCATAAAATAGTAACTTTTTAAGAATCGTAGGGGAAACAAATTATAGTAACTTGTTAAGATTAGTAGGACTAACAAATTATTTGAACCCATACGATTTTTCAAATCATTCTTACATGCCGTTATGAAATATATAATACTTCGAAACCTAATTATGTAATTTCTTCAATAAAATAATAACTTTTCACGATTCACAGGGAAAAGAGTTTCTAAAAAATAATTTTGAACTGTGTTTTAAAATAAATACTTTACTTGATATTCATTAACATAATTTATCTCCGAAAATAATAAGTTTTCATGATGCACAAGGAAAAGAATTGTGTGAGCAAATGATATTTCTTCAAACAATTCAAAATATGTTGAAAAACACTTGGTTGTCTATCACTTATCGAATGGAAAAAACGCATGTTGAAAGAATTCAAAAAAATACAGTTTTTACTTTCATTTGACTGCTAATTGATCAATTTTCTCGCTTTCTACTAAAACTGGTGGTGAGATTTATGTTACCAAAAGAATAAGTAAAGGTATTCTGCTAATCTGCTCAGAAGTACTAGCATGCTCTATATATTTCTTTTTACAGAATCCTCATCATCATCCAGTCCATCATCATTAATGGCAACCAGTCCAGATAATTTAAAACTAAAATTCAATATAAAATAAATATTGGATTTATTTTGACCATTACCTTTGGGGTTCGTTGAAAAATTCCGTTAAAAAAAAAAATCTCTATAATTTTTTTTACAGAATCATCACCATCCGATCCACCAATATCAAGGGCAACCAGTTCAGGTGATTTTAAAACTTGAATTAACTTAAGGGTTCATTGAAAAATTTCGGTCAAAAAAATCTTCATACTTCTTTTCACAGGATCATCACCATCCAATGCATCAATATCAAGGGCAACCAATTCAGGTAATTTCAAAACTAAAATTAACTGTAGGGTTCGTTGGAAAATTTCGTTAAAAAAAATCTTTATACTTCTTTTCACAGGATCATCACCATCCGATCTATCAATATCAAGGGCAACCAGTTCAGGTAATTTCAAAACTAAAATTAACTTTGGGGTACATTGAAAAATTTCGTTGAAAAAAATCTTCATACTTCTTTTCACAGGATCATCAGGATCCAATCCAACATCACCAAGGGCAAACATTCCAAGTAATTTGAAAACTAAAATACAATCTAAAACAAATATTAGCGAATTCGAGAAAACTTCTAGTTTTTCCCCTACATGAAGCGAAATTTAGACGGATCCAGAGGTATTTTGTAAAATAATGTTTACTAAAAGTGAAGTGTGAGAAACAAATTATTGATATCTGACAATTTATTGGTATTTTGATTTTCTTATAATAAATGGAATACACTTTTATAAAATAATTTATTTAATAATTTGTTTTATAATTTGGTTACAGAAAGCATTAAATGGCTAAATTTACTATTCAATATGCAATCTTTTAAAAATACTGCAAATATTTAAAAATCTCATGGAATTTGCTCAAAAGCCTTCAACCCTGAGGAAGTCCCTCGAAATTTCTTTGAATGCTTTGTTAATACTTGAAACCTCCTGATATATTTGGAAATTCAAATGAAATGAAACATTGAAGCCCCTTGAAATCTCTATTATCGTTAACAATCCCTTTTAATTTAATTTAATTTAATCTACTTTTTCAAATTCATTAGAAACATCTTAAAAGCTTCGATTGTCCTAAAAAATCCTTCGCAAACCCTTGCCATTTTTTCAATCTTTTGAATTCCTTAAAACCCATAGAAATATTTAGAAATCTTTAAAATCATCTCATATCCCTCAAAATGTTTTAAAATTCCTTGAAATCCGTGGAAATATTTCTAAGTCTCTTGAAAACCTATGAAATCTTTTATCTTCTAATATGTTCGGAAATGTATTTTGAATAAACAAATCATTCGATTGCACTTTCTCTATTTTCCGCATCAACTCTTTCAATATTTGATTATTCTTCATTTCTATACTGATTTCCTTATAAGGATTTTTTATAACAATTTTTCCAGAGTAGCAAAAGAATTATGAGAAACTCATTATCGGGAAATCATTATGGGCCAATATAATATTTCCTATAATATATTTTTTGCACCAATAAAGAATGTTTGGGATTCAAAAACAAAATTCAAAATTTAATTCTAATTATTTATAGACCCGTTACTTATTATAATTCAGTAGCTATAAGATAATTAATTTTTTAATCTTCAAAATATTCAGTAACTATATTTTTCTTACTTGATCAGATCGACCGAATCCACCGAAGAGAATCACTCCGCAAGTAAATGATATACTCTGGCGTAATAAGGATTTTGTTGGACAATATGCTACGGAAGACCTGATTTTTAGAATTGATTTTGCAACTGGCCGAGTCGGTAATTGAAAAGTTCTGATTTTTTTAATATTCCCTCAGTGAAATGTTAAAATATTACTATCCCATGAGTCAATCACTTATTTACTAATTCAGTACAAATTTTCAATAATTCAGTAATGCATAACGGTGAAGCAGTGGTGATAAGACAGGAGGATATTGAGTTTCGTGATAAACTGATACACGATAAAAAGTGGTTTGGAATATTTAATGGAAGGCATTTTTATGAGCTACCTAAATACATGCAGAAACCAGCGATCCCGTGAGCATGATCAACTGTGACCGACTTTGATTCATAGATAGAGCAATACTACTATCCTGATGACGACCAAAAAAATGTACCTTTTGGAACGGAAAGAGATATTCAATGAAACGCAATTACAAATTTTACTTTTAATATAGGGCTATCGGTACGATTGTTAGCCTTTTCCTCAATGATTGGCCTTTTCCTTAGAACATACCCAGCTAACCTGTTACTACCGTGAAAAGTTCCTAAGTGATCATATGTTATGAGAGGAATTGTTACTTGTATGTCAGCTTCCTAGCTGACATTTGCAAGGAATAAGCATTCATTGGCTCCGTGATTTTCCACATAATTTTAAAATAGCGTTGACGTTAATTTTCCAATAACAGAACAAGCTTCATTTTTGCTTGTACTACATACGTTTTTCAAATTATAATTAGCGGTTAGATTATCTAAATTACACAGAAAAATTCATTAATTTGAAAACTAGTACATAATATCCACGGGCTTAACAATGTATAACAAATAATTCTTGAAGGATTTGAAGGACGAGTTGAAAAAAAGAATTAGATAGTTAAGTAAACAAAAAAATATTACAAAAACCGTAAATGTTATTGTATAAAATTAACTCGTTACGAAAAATAAGTACAAGGTGCTGGTCAATTTTATAACAAGATATTTTGAAAATAATGAAGAGTAATGGAAAAATTATTAAATCTATAATTTGTAATTATTCCCTTAATATTTGGCTTGTGCTTATTTTTTGAAGAAATTGTATAGGTTTACAGTAATTGTGATCTCTTATCAATGAAAAATCACTAATGTGGCAAGTACTGATGATAATATACGTATAAAATTACAGAATTTGACCAATTTTCAAGCAATTCAAAACAATCTGACGATGCAAAAAGGTACTTTCCTGATATAAGTGAAAGTAATTGCTATATGTAGATATTGTAGATCTATTCAATAAAAGGGGTTTCGAATCTCAAGACGATGTTAAATTTATTATTCATTTATAATTTTCTGAAAAAGCAAAAGGCTAATCAGTGTAATTTCTAAAACCCAAAATTTTGAGTCTGACTAATTTAAAGTTGAAAGATTTGAAATTAAAATATTGTAAAAAATAAAAGTTGTAGATGAAATATTACTTAAATTTTGGGATTTGGCAAGTTTTTACGTTAAACAGAATCACATTTTTGAATTAAGCTGATTTGAAATTGTAAATGTTTGAAATTAAACACCAACATTTTAAATCAGTGAAAATGAAATAAAATCCAAGTTTTTGTTTCAAAACTAATTTGAAAACTAAGAATGTTTTTGTAGTCTTTGGTACTTTAAAAAGAACCTGGAAAATGGTAGGACAATTTTTTCAATTTTGCAGAATTTTAACAGATATTCAGAAGTTTTGAAAAGATTAGAAAATAATTTACATCTTGAGAATTTTTAAAACTTTTAAGAGAGTAAACAAATTTCTTAACATTGTTAGCAAAATTCCAGATGATTTTAATTTCCAAATATTAATTTTCAGAGAATTATATTAAAAGATTTGAAAAAATGCCAAAAAGAGTATCTGGAATATTTTAAGGCAATTTTTTTAATTTTGCAAAACTGGAAAAAAGAGTTGGAACATTTTCAAAAATATTTAGGAGGCGTACAAGTTTTAGAAAGACTTAAAAGTAATTTGAAGTTTGAAAATTTTTCTAAAAATTTTAAACAAAATGTAGATTCAGGAAGATTTGAAAAAAATAGAAGCTGTTTAAGAATTATGAAAGGTTTCAAGACTATAAAAAAACTTTCTTAAGATTTCTGGAAAAATTTGAAATAATTTTTTAATCATAAAATTAATTTTTAAAGAAAAGGTTTCTAAAAATTTATAAAATAATTTTAAGTTTCTTCCAAACTTTCAAAAGTTCTAAATATCCTTTAAACGGATCACATTTTTTTCTAAATTTTGTAAAATCCTGTAATCAAAAAGAATTTCATCCAAATTTTCTATTTTTTTTCGACAAATTAAAAAAAAAATCTTGAAGTATACACTTTAAAAAATTTGCATTCAAACGCTCAGTTATTTGAACGTATAAAATGAAATTTATTAACACTTTTTAATTAACAGAATTTTAATTAAATGCACTTCTACTGCAAAAAAAACATTAGTTCAACTTTTATGAGTTGTACAGTTCAGTGATTCAGATTACGATAATAAAATATGAATTCGCGTTATCGTTTTCAAAGTTGTACATTGAAGAATGAATCAATAAATTTGTAAATTCTCCAAATTATATCATTCGAAGCAATTTTAAGCTAGAAACATTTGAGTGTTGAACGATTAACATTTTTTTAACTAAACACTTTTAAATTCGAGTTTAAATTAGAAAGTGCATCATATTTTCAGTAGTTTCAAATAAATGTTAATTACTGATTGAATTTCTGTTCAATTCTTATTCATACATAAAAATTTGTTTTTGCTTTGAAATATTTTTAAATATTCCCTGTCAATTATTTTTTCCAAATAAAAAGTAATTTTTCGAGGAATGTCGAGAAAAAAAATTGATTACCTTAAAACCTTTTAAGCTCCTTAAAAAAAACTTCAACATTTTATTTCAAAATCCTTTAAGAAACTTGAACATTTTGTTCCAAAATCTCCAAAAATCTGCATTCTGTTTAAAATTTGTAGAAATCTTTTCAAATTTTAAATTATTCTGGAACATTTTTTAAAACATTGAAACCGTCCAGATTCTTTTTTGACAATTTTGTGAATCTTTTGAAATCTTACGAAATATTTTCTTGAAATTGATTTTTCAGAATAAAAAATCAAATTTAATACTTCAATTTTAATTTACATATACATTTTGTTTCTAACCTTTAAAGTCGCTTCTTTTCCGTAAAGTTTATGTTGAACAATCTCCCCATTTCGATTGTAAAAGATGTTACCATATGTCATTTTACCAATTTGGAAGTCTATTATATTATATCACTTTCCCGGAAATTATTAATCATTTAATTATGTTTAATTATTAATATAATTATTAACTGTTTATTGAAACCCTCTAATTTTGCTCATCAGTCAGTAAAAACTTTACTAAAACAGTTAGTAACAATGTGTCTGAATGCTAAATTAGTAATCTGCTTCGTAGTACTGACTTACATAATTTAATCATTTTCTTAATACTTTTTGCTGATTTTTTAGTTCTGATTGAAAAAGTTAATTGTTTTCTGACTGTATATTCGAAGTTTATATTGTTATAATAATATTAATTGTTTCTCAAGAATAAAATATTCAAAATTCAAACGGTACAGACATTTTCTGTTTCCAAAACAAAACACAGCAGTGATTTTTGGAGTGTTATTACATGTCCCATTGACTTAAGACAACTACAGGGCCTTAGATAAGTATACATTTAAATTTATACTAGTATAGTATTATAGTCTCTCCACCTTACGACGACTGGCTGATTATTTTGGACATGATTGTGATTTGCAAAATACATTTCTTGCCTCACGTAGGTTGTTGGGCGTGTACTTTTAACAATCAATAATACGAACAAAAGAGTAGACTCGGAATGTATTGAAACTTAGTTGACGGAAGACATGCATCCGGTAAAGATAGAGGTTCAGTTTCAGGCGCTGAATGGAGACTAGGTGTTTGGAATACTAGAGGGGTAAGAAATCTTAAGAAAAGACAATTACGAGAAACAATAACCATAAGGAAGCTAGATATTTCATGTGTTTCTGTAAAAAAGAAAAAGGAATGTGACATTAGAGTGACAGAAAATGGGGAGTTAAAGAACGGACTTAAAATTATCGTAAGGAGTAGATAGTGAATGACATGGTGGTAAACAGCTCGATCTGATTATGAATAAGAGAGCAAGGCATCCTTTCAAGAGGCATGACTTTGTATCTCCCCATTGTTGATGGTGAAAGGAAAGAAGTAAATGACGCTTCTGACACATTTTAATGATACTATAAGTACTTCTGATCATAGGAAGAGAATCATTCTACTAGAAGATATCAACAGATGTGTTAGAGTCCAACGTGAGGGTATAGGAAGGGTGCCAGGTAATTTTGGGAATTTAAAAAAAAATAGTAACGGAGACAGAGTGGTCAGCTAATGTTTGGAAGATTTGCTTATTACAAATGCTCGTTTGTAACATAAAATGATCCAATTGCACAACTGGTGCAGAAGAGATAGCCACAGCTTGATAGACTCAATTAAAACTGGGAACTCACAAAAACCGGAAGTGCAAATAGATTTTAAGAATAGGATATACGAAATCATAGAAAGGACAACTTGGGAAGCGCTAATAGGCAATAGAGATAAAGAGGACGCATGGACTATGGTCCAGGATATCATTGTCAGGACAGCGACTGATACGTGGTAGAATAATGAAACCAGTGTAACCATTAACGAAAAGAAGCAAGCATATCCAAGAAAGTAAAACTTTTTGTAGGCCTTAGCGATGATGAGAGAAATAGACTTGAAAATAATTTTAAAGAATTAAAGAGGAATGGAAAAATACTATTTGACGAATGTAAGAGTAAAATCAAAGCGGAAGAAAATATGAGGAAGCAAATCAACTTTGAAGGAAGCAAAAATCGGTTTAGAAAATTAGCGATTATCATCCCAATATACAGAGGAAACCCAGATAAAAGCAACTGCAATCATTACAGAGGTATCAGGTCTTATTTCAGAAAGATCATGTGCGGATCAAATTATAACACCAAACAATATTCATCAAAGGAGGAGATACAATGAATGTATGGATTTCACAGAGTTAGTTCACAAATTCGAATTCTAAAGGAAAAATTCTATTGAAGAAGAATTATTACCAAATAACGCGCACGGAGAGGCTGTTTAAGTGTCAAATGTTCCAAATATAACTTGTAATTGTTCCCAACTATTGAATATCAATATTTTGTAATTTTATGTTATTTAAGAATACTGAGGAGTAACGTTCACATTTTCATTTTTGCATTCTTGTCATAAATTTGTGTGAAAACTGACGAGCCAACAAGAATGTTATATCACTATAAGAATTTAACAGTTTTTAATGCAAATATGAAGTCCTAATTTTGTTTACTTTTGTACTAATTTAGATTTAGAGAGTATTAAATACCTGCTACTCACTACTACTTCTAATCAAAAATAATTAATTCTATTGATTTGAATACTTTTAGAAAGATTCAAAGTATACTCAGGAAGTGATTTTATAAAAATGGTACAATCATTTAAATTTTGGAAAAGTGAAGCGACCACCATATTTTTTGAAAATATGTTTAATTTGGAAAAGCACTTTTAAATGCATTAAAAAGGTTCGCGCTTACTATTCATTAACTTATCAGTCGTTTTCTGAAAAAAGAACATTGCTGACGCTTTAGTTTTTCAATAATTTGAACATCTTACAATATTATTAAAAATTGATATTGTACATGTACTGTAAACATTCAAATCAATAGCAGAACTTATTGTTCAATGTAATTAATAAATAACCAATAACTCTTAATATTATTATCACAATCAAAAGATTGGACTCAAACTTCAGTCTAATATTTATTTTGTTCAAAGAATGATTATGATTTCAAGAGTTTGATGTGCTCTTGATGTTATGAGTTAAAGACATTTTTAGAATCAATTTACTAGATATGACGTTAAATTTAACGCAAGATTTTGTAATTATGATTTTTCTGGAAAAATCCTCGGATTTGAGAGCTACATATTTTTTTAATCGACCAACAGAATAACTTAATTTAATTATTAACTGCTGGATTATTGTTCTTTATCTGAAAGATACAATCGTGCATTAAAACAAATAAATATGCTTTTTTGGCTGCTTGCAAATTGAAAGAACAAATAAATAATTAATAGCAATTCAATCGGTTTGAAAATACGATCTCCGGAACATTTTTAATAAAAAATTCTACATTTTGGTCACTTCTCTGGTGAGCATACGATATTTACATAGAGCGCTCTACGCATATTTTTAGTTTTTAATTAAAAATTAAAGTATTTGGCTAAACATTCAAGTATTCCATTACAAATTCGTGCTTTTGGTGGAAAATTAATCCCCTTGGTTGATAATCCATCCTTTTTGGTCAAAAATGCCACTATTTGACAAAAATTATACTCCGATTTGGTTAAGGATTCAAATTTTTTGTTAAAAATTCGTCCTCGCAAATTCGAAAAATCAACTACTTGGTTTGAAGCTAAACATTTCCGTTTTCAGATCGTGAATTGAACTGTCTCTCAGAAAATTCGTCTTTTTGTTTGAAAATTTGAATATTCAGTTAAAAATCAAACTACTTTCGTCATAAAAATTTTACTAATTGGTAGAAAATGAACTTTTTTGTCATCCGTCTTTTTAGTAGGACATTCGTCTTCATGGAGAACAGTTCGTCTTTTCCGTTGAAATGTTAACTATTTAGTTGAAAATTCAACCTTTTCGGTTGAAAATTCATGATTTATTTTCTGCTGAAAATGTATTTTTTCAACTTAAAATTTGACGATTCCACTTTTGATTCAAGAAGTATCTCTTTACCTGGAAATTCAATTATTTCGCTTTAAGATCATAAGTCTTGATTGGAAGTACATCATTGTTGAAGGTCGAGGATTCCACTTTTTTGGTCGAATCTCAATTTTTTCTTCAAATTCTGAGCATTTAGTTGGAAATGCATCTTTGTTGTTTAAAAATGTAACCATTTTGATAGACACGTTTTTGGTCGAAAATCCAACTGCGTTGTTAGAAATTCGTCCTGTTGCATTCAAAATTCGTGTTTTTTTTTATTCTTTAAATGATTTTTTTATCCGACAATTGAACTATTCCATTTATGGTTGGAAAGTCATTTTCATAAGTTGAAAAATGAAATATTTGGTAGAAAATTCATGTGTTTCATTGGAAATTTGTCTTTTTGTTGGATTCAATTCGTTTGAAATTTGTTTTTTTGTCTTCTAAATTAATTTTCAAGCCGAAAATTTTACGATTATATTTTTCATCCAAACAATATTTTGTGTCCTTATTAGATCACAGTTTACCCTGCATAACTTTCTTTAAATTTTATAGTAATAAATTTCTAACTGATATGGAACGTTTCTTTCTAAAAATTATCTCAATTAGATTGCTAAGAAATCTTTTGAAAAAGCTTTCATGATTTCGTTACATAATATCATTTCGTTAAAAGATGATTTTACACACAAATAATGAAATCTTTGTTCAAACTGTGAGCATATGTTGATATAGTTTGCCATACAATAAAAATCATTTTTAATCAAAACATCTTTGTTCATACAACCTCATCTCTACGAAGGCTTATCTTGTTTAAAAACTGCTTAAATAACTAAGTCGTGGTGAAACTACTACACACATAAAGTTTGTATATTTTGTAGAAATAAAAATACGCTTTACGTGCAAACCAATTAGCTGCCTACCCGTGGAAGAGAATTTGTTTCAATAATTAGATAATGGCTAGTATATATACAAGTGAAAAATATCCAAGATCCATCCAATCACAGTTCGAGAAATCTTCCAAAATCGTTTTTCAGTCTCTACATTAAAATGAAGATTTTTGTCATAACGCTGCTCTTCACGTTTGATGTGTTTCTTGATTCTGTTCGTAAGTAGAACATTACATAAAACCGAATCAATCAAATATTAAAACATCTTCAATCCAAACATTAACTATATTCCAAAATTGGTTTCCCACTTTGAAACAATTGAAACATAAGTTATTATCATTGTATCGGCATTACATCTCGCTGCGTAATTTATTATTCATCGAATGAATGGATGCTCATATAAATTGTTATGTAAAATAATTTGTTATATAGAATGAATTGTTATAAAAGCATTTTTATTCTGAGCATCTCAAGAAACCGAAAACAAGAAACCATTCTATTTTGAATTTTTGCAACTTATAATTGTTCAATTATATTCAGACGGAAGAAGAACATTTTCCACCTTCCTTTATATGTGTCTAATATTCATTTTTGTGTGAATAATTATGATAACAAATTAACGCATGCGACGTATATCGTATTCTCATATTTCCAGGAATTTCCATCGTACTGTTAAACACTTTTTATGATCAGTCAGCAATCACGTAATATTTATACATGTCCTTAGTCCAGATTTGAAGAGTATGATATGCTCTTGATTTTAAGAACCAAGCATTTTTAGGAAAAATTTACTAGGTCTGGCAAAGAGTTGAACGCAAAATTGTCTGTGCAAATCAATTATTGTCAACAAATACACTAACATCGTATTATTGAACACATTTTTTTTCTGCAGTCTTTTCTTTTCATCCAAAGAATGATATCCTATCTCTCAGAAAAATGTTTCTTCGATATAGGATTCGACAAAATAGTTGAATTTTGAACCCTTGTTTTCAAGAAACTTTTCCTTTTTCCTGTTTGTTTCGCTTAACTACTCGATCTACATCAACCCAATAACTTTTTAATTTCACTGCTACTATCCTCTTTTATTGGGCACGAAAAATGCCCCAGAAAGCGCGAAATAGCAGTTTCATGTAAATCCATGATGGAGACGGTATTTATTAAAACTTTTCCAACAATAATTGATTTTATTTGATGAATCAAAAATTTCTGAGTATTTTGAAAATAATTTTCAATTGCTTAAATAATATTTTTTCCATCAGATCATGATTTCTATTTATATAATAGTTTTTTCCACCAAGTACTGAAACGTTAGCATTGTCTGAAAAAAACTGATATAATTGACGAATGTTAGTAGGATTATCTTCTATTTAGGATATGTGGAAATTCTTTAAATAATTTTCATTTGTTACAAAAATTATTATCAGGGGACAAAATTGTACACGAAAATAATAATTCTTTAAATAATTCAAAATAAGTTGAAAAATACTTGGAAACCTTACACTTATTGAAGAAAAATAATTCATATTGAAAATATTCCAAAAAATATAGTTTTGTGCATGCATTTTACATAAAACTATTTACATTTTTCAGGGCATTTTCCATTAACTTTGAAGTTGTTTGAAAGATATCGCTGAAAATATCCCTATATTTCTATTTGCTGAATCAGCATCCAATCCATCATCACCCATGTCAACCAGTCCAGGTAATTTAAAAACTAAAATACAATTAATTCTACAATTTTAGCAAGATAAATGCCTAATATAATTAACTAGTTTTCAAATTTTCGAAAATAACCCACTTGAAATATGATGAAGGGGATAAAAGTTGTTGGCAAATCAAAACGTTCACATTTTTGGCTGATTTGAAGAAAAAACGATTAACGATGACATCTTTATTTCAAACATTAACTATGAGGTTAGTTGAAAACTTTCGTTAACAAAAAATTCTCATATTTCTTTTTACAGAATCATCATCATCATCCATTTTCTCATCATCAAGGCCAAACAGTCCAGGTAATTCGAAAACTATTAAATAAAATATTATATTTACACTATTAATTCTCTCATTTTTAAATTTGGAAGAATTAATCAAACAAAATATGACAAATATCATGATTAAAAAGTTCATATTATTCATCTTATGCATAGAAAAAGCGATAAATGAGGGCATTTCTATTTCGTCCATTGACTTTGGGATCGTTCAAAAATTTCCTTAACAAAAAATCCCTCTTTCTTTTTACAGAATCATCATCATCATCGAATGTATCATCAAGAGCAACCAGTCCAGGTAATTTGAAACCTCAAATACAATCTTAAACAAATATTAAATTTATAATAATAATTCTATAATTTTCAAATTTTTGAGAATCACTTACGCAAAGATGACAATGCGGTACAATTTTCGGCAAATACGTTAATATTTTTTATCTCATTTGACGAAAAAACTATTGATGAAGACATCTTTATTTCGACCATTAACTTTGGGGCTTGCTGAAAAATTACGTTAACAAAAAATCCATATATTTATTTTTACAGAACCATCACCATCCAATCCACCACCACCAAGGGCAATCAGGCCAGGTAATTTAAAAACGAAAATACAATCTAAAACAAATATCAAAAAATTTGGCCAAAACGTCCTTTTTTTTAACATGCTGCAAATGAAAAATATTAAATGATGATTTTTCTTTTTTGCTAAAAATTAAACAGCTTCTTTCTATTCAAAGTAGAAAATTTTTGTAATTTGATTTAGTTTTTTTTCTTTTTTCACTAAACAAAATTTTCTGTTTGGAAATACCTCACATTCTGTACAAATTTTACTTTTTTCGTTAAAAATTGAATTTCTGAATAAAGCTTCATCCGTTTTCGTTAAAAATGGACCTTTTTCTTGAAAATTCAACT
>CAKNXH010001953.1:103886-124694 GCA_932178445.1 Andricus quercusramuli
TTCTCGTAGATGACGTCTTGAACGACCTGGTGCACGATCTGGAGCATCCTGATCGTCGACTCACCATTGGTAGTTATTTTGGCTGCTGCCACAATTCAAATTTTGGAAGAGTTCTTGTAGATGACGTCTTGAACGACCTGGTGCACGATCCGGAGCATCCTGATCGCCGTCTCACCATTGGTAGTTATTTTGGCTGCTGCCACAATTCAAATTTTTGAAAAGTTCTCGTAGATGACGTCTTGAACGACCTGGTGCACGATCCGGAGCATCCTGATCGTCGACTCACCATTGGTTGTTATTTTGGCTGTTGTTGCAATTTAAATTTTGAAAAAGTTCTCGTAGAGGACGTCGCGAACGACCTGGTGCACGTTCTAGTGCACCCGGGTAGTGGACTTACCATTTAGAGATGTGTCAGTTATTGGCCAACTTACATGTTCTTGAAAATACTCATTTGTGTTTAGCGTGTCCTAAGCATGGAAGACGGACACGAGCAAGGCTTTGGCCATGCTACCATTCAGCCGTGACCCATGCTTTAGCCAGATATTTCCAAGTGTATTGCCATGCATGACCCATGCTTTAGCCAGATATTTCCAAGTTCATTGCCATGCGTGAGCCATGCAAACTTTTTTCACGCGGGTTTTCACGTCCGTTTATGAATGTCTCATATTTTTTTCAGAGAAATATTATGATAAAAAAGTAACGCACGCGATGTACTTCGTGTTCTTATCTTTTGTAAATATTTCCATCGTACTGGTAAACAATGTTTCTGATTAGTCGAGAATCACGTGATATTTATTTGTTTCCTTGGTTAAAATATTCTTTTAATCGTCCAATAAAATAACTGTAACACAGGTTTCTGCACAGATATTTAAGACAAATTTTCTGCTGCTGGATTTTTTTTTTCATCTAAAAAATAATATTGCGCTTCAATCGATTGTCAGAGAAATGTTTCTCTGAATCAAGCAAATTCTTTCTATGATATTGGGCCTAAGGAATTTTTATTCGAATATTTTTCCGTGTGCCCAATTCAGATTTTTAATAGGAATCTGTATTTTCTCATAAGCCTGAAGTTTTCAGACTTTTTATTTCAAACGGGAAAAAAAGGAACGATAGCTTCATCCAATCATAAACGCGCGTTTCTTGACAACAATAGTTTCAAATTGTTTCGAGCAATTTCGAAATGGCTCAAGAATTAATCGAAAATGATGCCATGCGCTTTTTAATAATTATTAGATTATCCGAATTAAATTCCGAAGAAAACTTTCAACGAAGTTTTTATAGTATCCTTAGATGAAAACATTCAACAGAAAGATGATTTCACAAAAAAATGGAATGTTTATTCAAACTGTGAGCCTATGTTGAAATAGTTCGTCGTGCAATGAATATCGTTTTCATCGCATTTCGACGCTTACATCAACTAGGTTTTTAGAAGTATGTCAAAAAGCTTGCAACCTTGATTGGCGGAACTAGATGAGAAAGAGGATTTCTTTCCGTACCACCTGGGCTATTCGTACGCATATAAAGTTTGTTTAGTATATTGCAATAGAAATACACTTTACACACAAGCCAATCAGTGGCCTACCCGTGGACGAGAATTTATGTCAAGAATCAGAATCCATCCGGTTACAATCCGAGACATTCTTCAGAAATCATTTCTCAGTGTCTACATTCAAATGAGAGTCAAAATGAGGATTTCCGTTCTAACGCTGCTCTTCACGTTTGTGGTGCTTCTTGATTCTGTTCGTGAGTACAATATGACACTGACGTAAGCCGATTTGTTGGGGTACCGACTTAATCACAGGAGTGGATGTGGTGACGTGTGGATTGTCCAGGTAATTGAGTTGTTCTGATGGGAAGACAGGTCAGGCGCAAATGCGGCGCTGACCGGGTGCTGGTGTGGCGATGGTCGGGCGCTACTGTCGCGCTGGTCGGGCGTCGTGCTGGCGGTAAGTTGGCTGGGCTAGGCGGCTAGCTGTGCGAGTTTCTGGGGCCGCACAGAGGGGCCACGACAGACGGACGTGTTGGTGGGTGGGCCACCGTTCAGCCCGGAGGCGAAGGGGTACCATATGCTGAGAAGGAGGCTCGGATGTGTGGAGGAAGAGGCAGAAGGAAAGGAAGAGAGAGAGAGAAAGAGGGTGTATGGGGCGACGAAGGCAGACCACACTTGTAGAGAATTTCAAGGCGCATCTGTTTTTCCTCCAGCAAATATTTGTTGGTGTCACAATTTTTGGAGGAATTGATAAAAACTAGATTTGTGGAAAACAAACAATTTCAATCTTTTTTCACTTCAACTCGCGCTAATTTAGTCAATGTCCAGATTTTATCAATCTTATCAACACTAAATCACATTTTTTAGTCTTCTGGAACTATTCGAGGAAGAAAAACTTAAATATTTCAATAAACAAAAAAGTTGTTATATTTTTTGTGATGCTTTGCAAAAATCATGAATTTCAACCTTCAAGCGCTTCGTTTATCGAGCGAATTTCAAGCAGCAGAAAACTTCCTGTGAGAAAGTTGTTGATTATGATCTGAAGAAGTTTTCTGGAAAGTTTTAGCTTAATCGGATCAATGGTTAAAAAATTGTAAATGTTTGAAATCGCAAGCGGCAATCTTGGCGCTACCCTATTTGACTTGAATTTCATATCATCCGCTGGAACATGTTCGTAGCCGAGGAGGCACGCGCATAGGGTGGCGTCCATATTGCTGCTTGCAGTTTAAATCATTCATAATTTTTTAACCATTATTCCGATTTGAACGATTTTGAAAATTGTCTTTTACAGTACTGCTCATGTTGAATTCACGCGTATTCCCTTTGGATCCAGAGGTTCAATTATAAAGAAAGTTTTTTTGTAAATAATTTTTTTTTTTGCTTTTTTCATGGCGGACCGGACCCACCTTTCTTAGTGCTTCTTATTTATCATCGCACACTTTCAACTCGATGTGGCTATTCGTGTGAAAATAAGTTGACAAATAAAAAAAGTGTCGGTAAGGTAGGAATCCAGTCACGTGACCCATTCGTCACACGACCTTGAGATTAAAATCAAATTCAAAATCCTATTTATCGTCCAATACAACCATAGAAATCCTGAAAATGAAACAAGTATCCAACGACCAAATTTAGACAACCACCATAAAATGATCCTATTGTGAATACGAACAAAAAATTTCTGTGGACAAACATAAAAGAGAGAAAAGAAAAATCAGAAGACTTAGATCTCAGGTATGGAAGAGAGGACATCGTTGTTTTGTCACTGTTCTAACCAGCTCTAATTATTTTCATTTCAAGTAGCTTCAAATCAATAATTGTTCTACAATTTCTTTCATTTTTGAAATATTTTTGAACATTTTCTAAAAATTATTTGTTCAAAATGAAAAATAATACAAAATATTCTGAAGAATATGAGCAAAAAATGTTCATTATCTTGAAATCTTTCGAAAATCTCGAACGGTTCTCAAATTTTATTTAAAATCGTCAAAAAACTAAACTTCGTTTTAAATGTTTCGAAATATTTTTTTTAATGTTTCCAATTTTTCGTAAAATTTTTTTAAAGACCTGCAAGATTAAAGAAACTAGTAGAAGTAGGCGCAGAGCGCCTACAAGGTAGGGTTTCGTAGCCTATTAGCACGTTGATTCGAGTCTTAACAGAATTTGATCTAAACAAATTAAAAAGGAAAATGTGAAAAAATTGTATGAAGAAAATGTTTGAAAAAAAATCAGGAAACAAATTTGATTAATTTAATTTATTTTAAATATTTACTTTGTGGTTCGTTGAATAATTTTGTTGAAGAAAAATGCCAATATTTCTTTTTACAGAATCAACAGATCCAACAGCACCAGGGCCATCCCGTAGACGACCACAAGGTAATTTGAAAACTAAAATACAATCGAAACTAAAAATTAGAGAATTTTCAGAAAACGTCTAGTCTGTTCCCTACATAGAGTATTATATAGACGGATCTAGAGGTATGTATTAAAATGAAGTTTGCTCAAAGTGAAGTATAAAAAAATAACTATAGCTATCCAACATTTTATTTGTATTTTGATTTTCGTCTAGTAAATTGAATAAACTTTCATAAAATAATTCACTAATTTATTAGTTTTGTAATTCTATGACGGAAAAATTCCAAAAAATACAGTTTCTAGCATGAATTTTACATAAAACTGCTATTTTGTATTTTTTTAAACATTTTCCGGGCACATTATAAGGGAATTTAGGTTTTTCAAAAATGAAAGTTATTGAATGGAAAGGTATCTTGGAACATTTCTCAGGTGACTAAACTTCAAGTTGTAAAAAGTTAATAACAATTACTTCTTTTCCATTCTTTCGGAAAACGAAGTTGATGTTGATCTATTGGAAAAAAAGTAAAGAATTCATTTTTCTGGTGAACAAGCAAATTCGGGGCGGAATGGATCAACAAAAATTTAAAGTCAAATTCTTGCAGGCATAAATTTGGACTACCCTATCTTAGCAAAGGTATAGGCCTAATATTGATCATTGATTTAAAAAATGTTAGGAATTATCTATACTCGAAATATAAAAAATGGGTGCAATTTTTGGCAAATTGAAACTTTGATAAATTTTGTCTTATTTAAATAAAAAACGATTAGTTAGGGCTTCTTTATTTCGACCATCAACTTAGGGATTCGCTGAAAATTTTCGTTAACAATCAATACCTAAATTTTTGTGTTACAGAAGCAACAGAACCATCGCAACCAAGGACAACCCGTAGACGAGTACAGGGTAATTTAAAAACTAAAATACAATCTAAAACAAACAAACATTCAAGAAGTTTGCAATTCCTAAAAGTAGTGAAATAATTAACGAATGCTAGAAGTAATATTTTTTTAGGATATTTGGAAATTATGGAAATAATTCTTTGTTTGAACTAATGATGGTGCAAATTCTTGTTTTTTGAATCTCGTACATGCTGTCGCTTATCAGTCAGTATTTTCTAATCTTAACGAAATCGATCAGAAAAAATAACTATTCATAACATAACTGACACAAATTATAAAAAAAAAGATTATATGCCTAATATTATTAATTATATTTAAATTCTGAAGAGTTACTCAAAATTTGGCAAACTGGTAAATTTTTCGGCAAATTGAAATGTGTATATTTTTTATATTATTAAAAGAAGGTACGTGTAACAGGGACATCTTTATTTCGTCCATCAACCTTGGGGTTCTTTGAAAAGCTTCGTTAACCAAAGGCACAATATTTCTTTTAGGGGAATCATCATCATCATCCAATCCATTATCTTCAAGGCAACCCGCTGTACTAGCACTACCAGCAGCACCAGTACCAGTGCCAGTACCACTGCCAGTACCAGCACCGGTGCCAGTACCAGTACCAGAGCCAGTACCAGAACCAGCACACGGTAAAACAAATATTAGAGAATTTCGCCAATGCGTCTAGTTTCTTCCCTACACACTACAGTTTTATAACGAGGTATACACATTGGGTTAGGTTCACCCGGCAAACTTTAACCGCTCATATATTCGTTCCTAATTGAACAATTTCGCCTCTTTTTTTTTAGTTTTATAGAAAAAATTCCCCAAGAATTGAACATTGCAGGTTTTGAAGTGATAAATATAAAACACGCATATTTTTAAATAAACGAAGACATCTTAAAAATTTTCATGAAAGAATCACGTTTTTTCTAAAAAGCCGCTGTTTACATCAAAATCAAGATAAATAGGCTCAAATGCTGACAAATGGAAAGTTGAAGATTTGTACTTTAAAACTGTGTTTTCGGTTTTTCCATATGTTCTGAAAAACATATTTGTTTAGTGATTCGAAAGTAGGCAAATTTCCGGTTCCTCGCGGAACACATACCCAATTTTTCGGTTTTGGGGATAGAATTATACATAAAATATTAGAATTTTTCAGCGTAGTTTTCTATTCAGAATCAAAATATGCGTGAAAAACTTGAAAATAATTTTTTTACACAAATAGTGTAAATTACCTTTCGGCCTATTCCGACGGCTGAGCACATTGCTCACAAATTTTTACAGTGTGCTCCTTACACATAGGTCTTTCGCATTTCAAGCATTTATAAACACGGCGAATTTTCGCATGCGTAAGCAATTTGATGAAGTATCTGCAAAAAATAAATAATTTTTGTTGATATTTTGAATTAAAGAATATCAGCGTGGTAAGACGCACGTGAGTGTAAATCAGTCAGCAGATGCAAAACGTACGCTGTTAGACATGATCGTCACCTTTTACTTTCAACATAAGCTATGAACATTACAAATATACAAAGAAAATAACATTTACGTAGATTTAGATTTTTCTGGATTTTGTAACACCATATACACACTGGGCGAAAAATACACCGAGAGAAAGTTTCGAAGTGCCTCCTTCGGCAGTTGGGTGTAGACTCACACTTCTTCTTGTTTCGAAATAACAAATCTTGCAAAATCGCGCCGGGTTAGCGTAACCCAGTGTGTATACCTCGTAATTTAGTATGATTTAGCACTTATGAGGTAATGATTTTTTTATTTTCTCTAAAATAGTTATTCACTATACTTTTCTTACATGCTCAGGCATACATCCAGATCCACATCCAAATGCACCACCGCCGCCCGATTTCACAATATTTGAAAATCTCAAGCATCTTGCTGAACAAAAATGGAAGTTTATTCGACCACCACTTCCAATTCCTGAACACGGTAATTGAAGATTTCTGATTTTTCTAATATTCTATTAGTGCAATGGTGAAATATTACTTTAGGTTTTATTCTATAACCATAAATGTAAATTTTTAACAATTTTAAAAAGTGTGTGAAAGATTTTGAAACAAAATGTACAGATTTTTAAAGAATTTTTGAAGGTTTTACAGGAATCATTTTTTTAAGATTCCTAGGAAAGATTAACCAAAAATTTTATATTGAATAATTAATTTCAAGAGATTATTCACAAAGTTTTCAAAACATTACAAAAGATTTCAAAAATGTTCAAAGAAGAATCAGAAAGATTTTTAGGCAATTTTTTTAATTTTGCAGAATTTAACAAAAAAAATTCTTTCCGTTAGAAAATTTGTGAAGATTTTTTTTATTTTGGGAAATGAACTTTAAGAGAAATTTAAAAATGTTTTTCAAACATATCAAACTATTTCCTAAAATTTGGAAGAAAAGATAAAAGACTTTAGAGCAAAATGTTTCAATTTGATAACATTGAAAATTTTTTTAAAAAATCAAGAATTTTCAAGAAATATTCTGTAAAATTGAAGAACTTTAAAAAGAATTTTAAACTTAAAAAGATTGTTAGACATGTAGATTTTTTAGGATTTTAAAAATTAACTTTGAAGAACTTGGAAAGAATTTAGAAAGGCTTCAAGATAATAAACAAATTTCATTAAAAATCCTGGAAAAATTTAGAAGATTTTAAGGCCTTTTTCTACATTTTGAATGATTTCTCAAAATTTCAAGAACAATTCTAGTCACTTAAAAATATTTTTCGAAATTTAAGACGTTCTTAATGGATTAGAAATATTTAAAAATTTTGAAACATTTCCGAAAATTCGTCAAATATTTCTTGATTTGTTAAGACTAGCCCTACACATATTTTAGAAATACTTGAATTTTTCCTAATAGTTTGTAAAATACTATAAAATAAAGAAATTTCTTCAAAATTTTCTAGATTTTTCTCTAACACATATAAACTATTCGAAAATATTATTTGATTTTCTAAAGAAGATAGAATAGTCAAATTTTCACTTAGAAAAATCAATGTTCAATAGCAACAACAAACAAATTATTAACCAAATAGTTGAATTTTCACCTTAATCAGATACATTTTTTTACAAATTTCCTGATAATTTTCTACCATGGGCATTAGTAATTGTCCAAAAAGACATATTTTCTACCTACAGGATTAATTTTCCACCAAAAAAAGATATATTTAAAGAAAACGTGAATTTTCAATCAACCAAAAAAATATTTTTATTTCAAACCAAAAACGTTTGCATTGAACGAAAAAAAATTGACAAAACAGTTAAATTTTCAACCAAAGAAATGAATTTTTAACTAAAATAATGAATCTTCAACCAAAGACATGAATGAAATATTAACATTCTCAGTTGAAAAACTTCATTTCCAACAAACAAAGAAATTCATTTTTATCAGATAGTTGAAAATTCATCTTTTTGAAAGAAAATTAATCTTTTTGGCTGGAAATTTATCTTTATGGATGCAAACTCATTTCCTCCTTGAAGATTATTATTTTTCAAAATTGAAAATTAATTTTCTCAACTGAAAATTTATCTTTCTTGATAGAAATTTAATCTTATTGGTTGAACATTTATCTGTTGGGCTGAAAATTCATCTATTTTCAGTTGAAAATTTAACTTTTTCGTTGATATTTCTTCGAAACTAAATTTTTTTACTAAACATTTAACTCTTCTCTTCCAAGTTGAGAATTCATCTAGTTTAGGTGCAAATTCGACTATTTTGTTGAAAATTCATTTTTCTTGGTAGAAAAGTAATCACATTAGTTGTAGCACAATTGTTTCGAAGGCGGCTAGTAATCTAGTGATTTTTTCGGTAAAATGAGTTTTAGGGAAAATGAAATTTTGGACAAGTGAATACCTACCGCCAATACTGGCGCCTTTTGCTACTGCGCTTGCGTTCGGGCCACGCACTGGTTGACCGCAGTTGGGGCGCAATTCAAAATTGGAATTAAAAACACTTCTTGTAATGAGAATAAATCATTATTGAAAAGTTCACATGATTGTATGTAAATTGTACAACTTCTGATTTTAGACAAGAAAAAAATGTATCACACATATGTTTTTTGAATGACATTTTATTTTCTTCCACTTCCAAAGAATAACTTTTATTTCACAAAACATTTCATTTCAGAAGTCAAAAATCAGAAGTTGTACAACTTATATACATTCTTGTGCATTTTTCAATAATTATCTATTTAAATCACAAGAATTGTTTTTCATTCCAATTTTTGATCGCGCGTTAACTGCAGCCAACCAGTGCGAGGCCCGAACGCGAGCGCCGTAGCAAAAGGCGCCAGTATTGGCATCACTGACTGTCCCTTTGTCGCTACGCTGCTGGTTGGTTGAGCAACCGTCTCTCGACCCCGCGGGCTCTTCTAGCCTCCGCTCTCGCCGCGGAACTCCGAGGCCAGCAGTTCTAAAAATTTGTAACTCTAAAATTCTTTTACCGGGAGTTGAGTGTAGTTAGTAACTATATTTTTCTGACTTGAATAGAACCATATCAACCGAATCGGAAGGTGCTGGCGCACCCATATAATTTGATCTTCCGTTCTGGACATGAGATTGGACGATGTATATATCCTGGGATATTATATGAAGTATATCCTGCAACTGGCATGCCAGGTAATAGAAAAATGCTGATTTTTTCAAATATTCCATTCAAGAAATGCTGAAATGTTACTGTTCCTTGAGTCCATCACTTAATTACTAATTAAATACAAATTTTTATTAATTTAGTAATAAAAAACGGTCAGGCAGTGGAATTACGTTTGGAAGAACTTCATGATCATGATCTACTGATACGCGGAATATTTGCGTATGCGCAATTTCACCTGCAGTTGAAGTCATTTATATTGCTTCCTCCAGCAGAGCGGGTACAAGTGATGCGGCCAGATCCATAACACGATTATTGTGATTATGGTTCCTAATTTGACTCCGCGAGAAAAATGCGAAACTGGAGCGCTGATCGCCTTCCACCCAATTATCTTGTTTATAGTTAAATGAAATATTAGAATTCATAATTTCTGTAGATTATATTCACATTTATAGAATACTGACGCGGTATAAACTTCTGATTTTGTAGTTAAACATACATAAGTTACGTGTGAAAGAAGGTCTAATTTATGATAACAATACTTGATACGCTTCTTATTTTCATATGTATATTATGCACTGTGATGGTGTATACCTGAACTTGTAAAATAACACACAAACTAGTAAAATACCTATGTCCAACAGAGGAATTAGCCTCTAAAAACTCCTAGTTTACTGATGAAGAAACTGAACTTATACAATTGATAAATATATTGACTATTGATAAATAATAAAATTACGGTGAGATGTATTATTCGTAATTTAATCACTGTGTTTATTTAATCATAATTATTTAATTATGTCCATTAATTTTTAAGTTTTTGTGACACAAAATTTATCAATAATACAAATGTAATCAATTTAATATTTCGATCATTCAAATCTTTGTATGAGTGCAAAATAAAATAAACGAATGTAAAGAATTTAGTGAAATTATAAATTGGTTATTATAAATATTTAATTTCTCTTATCAGCATCTTTAACACGCCTAATGATTTTTGATTCTGAAAAATAAAGAAAATTGTCTTCAAATTTTTCAGATTCTACTTTGACAATTGCGGAAATCTTTCAAAATGTTTTAAAGTATTTTTGAATATTCTCTTAGAATTAATTTTTCAAAATAAGAAACCCGTTTTAATTATCCCATGAATTTGAAGAAAATTTTTTTATAATCGTGGAATCTTTCAAAATCCTTAAAAAGTTAAAAAATTTGTATTCCCAAATATTCATAAATGTAAATTTTCTGAAATTTGTTCACCTTTCAAATTCATTTTAAATCATTAATTTAAAAACTTCTCAACATCTCTTAAGCTTACTCGAACTTTTTATAAAACTTCCTAATCTTGCTAATTGAACATTATTGCTTTTAAATTGTCCACATTCTTTTTCAAAATTTTAGGAAATAATTTTAAAAGTTTTGGAATATTTGTGAATTTTCTCTCGAAATTTATATTTTGAGATAAAAAATTAGTTTGAATTTTCCCAGGAAATGTGACAAATTTTTTTATTATCGTGAAACCTTTCGAAATCTTTAAGAAGCTTCGAAATTCGTATTACCAAATATTCAAAATATTAGAAATTTACCTATTCAATTTTTTGTTGAAAATTCATCTTTTTTAGTTGAAAATCCATGCATTTCGTAAAAAAATCATCATTTTTGTTGAAAATTCATCAGTTCGGTTAAAAATGAATTTTTTACACTGACAATTCAACTATTCCATTTTTAGTTCAAAATTGATTCCTTTTAGTTCAAAATTCAATTATTTGATGAAAAATTTGTTCTTTGATTTCAAATTTGAACTATAATCTATTTTCTTGAAAATTTATCCTCTTGGTTGAAATTTCAAGTGTTGCAATTAAATATTCATCAATTTAGTTAAAAATTTATCTTTTTGGTTACAAATTAAAACTACTTTGTTGAAAGTTCAATTCCTGTGTTTAATGTTCATCGCTTCAGTTGAAAATTTAAATATTTCTTTGAAAATTTGTTTGATTTTTGGTAAAAAATTAATTTTTCTATTGAAAATTTAATTATTTTATCTTTGGTTGAAAATTCAAGTATTCCACTTCAATATTTATAATTTTACTTGAAAATTCATATTTTTGATTGAAAATAAAACTACTTGGTTGAAAGTTAAACTCCTCCGTTGAAAGCTCATCTTTTCGTTGAAAAATTCATATCTATTTTAGTTGAAGAATTATTAAAAATTTTGTTAGCAAACACTTTTGAGCTGAAACTTTACATTGGTTAATTTAAATATTGAAAATGTAGTATTAAATTTTAATCAAATTTAGGAAGAACATATTTTTCCTAAAAAAGCGAATGTTACAAACTTATCAGCATTTTCTGAAATTGGACCTTTTATATTTTTGAGGGTTTGTTTCTTTGATTATTATTAACAAGTTATTGAATATATTATTAAGATAACATGAATTATATTTCAATCTGCAAATATTTCTATTTTCGGTAGAAGACTAATTTTTTACCAAGAAAATTAATTTTTCCTCAAGAAGACGAATTTTTTATGAAAATGCTGAATTTTTTATTAAAATGAGGAATCTTTAATGCAAAAATGAATTTTCAACAAAGTAGTTCAATCATCGTCCAAAAAAAGATTAATTTTTAATCAGCTGCATTTTTAACCGGAAAAGACGGATTTTCAACAAAATATTGGAATTCTAAACCAACGAAAAAGTATGTTTTATTTTTATATTTTATAGGGTGTTGCAAAATTTTAGAGAAAATTCGAGTCAGTTTAGAAGATATTCAGGACTTTTAGAAGTTTTCAAAATCTTTGAAACTGACTTGAATTATTCCTAAAGTTTTGAAAATTGAAAAAAATGGCCTTAAAACTTTTCAGATTTTTTTCGACATTTTTAGAAATTTTTTTAAATGTTTTGAAATCTGTTCAAATTTTCTTGTTAATACATTTTTGAAAATAAAGAGGCAATAAAAATTTCCATAGGAATCTTAAAAAAAGATTTTTGTTTTCTCGAATCCTTTCAAACTTTACAAGAAACTTTGATAATTTTGTCAAAATCTTCAAAAATGTAAATTTTGTTTTGAATTTTTGTAAATCTTTCCAAATTTCGAATTATTTTGCAATCATTCACAAAATATTCAAACCTTCTAAGTATCTCTTGAAATTAGTAGAATTTTTTTCAAACTTTTCTTAAAATTTCGAAGAATACAAAAAAATTGCTTTAAAATCATACAGATTTTGTTTTGACAATTTAAAAATTCTTCAGAAATCTTTGTTATTTTTTCTTCAAACTCATTTTTCAAAAGAAAAAAAGTATAAATTTTTCCAGCAATTTTAAGCAATTTTTTCTTGTCGTGAAACCTACAAAATCCTTAAGCAGCTTCAAAATTTTGATTTACGAATAAATAAATCTTTCAAATATTTTCGAAACTTAATTTTTCAATTTTATTCTTCAAATGGGAACTCATTTTTCAACCATTTTTAAAACTTTCAAACTTTCGACAAATATCTCATAAAATTCTTTAAATGTTTCCAAAAATTTTCTTGAAATTCTTAAAACTTAAAAAACTTTCCTCCAAATCTTCCAGATTCTGTTTTGAGAATAAATTTTGGGAATCTTTTGGAATGTTTTGAATTCTTTTCAAACATTATCTGAAAATTAATTTTTCAAAATAAAAAATCAGTTTAAATTATCCCATGAATTTTAAGAAATATTTTTTATCATCGCGAAACCTTTCAAAAATTTTTTTTTTTAAATTTTTTATGAAACTTCATAATATTGCTAATTGAATATTGTTTCTTTAAATCGTCCATATTTGTTCGGATTTTTAGTAAATGAATAAAAATGTTATGAAATATTCGTCACTTTCCCCTTAACTTTAATTTTTCAAAACAAAAAAATCAGTCTAAAGTTTCCAATTTCATTCTCTAAATTGAAACTAATTTTCCAAATATTCAAAAATGTAAGTATTATTATAACTTTTTTGAAATGTTTTCAAGTTTCAATTCAATTTAAAATATTTCAAAAACTCCTTAATATCTCTTGATATTGATGGAATTTCTTGAAAAACTTCGCAATCTTGTTAATTGAACATTTTTTCTTTAAGTCGTCCACACTCTTCTTCGAAATTTTAGGGAATGAATGAAAATATTTAGAAATATTCGTCGATTTTTTCTTGAAATCAATTTTTCGCAATGAGAAATGAGTTTAACTTATCCCACGAATTTGGAGAAATATTTTTTATCATGGTGAAACCTTTCAAAGTTTTTTTTTCAAATTTCCTATAAAACTTTGTAGTCTTTCTAATTGAACATTTTTTCTTCAAAATCGTCCACATTTCTTTTCAAAATTTCAGGAAATAAATACAAATATTCAAAAATATGTTTCGAATTTTCTTAAAAATTAATCTTTCGGAATAAAAAATCAGTTCAAATTTTCCTAGGATTTTTAAGACATTTTTTTCCACCGTAAAATCGTGGTAAAGCCTTTCAAAATCTTGAATAATCTTCAAAATTTCTATCATAAATGTGAAAAAATGTAAATTTGTTGAAAACGGTTTTGAAATTATTTCAATTCTTTAATAAATTTGGAATATTTTCAGAACTTCTAAATGTCTCTTAAGCTTGATTGAATTTTTGTAATCTTGATAACTGAAATATTTCGCTTTGAAATCTTTTCCATTCTTTCTCGACATTTCAGAAAATGATTTAAAATCTGTTGAAATCATTGTCAATTTTCTCTTAACATTTATTTTTTAAATCAAGAATCAGTTTACATTTTCCTAGAAATTCTAAGATATTTGTTTTGTTATCTTGAAACTTTTAAAATTCTCAAAAAGCTTCTTCATTCTTGAAATCTTCAAAAATCTACAAATTACATTTTGTATATCAGAATGCTGGACATCTTTCTTACATTGATTGCAATTATCATTATTATTGAATATATTACTTAGATACCCTTACATTTCTCATAAACCTGCAGTTTGCAGACTCTTTTTTTTTAAATGGGGACAAAAATAAAGCTCATCCAATCATAAACACGCTATTCCCGACAACAATAGTCTCAAATTGTTTCGAGTAATTTCAAGATGGTTCGAGAATCAATCGAGAATCCCTACACTCGTTCTCTCCGTCTCCCTCCTGACAATATAATGAAGCGTGTTCCTTGCCAACCCCAGGGTCCACTTTACATACCTCCTGCGTTCTATTAACCTCTTCACTTTCCTTCCACCCCCACACCTTTACTCCATACAATAGCATTTTCATCACTAGTGAGTCAAACAGTTTCATTCTCCTTCCAAAAAAATCTGCGAATAACTTCTTTCCCAACCTCCACACCTGCCTCATCACCACATTTGCCCTCCTCACTCGCTCTTTTATGTGACCATCCATTCCCCCATTCCTTCGAAACACGAAGCCCAGGTACACAAGCTTTTTCACCTCCGGCACGTCCTTTCCCATCCACTTCCACTACCCTCCACTATCCCTTCACCCTCCTTTTCTGAATACCATAACCTTGGACTTTTCCGCGTTCAGCTAAGTGGACACCCTTGCCTTAAACCCCTATCCATCCAGATTCCCTCCGAAATCCCCTTCCCGCCTCTTACCTGGTCTTTGGTCTCGTCATTTATCTCCCTTACTCTCTCGATCAGGCCTCTCTCCACTCCCCTATTCTCCATCGCCTCCCACAACATCCCCCTATCCACCGAAGGAAACGCCTACGAAAGCCAGCCCCACCACTTACCACTACAGCTGTACGCGACGTGTCCGTGAGTTCCACTGGCTCGTGCTTAAACGTGTAGTGGTGAGTGGAGGGGGTGATTCTCGTAGACGCTTCCCCACTACTCAAATACTGGCTTGCGGACTCTGCTACGATCGTCCGTCCTGTAAGATTCAGCATCGGCGTATTAGGTTCCTTTCTTCGCGGACGGTCACATATTATAAAATAAAACCGACAACTATGGTCTACAAAGGTCGCCAAAAACTTGTTTGAGAACCCGGTGTATGGAGCGATATAGTTGCTGACGAATTTAGTTTCCAACCTTCGGGACGTTGTGCTTATACTTTTAGAAACGCACTAGTTTCCAGAGAGCCCGATAGTGTTTTTGTTAAAATAATAGATCAGTGCAAGAGTGAAAATTGCAATGCCGAATTTCTTGGTATCGCGAAGAGAGAACCACGCGAAGGCGAGGACTTTCATCTGACGATCAGAGCTCTGGATACCAGCCGCAGTAGCCACGAAATAATTAAGCGTCAATTACGGCATTGCAAAAGAAAAGTTTCGGGAGAAACTGTTGTCATAGAAGGAGCGGCAAACTGCCAAAGGCAACCTGCTGGCGAATTAATGCGTTTCGGGGTTGCTCCTCTTCCAAACGTGTACAGTTTACCCATTTTGAGGAAATTACGAGAAGAAACGCGCGACAAACAGTTGGACCTCACACCAGAAGATGGGCAAAATCCTATTTTGACGCTACAAAGACTAAAGTATACCCCACCGTACATTGGTTCTACACATGCAATTGGATTGGATGATTTTTTCGTGCATATCTTTACGCCCAAGATGATACAACTGACAAAAGAATATAGCCGTTTCTTTGGACTCGATGCCGAATTTTCAATAGACAGCACAGGTGGGTTAGTCGATGAGCTAACTGTACATCCTGAAATATCGTCAGGACACATATTTGGGACAGAAATAATTATTCGAATCGATAAAGGAGTTGTAGCATCAGTGGGATTGCTGCTATACGTGTCGCAAGACACTACAACCTATGAGTTTTTTGAAGAAGTGGCTCAAGGCAGGTGCTTGCAAGCCCATTCGAACTGTTGGTGATTATTCCAGGGCACTTCAAGCTGAGATGTGTCAAGCATTCAACGATCGCTCATTAAGGGAGTATATAGACGAGTGTTTCATTGCGCTTAGGAATAAAAAGAAATATCGCCCTGCTCATACACCTATCTGGAACGACGTATCCCACTTCATGGCTGTCGTATGCAGATCTAAGTGTTACAATAAAGAAAACACAGTGGTGAAGAATGTTCTTGTTCAAAGTGTCGCATTGCTCGTATCCTGCGATCACTTTGAGCAGTTTGAAGACATTTTGATATCGCTCATGACAATTACCGCACACAAATATGAAGGTGAAATGTCCGAAGTTTTAACTGCAAGACCTTCTAAAGTAGCAAGGATGAAATTGCAGCAATATATTGCAACTGAGCAGCATGCATTTATGAGGATTGTTCCAGAGGAGGAAAGTCCAGGATTTGACAAAATTAAACTTGAAATGCCTTCTAATGGCGATGATCCAATGAAAGCAGACTAAGTTTTGTATCAAAAGGCCTCATCCTTGGATAATATAAGCAAGTGGCTTGCTGATTTAGGAATGGACGTTGAGATTGGTAAGTCTTTTCTCGAAAATGATTATTCGTGACATTTTTACTTAATTTTTGAAATATATCTAAAATCAACTTCTATTTTTGCAGGTAACACAACAGGAGAATTGGCCAATGCATATTATCTTCCTGGCTTCTATAAACAAGTAATGAATTCAGCAAAGGCATTTCCTATATGGTCGGCAGTAATGACGACTTACTTCGAATGTTAGGTCATACGTGCAACGAGTGCTCCCTCTGATGGTCACTTCAATGAATTAAAGAATAGGATTTTGTGCTTCTATCTTAGCAGGCTTTGTCTCCATAAATTCTTGATTGAGTATTGGCGAGCAATGAAGAGAACGGCCATGCTTGCATCAGGGCAGCTTAAGCATATGCGCTTGCAGCAAGTTGATCGCAAGAATATAGAAAAAAGTGATATGAAACCCTGTGTTAGAAATGGCGAGATTTTCAAAGTTCCATCAGCTCGAAAAGAAGACGAATCAGTTGCCTGCAGTGGCACGAAACCTGAGAACTTCTTCAAGCAGCAGGAAACTATCTCGTCGGACGAGGATTCCGACATCCATGCGTATGATAATTGGCGAACTGAAGGAAAACAAGATATCCGCTCTTAATATCGGATTCGCCGCAAAAGAATGCCCGTGAAAGGAAGTGGACAAAATTTTCCAGATTTTTTCCAGATGTACAACTAATTGAGGATGACATTGTACCAGGTAAAAGAAAACAACTGAATATACATACAAGTAAGTTTCCCTATATTAAACTTTTCAATACGTTTAGCTGCATTAATCGTTTTTAAATTTTCGAAGTTTTAATTTTGATTCTTCTATAGAAAATCGCAGACACCTGTAGTCGTTATCACCTATTGTCACTTCTTGCAAAATTAAAAATTGTTTTCTTTTAAAAATTTTCCAAAAAAAAAAGAAAGCAAGTAAAGATGCAAGACGATACCTTGTCCGTGCTGAACGAGAGAAAGCGGGCAAAACTTTTCAACACTTCTCCAGATATCCAAGTAATTGTGAATGACGTTGTACCAGGTAAAAAAAAAAGTTCTAAATGAAGGTTTACAGTACATAACTAGACAAGCAACCAAATGTCAATGTTGAAAATTTGCAAGAAATTATTGCTACGTTGAATTTCAACTAATTTTAACTAATTTCAATTAAAATTCTATTAAATTCTGTTTATTTCATTTTTTTAGAACTTCATATGCAATAAACGCATTTTCAATAAAAGTGTTCGTCGCCGAGTTCTGTACTGCAACCCTTCAAATAATAAATTATATTATTCATTCTATAGACAATAATAAATTTGTTTAAATTTATTTTTTATTCGTTACATTCAGGCCCGAGATTGCATGAAGGTCATGTAGGCTATGGCCTCCCACTTATTTTTTAGAATTAGAACTCATGACATATCTTTTGACCACTTTTAGAGTTTAACCGTTCTTCAAGAATTTGAAAACTCTTCAACGGTTTGGCAACTCACTGTTAGAGTCATTAAACCCTTAAGAAAAAATTTATGAAATTCGGTATAGGCCTATAATGATTTTTCTATTTCTTGCAATTTTTTCGCTACTCAACAAAAATTATTATAGAAAACCATAATGCGAATCTGAGTAAAGAAATGAATAAAGTTCAAATATTGAAAGAAAAAATGCAACAAATAGAGAAAGCACAAACAAACGACTGATTTATTTATTCAACGTACGATTTCCAATCCTTACAAGGGTTTTCTACAGATTTCAACAATTTGAAAGGGTTTGAAGGAACTGACAAATTTTCAAAGGATTTAAAAAATGTTAACGTATCCATTTCTCGCATCTTTAATAGCTAGTTCAGTAGATAATTCTAGAAAATTGTAATATCGACCTTTGTTTGACAAATTTTAGATATCTTTGTAAACATTAAGACCTATTTGAAGAAGAAATTTTTCTTTCCCAATTTTATCAGGAAAAAAACGGAGTCGCAGAACGGAGAAGAAGATGAAAGAAAGAATGAAAGAAAACAGACAAAATATTTCAAGCCATATCCAGAAACTCAATTTTTCCAGAAAAACCTTTCACCCGGGAGAAGAAACCAAAATGTCAAATCATTTTTAAGGAATGGTAGCAAATTGGGAATTCATAGGATAAATGAAAAAAAAATGTAGAAGTCCGAAATACATGCCCCTTTGATGCAATTATGCTCATTCAGTCGACAGCTGCTATCGACAGCCAACCATAAAGGAGGTCTTTCGAGGAAAATTCAGGGACGAACGAAACATTCAGTTTCATACTGAAATTCATTGTTGCTGGAGGAGTCTCAAAAACATATATAAATCGGGCCATTTTATTGATGGATAAATATATGCAGAAGAAAGAATACCAAGTATATGACACGCTATTTCAGAGCACTTCACCTGGTCAACTAAGGACGGTAGATTCTTTCATATATCTAGATGACATGTGGGGTCATCTTGTTATAGGCCACTGGCCGAGTTGAGAACCCCGTAACATCGAAACTTGCCTGCACAATCTTCCACTTGAATTTTCGAAAGGAAATTAAAGTGAAAGGCCTCTGAGGTTAACTGTCGATTTCACGATGTTTACAAACGACGAGTTTGCTTCCCCTCATTGAATCATGCTTTGTCCCGGCTCTCTCCCTGTCCCATCAAGGCCGCCGGTAATGGCCAGTTAATTTTCCCAACACGTGCCTGGTCACGTTTTCCTCCCGTGTCCACGCTTCCTTGGCCGCTTGAAATCTCCGTTTAGTCGCGTAAGCCGGAACGCTCTCTCATTCCATTGCGCGCAACTCCTTTCTCCTCGATTACCCTCCATCTCCTTCCTTCATCCAGGCCTCTCACTCTGTCGTACGTACCCACAAAAAAATGGATCTCAACCGGCGGAGACGGCATTGAAATAAGCAACTCACTTAATATTAATAAACAACTTTTAAATAAATAATGGGGGTTTCATTTGTTCGCATAAATCCAGGGAGAAGAAGGGACGATTGATTTTAATATTTCAAACAGGCCATCCGGGAGAAAACCCGATACCATTCAAAATTAAAATTTAGGGTATGCTTAAACAAATCCCCCCCCCCCTGACTATTCAACATTATTATTCAGGGTCGATACTGTATGAATTTACCCACCCCTATATTGACCGGAATAGTTATTAAATAGCATAAGTTTTATTTTCAGCTTTAAATCTACCTAAATAAATTACCACTTAAGTTAATATTAATTTTCTTTAATTTTAAGTTGGAACGATCAATGGGGAAGTAGTTTTTCACTTTTGAATAATTAGAATAATTTATAAAGAATCACTATTGACCAAACTACCCGAACAATCGTTCTAATATACTTAGAGAGTTCCTGTTTGCGCAGAATTAAAATAGACCTAGTTCTAAGTATACTATTTTATTTTTATAATTTTTAACTGAAAATTACTATTTTTAAACATCTTATTGAACTTTTTGAAATCGGCCGTTTTTCGGTTCGACATGGCCGCCGACGCGCGAAGGCTCGGGCAGTGGGCCTGGGTAGTCGTCCCCACCGCTCGGCTGCGACTCCAGTGTCGTTTTTCAGCCAATCGGCGGGCTCGCTGCCACTCCCACCGCCTCCGATGCGTCGGATGACTGTGCACTGTCCCCCACACCAAGCAAATATAGGGTTGGTAAATCGCAGTGAAAAGTCGACTTTCGACTTTTCGATCGACTTCTTACGCGACGACTTTCAAAGTCGATTAATCGATGAAAAAAGTCGGATTTTTCGCTCGAACCTAAATTTTATTTACTTTAAATAACTTACATCAAATTTAAATTGCTTAAAATTACTTTAACTAACTTCACATTAATTTAATTAATCTAAGAGAAATTTGACATGACTGGAATTTAAAGTGACGTTTGTTATATGTGAGAAAAAGCCCGCATGCGGGAAAAACCCACAATATTTGATAGTTTATTTTATGAAAGAAAAGTAAAGAAGAAGAGTGGGAAGGTGGTAGAGGGGCCCAGAAAGAGGAAAGTTGTGAGTAGGTCGGGGGTGACAAGGCCACCTCGACCTGGGTGACGTATTTCATTGGAAAGTCTTTTGACATCGCGTGTTTTGCGAAGCGGAT
>CAKNXH010001953.1:124704-145428 GCA_932178445.1 Andricus quercusramuli
CCTAGAGAGGAGATATGTTCAAAATGTGATAATGATGTAGATTCATAGAATTTAGTGGCAGTTTCTTTGATATACTCTGAAATGTAAGGTAATTGAAATTCTCTGTGGAGGACAAAGTTCTTGGTATATCTAGGAGTTTTTGTGATACGTATGAGGAATTAGCCGCAGAAAGCCCCCACTCTATCATCAATGACCAGTACCAGTAAGTCATTTCCCACTCAGACAACACTAAAATAAAGTACTCTCCTTCGATGAAATTACCTACTACATCTGAGGACATTTCAGGATCAATTTTTTAAACTGAATTAACAATCCAATTTCTCACTTAATTCATATCGGCCCTTCTTAGGGCCCACAAAAATTCTTTTACGGGGAATATTTTCAAATAATTGACATGTATAAATTACAATTTTTTTCTTATTGAATATTAACAAACATTTAGTTTCTAGGTTGCAGCAGAACTTACTTATTTTGCAATATATTTTATTCCCAAGTACGTAATAGTATTCTGAACAAATGAGGGGTTTCGGTTGACATATACAGGGAAAGTTCAATAATTCGAAGTGCTTTTGGGCAGTAAAAAACTTCGAGTTATCAAAAATAAAAGTATTAATACTATAAACGTATGTAATACGTTTATACGTTTGAGAGAAGCCCGCCGGCTCGGCCAGAAGCACACTTGCACGCGATTGGTTGGCGCTATGTGTTCAAGCGCGCCATGCGCGGACGGATTCAGTGAGTCGTATTGCACAGCAACAGCTTAAAAGCAAACTGCAAACGTATTTTGAACTTGGCGCGCGGCGGTAAGCAAAAGTCATCGAAAAGTCGAAAGAACAAAGTCGACTTCGAGTCGACTTCAATGGTTGATATGCAATCGAACTAAATATCGATTCAACTAAATGGCATTTCAACTGAAACTCTATAGTGTGTGCACCGCGCGTAGTGTTGCTCGGAAGAGGGTCGTGTGCGTAGTTAGAAGGTAGTGTGACGCCACTGAGTTGTACCAAAAATATACGGTTCGTGGCGTGACATGCAGGCTCTGATGGTGGACTCCCATGTCAGATGAAAGCAGTGGATAAAAGCGGAAACGCATGAGACACTACTTTCTAACTACGCAATCGACTTCAATAGCACAAAGTCGAGTGTAAGAAGTCGACCTTCAGTCCCTGAAAGTCGACTTTCGAGTAAAGTCGAAGTCGACTTTACCAACCCTACAAGCAATAAAATAAACAGTTCTTACCAAAGCAAGACAACGCGTTTTCTTCAACCAACACCAGCGTTTCCTGCCTTCAGCAGTGTGCACGAGTTCGCGCATATTTCTCGCGAGCCACAGTCGGGCTTTTCTTTCCAGCTCATCGTTGGATACGATTTCCTCGGCTTTCTTCATCCTCCTCCGTGCCTCAAGTGAATTTCGTGAGGAGATCGCTCTTTAGCGGTCTTCTGCCTCGGTGTTATTTTTAATCGTGCATGGACGGATCGCTCTTCGGTGGTCCACGTGCCAGTGCTTGGTTCGCGTCAGTTATCGCTCTTGAGCGGTCGACGCATCAGTGATTAATTAGCGTTAACGGATCGGGCTTTAGTGGTCGACGCGTCGGTGACAATTTCATACCCAGTTATCGGTTTTCAGCGGTCTAGGGTCAGGTGCTTAGCTACGTCTTAGCTAGTTCTACGTCCGTGACTTCGGATCGGAACCTTCAGGTCTCTTCAGTATCTTCATTGTGGTCGAGCCCCGTCCGGTGATAGGAAATTAATTCAATTCAAGTGTTAGTGATCGGTAACCCAACTGCTTTTCGGCAGTCTTCGGTCGCGAAAATAACGACGATCTCGAATCCGCGGGTGAAGTTTTTTGATACGTACGTGACGCGCAACAAACCACCTGATGACAGCGGGCGCAAAGCGGACGCGCTCGAATCAGGACACCCGCCGCCGTCGGGCACGTCGGGCCAACGAGGGGCCAGAAGAACGCGCGCGTCGGCTAGCCATCGAGGCTATTCGAATCGCCGCTGCCAGGGCGGGTCGCGGAGGCACGACAAGCAGACGTGAAGACGAGCTAACCAGACAGCTCGCCGATGCTGGACGACGAGCTGGCCCGCGGAAATTGACAGCTGCAATTCGCCGCCCCGACCTGGGGCCCTGCAACTTCCACCAGCCGCGGAGTTACCTTCACCGAGCATCATTCTCGGCGCGCTACCCACAACTGCTCCGGGGACCCCTCGCGTCGCCGCGGAAGCTCGTGCGCTTTTTCCTGAACTGCCGGAAGCCTTCCCGGTACAAAAGGTTCCCCAGAGTCCAGTCACCGCGACTCTTCAACAAGCGGCCGCCGTCGTCGACCCAGGTTCAGGCGACGACGTGTTTTTCCTCGCCGCTGACCCATTCGGGTTGGCAGAGTCGTTCGTGGGCCAACCAACCTAGGCCTTCGGGCACCTTCTTTCCGTTCCCTTACATTTTTCCCCCCCCCCCCCCCAACACAAAATAAAACAAATGCCGCACTCGGCGACCACTTTCCTATCTCTCTCTCTCTTTTCCTCGCCCATTAATAGACGGTTTCTCGGTTTGGCAGCGCCTGATAAAAAGCGACATAAAACGAGTCACTTTGCCACTACCTGCCAGCCAGAAAAATCTGCCCCAGGGCATGCAGCAATTTGACGCCTGGCTTAGTATCAAGACACACTCACAACCACGACCGCGCCCAGGCCAAACTAGCCAGGGCCTCGCTTACGCCCGATTACCGCCACGCCGGACTTCTCTTTTCCTTCCCTCTCCCTCTCTCACCACCACGAGAGAAAAATCACACGCCTCTCTCGTACCCCGTACTTTTGTCCCTCCATTTCTTTTCACTTCCCTCTCCCCGACGACCGTTCACGTTTATCCTACCCCTTCCATAGTTTGGAACCAACCCATGTAGATAGCAATCTCATGAAAGGCGTTTCAAGCCTTCACAGAACCGAAGTTTATGAGGCAGGACACAAAACAGAAACATCAGCTTCCAAATTGTACGTAGCCGAAGGAATGATACGGAAAAAAGGTTTCGCAACACTGGCAGAATCAATTGTGTTGACACCCAGTGCTACACGTCTTGAGTGTAAAGCGAGTGACTGCGCCTGTCTTATTATAGAAGTTACAGTTACGTTGAATATTCAATTATACATTGATTTGGAAGTTATTGGTATTCAAAACGAGCAGCAATCATTCTCGATGTGCAAACCCACTGATATTCCTGCTAACATTTCTTTGCAGAATCAAAAATACAGGTAAATAGATTATTCTTATTTACTTTTTCAATTATTAAACTTAGATGATTATTAATTATGATTTTTCTATTTACAGGTTAGCAGGGATCATTACATATGAAGATAATCACTTCGTTTCACTGTGTCGACGAGTAAATGGAAACTGGGAGGTTTACAATGAAATTCTCAAAAAAAAGTCAAAATGTAAACTAAACGATATAGTAGCACCGAAAGCTGCGATTTAGATAAGACTTGAAGGGAAATGTATCTAGATCCTTTCAGTTCCCAATGACGTCACGAAGTCTCAATGTATGATAATTTTCGATAATGTATGATAATGTAAGATAATGTATGAATATGTAAAGTCGGAATGCATTAAGACCTAACAGGTATATATAGTACCACTGTGAGAAATAGATAGAAATATTTGAATAAACAAAACCAACTTCACAACAATCTAGACACAAACACTCCAAATGGTGTGAAGTTGATTTCGTAAACTGAAATATTTCTCTCTCAGTAGTTGTCCTTTCGCAAATCATACGTAGCCAAGATCATACGTACCTTATCTAGCCCGCTCGTTACTGATAAAGCATGATGAAAGATTAGCACAACATTTCTCGTAATAATTTACCCAATAATTCATTCCTTTTAGAATTTTATTTTCATTTTCCAATTATTTCCTACCAACAGTCAAATGTTTTTAAATAAACCAAACTATTGCATCGAAAAATTGTATTTTATTTTATATATTTTTTTAATAAGTCTTGTCACGATTAAAAAAAACTATTTGTCTTTGAAAAAATGATCATGAGTAAGTCTGTAGATTATGTTGAGATTAACAGTTTTTTTCTTTCTGACATAGGGTAGAGGAATAAATTGTCGAGGAAATAGGGAACCTCAAACTTTCCTATCCTATGTCCTATAAATGAAAACTCCTACAACTTTGAAAAATTATTATTCTGGACACTGTCCAGTGGACAGTAAGTTCAGAGTTTATCGAATTTCCATTTCTGTATGTATTTTGTTTAAGAAATTTAGAATATAAATCCCATTTATCGAGTTCATAACCTTACCCAAAAATTCAAAAATCTATCAAGTTTTAATCGATTTTTAATTATAATATTTTTAATAATATTTACCAACAGTATCACTACAGTATCATTTAAATGCGAAGAATAAATAAAAAAGTAACCAAATTTTTTATTTAAAATTTTTCTTCTAAAAATATGAGTTTCATTCAGGGTTTCTAGTTTAGAGCACCTGCATCATTATAATATAATTCAAAATTTAATTCTCATTCTAAGTTACTACTCATAAAAAAAACTATCTATCGATCCTTAACAATTGATGCACTCACGGTAACTGGTTCCTTCACACTAATTTTTCTGCCAAATGAAATTTCTCATATTTCTAGATTTTATATAACGAAGAAAGCGAAAAAACTAATTTTTTTGGAAAACTAATGTCTTCCGCACCAAATTTGCTCCAAATGGCCACCGAGAATCTCAAAAATTATAATTGCAAAAATATAAAAAAGTGGCTTTCAAGGGTAAAGTAAGCACTCCAATTAGTCAATTTTGAAAATACTGTACTTTTTGGCACTTTGACCACCAAATTAACTTTAAAAGATCAACAAATGATTCCACCAAAAAAGTTGGATTGTATTATAATTGAATACGTGCAGTAATAAATAGCTTCTTGTCGCCAAATGACCACTAAGATATTTCAATAATTATTCTTACAAAAATATAAAAAAGTGGCTAGCAAACCGTGAAGTTAGCACACTAATTTTGAAAATATTGGATTTTACTGGATTTAAATGGAAAATATTGAATTTTAACCATCAAATATTGAAAACTATCGAAAAAATTTCACCAAAAAATTTAAAAATTATTCTTGCGAAAACATGAAAGAATAGTTTGCAACCGTAAATGTAGCACGTCAATTTTGAAAATACTGTCCTTTTTGAAATTTTTACCACCGAATATTGGAAATCAACACCAAGTGATCCTTAAAAGATCAGCAAAGATTTCCACCAAAAAAGTTGGATTAATTTATAATCAAATACGCGCAGTAATGAATAGCTTTTTGTCGTAGAGTTTTGATGCTATTGAACTTCGCGCCAATCGCATATGCGCAAAAACAGCTGCGCGTGTTGTTCAAGATTTTTTGGAGAATGAATATCTTCGACATTTTTGATCACCAAATATTAAAAACCAGCACATAATTACCACCAAATTAACACTAAATTATTCTACCAAAAAAAAGTATGGATTTTTTTATTGACATGCCAACTTCTCGCACATACTGCCAGCACTCTTGCTGCACACCTTGCGCTCTGCCACCGGTAACTGGTGTCTCTCCATGCAGTACCCTCCGCAACCGACAGATGTCTCTGGTGACGTCTATCACCACCAAATTTTCCATTTTTTTCATTTTTTACATTCTTTTTTTTAAATTCCTCACAGCCCCTGCAGACACCCCTTTCTTTCGATTAACATCCACCAACTTTTCGAGAACCACCCTTGACCCTCGAAGGCCCACGACTCCTGAGTCCTGACCACAAACTCTCCCGCATCCTTGCTAACCTAACCTCTCTTTCTCAATCTACTTAAATCCCACCTCAAACCTGCGCTCAAAATTACTTTTTATCCTTTTTATCTCCCCAGTAAAAAACACAAATTTCGAAAAAATATTAATTTTTCAGGTTTATTTGTAACGCCTAGAAAAGTCTAAGCAGCCCGACGACGTAGAGGAGGAGGGGACTCGGATAATTTTTACCCGGGAGCGTGGAGAGAGGATTCTTGAGGAACTGATGAGGAGGATAGGATGCGTCGGAGAGGGTGGTGCAGGAGGTACCGCGGGCAAGGAAGGTTGAGGAGGTTGGGAAGAGGAAGCGGAGGTAGCGTCCCGTCGGCGTTTTCGGGCGCCTTTACCGGGGCGGGAACGAGAAGACATACCATGAGGCATACGGCTGGAAGAAGGAACAAGGAAGGTAAAAGGAGGTTAGGTTGAACAGAGAGAAAGCGAGAGAGCGTTTCCCGGAGCCACGGGGCGTACCGAAGGAAAAGAGAGAAGGAAGAACTTCCCGGAGCCACGGAGGCGTACCAAAGGAAGAGAGAGAAAAGAACTTCCCGGAGCCACGGAGGCGTACCGAGGGAAGAGAGTGAGAAGAAGAAGTTCCCGGAGCCACGGAGGCGTACCGAAAGAAGAGAGAGAGAAGAAAACTTCCCGGAGCCACGGAGGCGTACCGAAGGAAGAGAAGAAAAGAGAGAGAAGGTAGGAGAGAAATAATGCAAGGAATGGATTTGATTTATTGGTCGATTGCAAAAAAAAGTCTAGCAACTTGAGCGGACGCGGAGCTGCGTACGACCCAGTTGAAGAGTGGAGATCAATCGCCAAGTGACGAGAACAGCTCGTGCACCGGCTTTTATGGGCGAGGGGCGCAAGAGATCGAGCGAGGCAGGGAGCTGCAGCTTGCCCGCTGATTGGCCGAGAAGCCCAGAACTGGAGTCGCAACGGAGGGGTGGGGACACCGTTCTCCGTGCTGCCTGCCGTCGATCTCACGCGCCTTGCGCCGTTTTTAACAATTTTATAAATCTTTAACTTAACATTTAAAATAATTATAAACGAAAAATTACATATTTAATTAATGAAAGCGTTATTTGGCGATTCATACTCTCATTCTGCGCAAGCAGAATTACTCTAGCTAAAGTAGGTATAAAGTTAGTTATTTTAACCTAGGACATTATAATTGAGTATTATAATTATTAATTTCTGTACAATGATATTGAAATATTACAGAGTAAAAATAAAAATTTTACATGAACATATAAAATTCTTAACTAATCGCCTTTTTTTTAATAAAGTAATTTCTTAGTCCTTTTAATTTTAAAACATTAGAATTAAGGATTATAATTATTAATAATAATAATTATTAATAATAATAATTATTAATAATAATCTTGAAAGTTTGTAAATTAACAAAAGTAAAAATAAGAATTACTCGAATATATAAAAATTCTTAAAGCTAGTCGTTTCCAGAATAAATTGATACGAAATCAAAACGTTGGTAATTAAAAATTAAAATAAAAAATTTCCAGAGTCAAAACGTAGGGTGATATTATTTTCAAAGGGGCACTAAAATTTGAAAGGGGGGGAAAATGCGGTAATCAAAATATTAAAACATTTAGAAATAAAAAAAATAATATTTTGATCACGAGGAAAGGGTCCTCGTTGAGCTCCCCTGTGTTGACACGCACAGGCTAGAAAGAGATATAAAATAGCCGTGGCTGGCGCACGTGATCAGAGACTTGTTTACACCTTCGGTGTACGTGCCTACCGACTTGTTTTCCGATGCCCGGGGAAAATCCCGCCGGAACATCTGCTCATCTGGCGCGTCGTTTAGGGGACCGTGACAATGGACAGTTATTGGCACTGTCGTTTCAAGGCCCATTTTCACCCATGTTGTGATGACTCACTCAATGGATGAAAGCAGGCTCGTCTTGTAAACACCGTTGTAAAGTGATTTAGCCGGAAAATTTCCCACTCGACTTTCGCTTTGAAAATCGAGTTGGGTTTTTACGTGACTAAATCACTTTGAACAATGGTTACCAAATTTTAGGCCTACTGGCCTATAACAGATTACAGTAAATTTCAAAGATATAGAAGTTTGGAAGATCTATTAAACTGACTTGAAATATTGCTAGAAAAATCTTTCATAATTGAAAGAGTTACCCATAAATATTCGAAATATTTTCGAAATTTGTAGAAATATTTTGGAACTTTTTGATACCTTGTCAAGTTTTCTTTAAAAATTAATTTTCCTAAATAAAAATTCATTGAAAATTTTCTCAGGGATCTTAAGAAAGCTTTTTTATTTTCTAGAAGCCTTTCAAATTTCTGAAAATAATCTTGAGTTTTTTTCGAAATCTTTCAAAATTAAATTTTATTTGAAATTTTGGGAAAAGTGTCCAAACTTGGAACCATTTCTTAACCATTTTCAAAACTTTCAAACCTTCAAAAAATCTCTGAAAATCCTTAGAATTTTTCCAAAAATTTTCTTGAAGTTCTGAAAAATGAAGAAACTTGCTTTAAAATTTTTTATTATCGTGAAACCTTCCAAAATTTTTGTTTCCAATTGTTTATGAAACTTTATGATCTTGCTAGTTGAACATTTGTTCTTCAAAATCGTTCACGTTCTTTTTCGAAATTGTAGGAAATAAATAAAAATGTTTTCAAATATTCGTTAATTTTCCCTTAAAAGTACTTTAAACAAAAACAAAAAATCAGTTCAAATTTTGCCAAGAATTTTAAGACCTTTTTTTTTAATATGTCAAACCTTCCAAAATCTTTAAGAAGTTTTTTAAAACTTTTTTGGAATATTTTCAAAAAAAAACTTTCTAATCTTGCTATTCGAACATTTTTGCCTTAAAATTGTCCACATTGTTTCTCGAAATTTTAGGAAATAAATCAAAATGTTAAAAAATCCCATGAATTTTGAGAAATATTTTTTATTATCGTGAAACCTTCCAAAATTTTTTTAAATTTCCTATAAATCTTTGTAATCTTGCTAATTAACCAATTTTGCTTGCAAATTTTTCCTATTCTTTTTCGAAATTTTAGAGAATAATTTAAAATCTTTCGTGAATATTTTCAAATTTTATATTATTTTTCAATCATTTCTAAAACATTTAAACCTTCTAAATATTCTTGAAAATTATTTGAATTTTTCCGAACATTTTCTTTAAATTCTGAAAAGTAGAAAAAAATGCTTCCAAATCTTCCAGATTCTTTTAAAGTTTTCTTGAATATTCCCTCAGAATTAATTTATCAGAATAAAAAAATAAGTTTTAATTATCCCGTGAATTTTCAGAAATATTTTTTATTATCGTGAAATCTTTTTAAATGCTTCAGAAGCAGCAGCATTTTTGTTTACAAATATTCAAAACTGTACATTTTTCAACTTTTTCAGAATCTTTTCAAGTTTTAAATTAATTTCGACTCTTTTTAAAACTTCTAAATGTCTTTTGAACTTGATCACATCCTTCTATAAAACTTGTTAATCTTGCCAATTGAAAAAATTGGCTTTAAAATCGTTCATATTCTTTTTTGAAGATTTTTGAAAATAATTTAAAATGTTATGAAATCGATATCAATTTTCTCTTGAAATAAATTTTTTTCAAACAAACACGAAAAGACGATTGAAATTTTCGAATTCAACGGATTATAATAGTTTTCCGAAGAGTCTTTGTACGACGAGTTTTCTCAGTTTGTTTAAAAAAAAAAAAAAAATCACCATAGCAACGACGAAAGAAATCTAAAGTCTTGAAGTTTGTTATCTTTCTTTTTCAAAACACGAAATAGAAGGACAGGTCTAACCAATCATAAATACGAGTTTCCGGACAACAATCGTTTTAAATTGTTTCGATTTATTTCGATATGGATCGAGAAATAATCGAAAATGGCGCCATGCGCTTTTTAATAAAAGGAAAGGATATAGATGGATATAATTATCCGAATTAAATTCATAATAAAACTTTCAAAGAAGTTTTTATAATATCGTTAGATGAAAGCATTCAAATAAAGATGATTTTACAAAACAAAAAAATGGAATGTTCATTCAAACTGTTAGCCTATGTTGGTACCGAGGTTTTGATTGTTTAAAACGTCTGTTCAAATATCCGAGTTACGGTAAAATTTCATTTTCAGGCCAAGGCTTGAGTCGACTAGGTTTTCAGAAGTACCTCAAAAATCTTGCAACCTTGATTGGCGGAAGTAGATGTGGAAGAGGATTTATATCCGTACCACCTGGGCTATTCGCACACACATATATACAGGTAAAAAATATTTAAGACCCATCCGGTTACAATCCGAGACATTCTTCAAAAATCATTTCTCAGTGTCTACATTAAAATGCGAGTCAAAATCAAGATTTCCGTCTCAACGCTGATCTTCACCTTTGTGGTGTTTTTTTGATTTTGTTCGTAAGTAGAATATAACATAATGCCGACTATATCCAGACTCAAGTGTCCGGACTTATGTAGCTGTATAAAAATAAAAAAAATAAATCGAAAATTCCTTTTCCAAAAATCAGTTGAACTTTTAGTGTTTGAGTTATTAAATATTTAAGCTGGGCCAGTCAGAAGCAGCGTATTAAAGCGAGCGCCGAGGTGGGGTTAGCGAGAGGAGAACATCAGTCACTACACTACGTTGGACTCTCGCTCACGTGCCCACGATTGTTTATACCGCGCTCCTGATTGGTCCAGCTTAAATATTTCATAACTCAAAATCTAAAACTTCAACTGATTTTTGAAAGAGGTATTTTCGATTTATTTTTTTTTAATTTTTATATCCAGATATCAACTATATTCCAAAATTAGTTTCTCACTTTCTTGTTATGAAACCAATTCTAATGCGAATATCTTGAATTCACTGTTACAACTATTTATTATTATTCCACCAACTTAATTCTATGAGATAATTGAAAACGATTACAAGACATTTTTAATTATTTCGTAAAATTTTTAAAAAGATTCAAAAGATTCTAAAAAAATATTTTGCAATTTTGCCATATTATATCATTTTAGAAAAAATTCGAGAAAGTTTGAGAGGTATTCAGAAATTTTGAGACGATTCAAAAATAATTAAAGCTTTTGAAGATTTTTAAGGTATTTTGTAAAGTTTCACGAAAATTAAAAAAAAATTAGGTTTATAAGAAAAATTATAATTTTTCATTTCAAAAAATTGATTCTCAGAGATTATTCAAAAAGATTTCAAAAAATTTCAAAAATTGTCAAAGAAGAATCTGAAAGATGGTAAGGCCATTTTCTTAATTTTGCAGAATTTAAAAAAAAATCAGGAAAAATTTGAATAATTTTTCAAAATTGGGAGGTTTAGAAGGTCTGGAAAGGTTTAAAAAATAATGTTCTTAATATTCGTGTGATAAAATTTGTATGCGTTTTTATTTTGAAAAATAAACATTAAGAGAAAATTAAGAAAGGTTTTTAAACATATGGAACGATCTCCTAAAATTTCGAAAAAGAGAAATATTTGTTAGAATTGAAGAGATTCAAAAAGAATTTTAGACTCGAAAAGATTTTTAAAGATTTCAAAAAATACTCTAGAAGCTTTACAAAAATTTCGAAAGGTTTCAAGAGAATAAACAAATTTTCTTAAAATTTAGAAAATTATAAGGCGATTTTTTTACATTTTGAATGATTCTTAAAAATTTTAAGAAAAATTCTAGTCAGTTCAAAATATCTTTAGAAATTTGAGACGTTTCAAATTGATTAGAAATACTTGATCGTGGAAAGTTACTACTTACTGAAATTAATAACGCATTTAATTAATGCTAAGCGTGATATTGCTTGTGAAAGACAGTTTCAAATTTAAAAGAAAATAATATCCCTTGAATAATAACTAATGATTGTTTAAATAATTAAGAACTGTCTTCTCCAAACCCCAAAAAAATATTACTCTGCACATTTATTGACTGTGTCATTCATTCCAGAAAATAGTCACTTTCTACGATTTACAGGGTAAAAATTTAAAAATAATAAAAATTGTCTAAATAATCAATAAATATGTTAAAAAAGAAATACTTCACTTGATATTCATTAACTATATCATTCATCCCAAAAAAGAATAAGTTTTGAGGATTTACAAGGAAAAAAATTATTGAAACAAATAATAGTTTTCCGAACAATTTAAAATTTGTTCAACAATTTTTAATATTATAAGGGAATTCGGGTTTTTCAAAATTGAAAGTTATTAAGTGGATGTTATTTCTGGACAAGAATAACTTAAATTTCTTCCTTAACAGGTGACTAAACTTGAATTTACAAAAAGTTAATAACGAGTGCTTCTTTTTTCCATTCTCTCGGAAAACGAACTTTTCCATTTAAAAACTTATAAGTTTAACATGTATGTTAATTAAAAAAAAACCTGGGGGATGGTTTAATTTTTATCGATTTAAAAAAAATGCGGAACTTTTTTTCCAGAAAACAAGTGGTTCGTTGAAAAATTTCGTTAACAAAAGATCCCTATATTTCTTTTTACAGAATCAACAGAACCAACACCACCAGGGCCATCCCGTAAACGGCCACGAGGTAATTTAAAAACTAAAATACAAGTTTGCAAAGTAAAGTGCAAGCAACTAATTATAGCTATCTGACATTAATAATTAATTTTGAAATTTTCAAGAATTGTTTACTTGAAATATGAAAAACGGGTGCAATTTTTGGCGAATTAAAACTTTTAAATTTTTTGTCTTATTTAAAGAAAAAACGATTAGCCAAAAAATGCCTATATTTTTTTGTTATAGAATCAACAGAACGATCACAAGCAAGGCGAACCCGTAGACGAGTAGAAGGTAATTTATAAACTAAAATACAATCTAAAACAAATATTCGAGCATTTTGCAAAATATTAGATGAATCGAGTTCAAACTCAAAATTTCTCTTCATAATTAGCCATAGAATACGAGAAAAATATTACTTTTCAGACATCACCCCCATTAGTCTGTTTTATCGAGTACTCCAAATTTATTAATCAACAAAATTAATAATCATTAATAACTTATTATTTGATAAGTATAAATTATTTTTAGTCTTTTTTTGATTTAATAATTAAAGACCTCGAACTCACTAAAGAAATTATCTTTTCGTTGAAAAATTGTATAATTTGGTTAAAAACTAAATAACTTCGTTGAAAATTCAACAATTTTGTTAAAAAGTCATCTATTTTGTTGGAAATTTGTCTTTTTGGCTTGAAGATTTAACATTTGAACAAACTTTTGTTCTTTCTTAAATTCAAAATTTTTGGGTTGAAAATGAACTTTTTGTTGAAAATTCTTATTCTGGGGTTGAAAGTTCAACACTTTAGTAGAAAATTCAACAATTTGGTACAAAACTACACTTTTATTAGAAAATTCTTTCTCGTTTGGAAAATTAATTCTCTCAAAAAAGGAATTTCACTATACCACTTTTTGTTAATTATTGATCTTTTTTATTAAAACAATTCCAATATTTAGTTGAATTTGCTTAGAAAGAAAATCACTGTTTTTGTTGAAAATTCATATTTTGGGTTGAAAATTCAACTCTTAGTACAGCTTTTCAAATCAAGAGAGTTTGGATAATTTGGCACTTATGAGGTAATGATTTTTCTAATCTTTAAAATAGTTATTAAGTATTTTTTTTTTTATCAGGCATACATCCTCCCGCACCACCGAGCCCCGATTGGACAATATTTGAAATTTCGGATTTTTCCAATATTCCATTGGTAAATGCTGAAATATTAATTTACGTTTTATTTCAGAACTATGATTGTAAGTTTTGAAGATTTCAAAATGAGTGCAAAATATGCAAGAGTTCAAAACGTTTTTTTATATTTAAAATTTTTTTGGATAAACTGAAACTTGCGGAGTGTTAAGAGAATGAATAAAATGTTCTTAAAATCCGTCGGAGAATTTCAAATGATTGTTTTGTAATCAATTCTAAAAAAAAATTGAAAAAAATTAGAATACATTTTTGATTATTATTATTATTTATTATTATTTCTGAAAATTCGGTAAAATATTTTGAAACAAAATGTTGCTATTTTATCATATCGCATAATTTAAAAAAAATATATAAGTAAGTTTAAGAGATATGCAGAAGTTTCGAAACGATTCAAAAATATTTATATCTTGTAAAGATTCTTAAAGAATTTTTAAAGGTTTCACAAAAATAAATTTTTTGTAAGATTCCTAGGAAAAATTAACAAAAATGTTTATTTTGAAAAATTAATTTTAAGAGATTTTTTAAAAAGATTTCAAAACATTTCAAGAGATTTCAAGAATTGTCAATAAAGGATTAAAAATATTTTTAGGCAATTTTTTTAATTTTGCAGATTTAGAAAAAAATCAGGAAAAATTTGAATAATTTTCAAAGATTAGAAGGTTCGGGAGTCTGAAAAGATTGAAAAAATAATTTTTTTAAATATTCGTTAGACAATTTGTAATGATTTTTTATTTAAAAAAATAAAGTTCAAGAGAACATTGAAAATGGTTTTCAAACATATCAAACTATTTCCTAAAATTTCGAAGAAGAGTGTAAAAGATTTTAAAGCAAAATGTTTTAATTTTATAAGAATGAAATATAAAAAATAAATCTAGTTAATTCAAGAAATATTTATTAAAATCGATGAAGTGCAAAAGTAAGTTTAAACTTTAGAAGATTTTTAGAAATGTATATTTTTTAGGTTTTTCAAATTAAAGTTGAGGAGCTTCAAAAGAATTTTGAAGGGTTTCAAGAGAATAAACAAATTTCATTGAATTTCCTGGGAAATTTTAGAAGATTATGAGGCAATTTTTTTACGATTTCAATGATTTTTTAACATTTTGAGAATAATTTGAGTCAGTTAAAAATATTTTCAAGAATTTAAGACGTCCTGAATAGATTAGAAATATTTAAAAACTTGGAACCATTTCCGAAAATTTATCAAATATTTCTCAATTTCTTCCTAAACATCTCATAAAAAGACTCAAAGTGTTTGGAAAATATATCCGTCAAATGAACAAATAATTTCATTGCACTTTTTTATTTTCTGCATCAATTCTTTCAATATTTTAACTTTCTTCATTTGTATACTGATATTCTTATATTGATTTTGATTACATTTCCTGTAATATTTCTTCGTAAGGGGGATAACAAGGTAATGTAATAGATTGCTCGAAGTGAAGCTTTCTAGTTATTAGATAATGAATTTTCAATTTTTAAAATACTCTCAACTCCCGATATAAGAACGGTTTCGGCGATGGCGTGAAGTAGCCTTGGTCCTCAAACGAGGGAATCGAAACGTAAACAGCGCGCACAGTGGGGTGAAATCGGAAATCGAGGTTCAAAATGACATTTAGAACGCAATTTTGCACCGATTTTAGTTTTCTTTTTTTTTTTGAAGAACTCAGAACTAAATTCTTTAAGAAAATGATGAGAGTAGATTTTTCATTTTTTTGTTTATTTAATTTTTATGTTAATGCAAACAACGGCAAAATTGTCGATTTTTTAATTTTAATTTGTTATCTTCTAGATAAAATTTTTCTCATACGTCTCATCCATTGGATTCAATGCACAAGGGTATGGGCAAGATAACAAAATTATTAACTTGCATAGTTAATTGTCATAAAGAAAGTTTGTTAACAAATAATCAACATTAGAGATTATTCGCCTTTAAAGTATATTTCTACCCTGCAATCGCTAGCTTTTATCATTAGAATGATACTTCAACATGAAAATTTAATATTACTTGTTATTTGTTTATTTTATAAACAAATTATATAAACAAAAGCACATTTTTGGCGATTTTAAGCGAAAAGAAATCGTTTTTTCTTCTGACCTTGCCGAAATTACATTGCCAATGATTTTTTCTGAAAAAAAGCTTATAAATCGTCAATATTTCTTTATTTTATAAACAAATTATATAAACAAATGCACATTTTAGAATATTTTAGGTGAAAATGAACCGTTTTTTATTCTCTCTCTGCTAAAATTACATTGGCAATAACGTTGCCTGGAAACTTTCTCCCCACCTATCAATATTTGTTTATTTTATAAACAAATTATATAAACGAATGCATATTTTAGGGTATTTGAGATGAAAAAAAACGTTTTTTCTTCTGTCTTTGCTAAAATTATATTGGCAATAACGTTGCCTGGAAACTTTCTCCCCACCTATCAATATTGGTTTATTTTATAAACAATTTATATAAACAAATGTACTATGTGATTCGAATGATTTCTCTTTGTTTTCAAATTACTAAAATTTATATACACTTACATCATTTGTTAAAAATTTAATAGATTTCATTTTGTAATCAAACTTCATCACACAATATCACTGGCATTTTTTTATATAATTTGTTTATAAAATAAACAAATATTGATGGTTGGCAACAAGTTTTTCAGAAAACATTATTGGCATTGGCAGTATAATTTCAGCTAGGTCAGGAGAAAAAACTGTTTATTTTCACCTAAAATAGCCTAAAATGTGCATTTGTGTATATAATTTGTTTATAAAATAAAAAATTATTGATGGGCTATAAACTTTTTTTCAGAAAAAATCATTAGTAATGTAATTTCAGCAAGGTCAGAAGAAAAAATTATTTCTTTTCGTTTAAAAACACCAAAAATGTACAGTTGTTTATATAAACTGTTTACAAGATAAGCGAATATTAATGGCTGGGAGAAAAGTTTCCAGGAAACGTTATTTCCAATATAATTTTAACAAATGCAGAAGAAAAAACGGTTTATTTTCACCTAAAATACCCTGAAATGTGCATTTGTTTTTATAATTTGTTTATAAAATGAACAAATATTGATGGGTCGGAAATTTTTTGTTAGAAAAAATCATTGGCAATGTAATTTCAGCAAGGTCAGGAGAAAAAATTATTTCTTTTCGCTCAAAATCACCCAAAATGTGCATTTGTTTGTATAATTTGTTTATAAAAAAAAAAACAAATAACAAGTTATCTTAAATTTTCATGTCCACGCATCATTCTAACGATAAAAACTAGCGATTTCAGGGCGGAAATATACTTTGAAGACGAATAACCTCTAATGTTGATTATTTGTTAACACAATTTGTTCATAACATTTTACTATGCAAGTTAACAATTTTTTTATCTTGTTCATACTTCGAGAAAAATTCACAGTATACTTCCGAAATAGTTTTTGAAAATACAATCATTTAAGTTTTGAAAAATTGAAGCGACTACTACATTTTTTTAGAATATCTGTAATTTGTGGAAGCATCTTTAAATGCGATTAGAGTATAGTCCATCTATAAAAACCAGTTTCTTGCATATTATTTTAAAGCTTTTTTTTAATAACCCCGACTTTCCACCTGTTCTTGATCCAAAAATATTCCCGCTTATTATTTATTAACTTTAAAGTGGTTTTCTGAATAAAACAGAAGAAGAACATGGCTGATGCTTCATTTTTTCAAATCGTTAACCATCTTACAATGTTATTAAAAATTGATATTGTAGATGTTCTGCAAATATTTAAATTAGCAGCAGCAATTATTGTTCAATAATGTAAAAAGTATCATCTGAAATTTTTAATTATTAAATTAACATTCAGTTCAAATTCTGGACGGTTCAGATGATTGCCGTACCGATAATATGATTTTATCAGTACATGTATACAAATAATAATCATGGCACGAGCTATAAAAAATTTTATAAAGAAGCGATAATTTCGTATGTAGTGAAAATTTAATCGAGTATATTCTAGAAGAACTGAAAAGAGAGTAGTTAATGAGATGATGATGATCATGTTAGCACTGTAAACAAAGATATTTAGTGAGCACAAGAGTGCGAGGTTATTGCCAAATATGAATTTTTTTTTTGTTGACTCTTAATTTCGAGACGGAAGTAAGAAAGAAATTACAATAACAAAATTGTTATGGAAAGTTATCAACATTACAGTGTTCATCCAACACCCTTTTTGAGACCGCAAAAATCAAAGATAAAAAAAACTGTCAACATTTCAAAATTCATTACAAGTTGTTTTAGAATGCATTCACAAATTATTTCGAACTTTGGTATCTTACAATTGTTTAATTATATTAAGACCTTCAATTTGAAATAGCGGATATTTGTGAATTTTGTTAATTGAATGATGTAAAATTACGTAAAATTAACAACCACTTGTGGATGGAAACTAAATGAGAGTATCTGAGTTGTTACTTTGGTTTTTCTACAATAGTATTAACAGATTAAAAGTACATTCTATACGTAAAAAATTCAATAATAATTTTTTTGTTTACCACTTTTTCCTCATATAGAATAATATAATATATAGAGAAATAACTTTCTGGCTATTATTAAAAAAAAAATTGCAGATATTTAAAAAAAAAATATTTACTGCTGGATTATTTCTTTTCATCTAAAAAATAATAACGTGCCACAATAGATTGTCTTTCAAAATCAATTGTTACCGACAAACACACTTATATACCCATTCATTTCTTTATGATGATTAACGAAATAAAATTGATTAATTTATAAAGAAAATTCCTATCCATCGAGACTTTATTTGTGTTTGAGGAAATGTCGGTAAATAGAGCAAAGCATAGGTAGGCCTAAGACAAACAATTATTGTTTTTGCAGCTTTGAACTTGAATAACAAATTAATGAATTATTACGATTCAGTCGGTACCCAAAAATAAATCCATTTTTTTTTTTTTAAATGATATTTAGGGGTGGCGCAAGCCCCATGAAGTTTAACATGTATTTCCCATAAGAAAAAAAGTGGTTTTGTAAATCTTATTCAGTATCCTCAATATTGTCTCAATCGAGTTGAAACTCAACATTTCTCTTCACAATTAGCCATAGAATACGAATAAAATATCACTTTTCAAATATCACCCCCATAAGTCTGTTTTATAGGGTCCCAAAGAAACCCCATAAGTGAAAAAATGGGTTTTGCGAGTTTTTGGCGCTAATTATGATTTTTTGCGGTTCTTTTAATGCGAATTGTTTCTAATACATAAAATATGACTTTATACTGAAAATGAGATATTTTAATGAATTGTTTAAACAATTTATTATTGTTCTTAGCAATTTTCCCACCGAATGGAGTTAGAAAGACGCGGTTTTTTCACAAATTTTCCATTTGTTGTCCAATTTTCAATTAGAGGGAAGTGACAGTTCAGCAATATTAACAATAGAGATTGTTTAAACAATTTATCATAATTAATAATAATATTATATTTGAATAATGCTAGAAAGATGCGGATTTTTTTTAAATTTCTGGCTTTTCGTCCAATTTTCATCTGCAGTGAAGTAATAATAAATTCAAGTTAACAAAATAATTGTTTAAACAATTTATTATAATTATTAATAATATTATATTTGAATAATACTGAAGAGATGCGGTTTTTTCTCTTCAAATTTCTGGTTTTTTGTCCACTTTTCATTCGCAGTGAAGTAATAATGAATTCAAGTTTTGAAAAAATTGTTTAAAACAATTTATTATATTTATTAATAATATTATAATTGAATAATACTAGAAAGATGCGTTTTATTTTTAATTTTCTGGCTTTTTGTCCACTTTTCATTTGGACTGAAGTTATAATGAATTGAAGTTAACAAAATAATTGTTTAAACAATTTATAATCATTGTTAATAATATTCTATTTGCTCAATTGTTAAAATGTTGTGTTTTTTTTGAAATTTTCAACTGTTTGTTTATCTTTTATTAGGCGTGACTTAATAATTAATCAGATTCAGCAAAAATAATTGTTTAAACAAATTATTATTGTTTATGACTATGTTCATCTATATCGATTGGGCCTGATAGTTGCGGTTTTTGGGCAATTTTTACCTTTCTGTCCTTTTTTCACTTAGTGAAGTAATCATTAAATAAAGTTAACAAAAAAGTTGTTCAAACAATTTAATATAGTTTATAACTATCTTTTGTTATATAAGTGCTAGAAAGTGGCGGTTTTTTCTAAAACCTTTCACTTTGTTTCGCCTGCTTAATAACTAACAATTAATAAATAAACATTAGAGAAAACTATATTTTAAATAATCTCTTTCCTTTTCGTGAATATATATTTTTCTGAAATAAAACAGATATTCAAAATTCTTTGTTTTTGCCTCTTGTGTAAAATAGCTTTTTTTTCTTTAAATTAATTCTTTTAAGCATTTGAAAAAGAGCAAAGATAATTAACTTAAAACAACAATACCTTTCGAAAAATTATTTTTGTTGTGGTTGACTTATTACTTGTTCATAAATAAAAAGGCGATGCAAAGTTAAAGATTTAAAAAAAAACCGCCACTTTCTAGCACTTGTCTGAGAAAAGATAGTTACAAACAATATTAAATTGTTTAAACAACTTTTCTGTTAACTTCAATTAATTATTACCTCACTAAGTGAAAGAAGGACAGAAAGGTAAAAATTGCCAAAAACGGCAACTATCAGGCGCAATCGGTATGTATGAAGATAGTCATAAACAATAATAATTTGTTTAAACAATTATTTTTGCTAAATCTAATAAATTATCAAGTCACGCCTAATAAAAAATAAACAAACAGTTGAGAATTTCAGAAAAACCCGCAGCATTCTACCAACTAAGCGAAGAGAATATTATCAACAATGATAATAAATTGTTTAAACAATTGTTTTGTTAACTTGAATTCATTATCACTTCACTCCAAATGAAAATTGAACAAAAAGCCAGAAATTAAACAAAAACCGCACCTTTCTAGCATTATTCAATTATGATATTATTAATAAGTATAATAAATTGTTTAAACAATTATTTTGTTAATTTTAATTCATTATTACTTCACTCCAAATGAAAAGTGGACAAAAAACCAGAAATTAAAAAAAAACCGCATCTTTTCAGCATTATTCAAATATAATATTATTAATAATTATAATAAATTGTTAAAAAAGTTATTTTGTTAACTTGAATTTATTATTACTTCACTACAGATGAAAAT
>CAKNXH010001953.1:145528-160948 GCA_932178445.1 Andricus quercusramuli
ACTTGAATTTATTATTACTTCACTACAGATGAAAATTAGACAAAAAGCCAGAAATGAAAAAAAAATCCGCATCTTTCTAGCATTATTCAAATATAATATTATTAATAATTATGATAAATTGTTTAAACAATCACTATTGTTAACACTGATGAACTATCACTTCCCTCTATTTGAAAATTGGACAACAAATAGAAAATTTGTGAAAAACCGCGTCTTTCTAACTCCATTCTGTGAGAAAATTGCTAAGAACAATAATAAATTGTTTAAACAATTCATTAAAATATCTAATTTCCAGTATAAAGTCATATTTCATGTATTAGAAACAATTCGCATTAAAAGAACCGCAAAAAAATCATAATTAGCGCCAAAAACTCGCAAAAACCATTTTTTCACTTATGGGGTTTCTTTGGGACCCTATAAAACAGACTTATGGGGGTGATATTTGAAAAGTGATATTTTATTCGTATTCTATGGCTAATTGTGAAGAGAAATGTTGAGTTTCAACTCGATTGAGATAATGTTGAGGATTCTGAATAAGATTTACAAAAACGTCTTTTTTTCTTATGGGAAATGCATGTTAAACTTCATGGGGCTTGCGCCAACCCTAAATATCATTTTTTTTCAACACAAAAAAATGGATTTATTTTTGAGTGGATTCGAACAAATTTGGGGGGTGTCCCGATAAAAATTCAAAAAAAAAAATTTTCCAATGCATTTTTGGACCACCCTAATATACATAAATTGTTATACGAATATTAGAGGAACACTCGCAAAAATATTCAAATATCCTGTGCTAACTGTGGTACGCCCCAGTAGGGTTTCAATTTAAAATTAATCTTTTCTGGTTAAAAATCAAACTATTTGGCTGGATAATTAAGTATTTTTCTGAATGTTCATCTTATTGGTGAAAAATTAATCTTCTAGGTTGATAACAATTCACCCTTTTTGGTCCAAAATGCAACTGTTTTTTTGAAAATTAATCTGTTTTAGTTGAGGATTCAACTATTGTCTTGAAATTTCCACTTTTATGATTGAAAATCGACTTCTTGGTTTAAAGCTAAATTACTCTATTTTCGGCTTGAAAATTGAACTCTTCTATAGAAAATTCATCCTTATGGTTTGAAATTCAATAATTTGGTTAAAAATTAAACTATGCGATTGAGAATATAATGTTTTGGTGAAATTCAATTTGCCGGAAATTTGTTTTTTTGGTTGAAAATTAATTTTTGAACTGAAAAGTCTACGATTCCATTTTTTCTTCAATGAGTGTCTTTTTTTTTTTTAAATTTTAACTATTTGGTTTAAAAATCATCTTTCTTGATTGAAAATACAAAGTCATTGTTGAAGGTTGAGGATTTACCTATTTTATTATAAATATGTTGGTCTTTTCATTAAATCAACTGTTTCAAACTTCGTCTTTTGGTAGAAAATTTATCTTTCTTGTTAAAAATACATTTTTTTGTTATAAATCCATTTTTTTTTGGTCAAAAATTCAACTGCTTTGTCAAAGATTTGACATTTCCGTAAAACCTTAATCTTCTTGGTTGAAAATTAACCTTTTCGGCTCAACATTGAACTATTTATTTAGTTGGAAAATTGTCTTTTTTGTTTGAAAATTTATCTTTTTTAATTGAAAATTCGTATTCTTTTGCTAAAAATTATTCCATTGTTAGAAAATGTAAGCATTTCCATTTTTGGTTATAAACTCATTTTTTAACTTTTGAGAAATAGCCTATTTGGTAAAAAAATTCATCTTTTTGGCTAAGCATTCACATATTTCACTAAATTCGTCTTTTTTGTTGGATCCAATTCGTTGAATACTTGCTACTTTTGCTAAAAATTAATATTCAAGCCGAAAATTTAACGATTATATTTTTGGTCCAAACAATATCTCTTTTAGTTGAAAATTCAAATATTTGGTTACAAATCATCTTTTTTGATGAAATCTTTATCAATTTGATTGAAGATTCAACTACTTTCTTGAAAATTTCTTTTTCTTGCATTTAATTTATTTGGTTGAAAATTTCTCTCCTTGTAGAATAGTCACTTTCCTTTTGAAAAATGAACTTTTTTGTGAAAAATTCAATTTTTTGGGTTAAAAGCTTAACTGCCTTCTAAAAAAAATGTATTATATTATATTTGAAATAATTGTGAATATATGAAGAGTCAAAAATTTGATGTTAAGATTAGTGAGACTGAGGTCATGATTACGAAATAATTTACCCTGAATAATTTTATTTTTTATTTTATAGCGATAAATGTACGCTTTACGCAACACTAATCAAACGAACAGTGTGACATATGGTATTTACTATTCAAAATATTCCATAGCCTGAAATTCTTAACGAATTTGGAACGTGTTTTTTTAGAAATTATACGAATTAAATTTCTAAGAAAACTTTCAAAGAAGTTTTTATAGTATCGTTAGATAAAATCATTCAATTGAAAGATGATTTTAAAAAAATTGAATGTTTATTCAAATTGTAAGCCTATGTTGAAATAGTTTGCAACACGATGAAAATCGTTTTTAGTCAAAGTATCGTTGTTGATCCACCTTTATCTCTACCGAGGTTTCGATTGTTTAGAACATCTGTTCAAATATCTGAGTTACAGTAAAACTGGTTGGATAATTTTTTCAAGATTCTGTTCCCCTATCAGATAGACGCACACAAATACAGTTTGTTTATTTTATGGCTAAGGCTATAGTCGCCAAGTTTATAAAATGATAACGAAAATATTTCAACCTTGTTTGGCGGAGCTAGAAAAGAAGAGGAGTTCTGTACATACCACCTGGGCTATTCGCACACATATAAAGATTTTTTATTGCAAAACAATAAAAATACGCTTCACGCTTAAGCCAATCAGCAGCCTACTCGTGGACGAGAATTTTTGTCAAGAATGAGATAATGGCTAGTATATATATACCGATGAAAAATATTCAAGATCTATCCAGTTAGAATCAGAGACATTCTTCAAAAATCGCTTCTCAGTGTCTACATCAAAATGAAGATTTCGGTTTTAGCGCTGCTCTTCACATTGGTGGTCTTTCTTGATTCTGTTCGTAAGTAGAACAACATAATACAGAATCAATCATATATTGAAGCATCTTCAATCCAGATATCAACTATATTCCAAATTTGGTTTCTAGCTTTGAAAAAATTGAAACATATGTCATTATCATTGTATAGCTATTTCATCTTCCTGCGTTATTGATTAATTATTTAGGAATGAAGCTTTATATCATTTATTATAAAATAATTTCTTATAAAACCAATTTTCATCCAAACATCTTGATTTCACTGTTACAACTATTTATTAGTCGTATGTATGTAAGGTATGTATGAAAGTAGGTAATGTACTAAGATATCTTCGAAATACCTTTTGTTCAAAATTTGAAAAACACCCCTAATTACGAATATCTAGATTTTTTTTTTTATTCCTGGACAGTTTTTGGAAAAATTGAACTTTTTTTATTCTTCCTTTCTTTCTGTATAGTTGTACCTCAGAGTCTATTGCGCATAAAAATTTGAAACTTGTACAATGTATATTGTCTATGTCGAGGTTAGATCTCTCGAAAGCAAAAAGACATCTTGCGATCGAATGAAAGCTTCTCTGCATGATTTTTTGTTAGGAAATTTTATTTTTTAGAGAGGAAATGTTCTAGACTTTTCGCTCGTAACTAAAAAACTATGCAGACCAACCAGTGTCATAGTTTTTACTAAAACTGTTGCAAAACCTATACCGACCATTAATAAAGTTCTTATTCTTTCTAAAATCTATTGCTTCATTGTTTATGAAAATTGAGAACCCGTGCAGCATTTTTAAAATCAAAAATAGAAATGCCCCATTTTTATTTTTCGAATGAGTTACATAAGCCCCCATGCTTTTAAAATACACATCCTATTTTAAACGGTAAAAGCTTGGTTTTAGAAAAAATGGAAGAAAGAAGAATTTATTATTGACTTTTTGTAAATTAGAGTTCAATCACACCTTAAGGAATATCCATGGAACAATTTCCGGCCAATAACTTTTTATTTTGACTATACCAACACTCTTTTATTGTGGACGGAAAATGCCCCGAAAAGTGCAATATAGCAGTTTCATGTAGAATCCATGATGGAGACGTTATTTTTGTAAAATTTTCAACAATTATTCTTTTCGTTTGATAAGCAAGAAATTTCTAAGTATTTTTGAAACAATTATTCATTTCTTAAGCAATTATTATTCCGTCAAACTATATATTTTCCACTAAATCGTGATAAATTACTACTTTTCAAGATAATTAATATAGTTGACGAATGTCAATGTAATATTTCGCAATTGTTTAAGCACTTTCTATTCGCATAATATTTTTTCCTGCAAATGGTAAATAGTTAGCATTTTCTGAAAGTAATGAAATAACTCACGAATATTTCGTGAACGCAGTTCATTAATGCTAACAGTGATATTTTTTGCGAAACACAGTTTCAAATTTCAAAAAATGTTATCGCTTGAAAAATAACTGATAATTGTTCAGATAATTAAAAACCAATCGTCTCCAAAAAAATATTACGTTGAACTTTTTTTAACTGCGTTATTAATTCCAGAAAACAATATATAGGAACAAAATTGTTTGAACTAATGATTTTAAGAAAAAAATAACTTTCAATGATTTACAGGGTACAACATTTTTTGAATAAATTCATTAGCTGTACCATATATCTCGAAAAAAACAAGATTTCAGTATCTATAGGAGAAAAAAATTTTCAAGCAAATAATAATTTTATGAACTATTCAAAATTAGCCAAAAAATACTGAGAATCCTGTCACTTATCAAATAGAAATAATGCGTGTTGAAAAAAAAAATCCAAAAAATATAGTGTTTTGGCAAGGATTTTACAAAAAACGGCTGTTTAGCATTTTTGTGGGTATTTACCGGGCACATTATAAGGGAATTGTAGTTTTTCAGATTCAACAGTTATTGGATGAAAGATATTCTTGGAATAGTCCTCGACAGCTCACTAAATTTGAATTTTCAAAAAGTTAATAACGAATACTTCTTTGTCCCTTTCATTCGAAATTTTTTTTTCAATTCGAAAACATTCGACCTTTTCCATTTCAAATCTTATGTCAATTTCAAAATCCCGGGGGACGGGTTAATGTAAATCGATTAGAAAAAAAACATGAAATTTCTTTTTTCCGGAAAATGAGTGAAAATGCTTCTGATGTAAATACCTGAATAAGACAAAACTTTTATTTAATTTTCATTTGGAATTTTCATTTTAACCATTATTGTTAGGTTTCGTTGAAAAATTCCACTAACAAAAAATCCTTATATTTCTCTGTACAGAATCAACAGATCCATCACCACCATGGCCACCCCGTAGACCAGGAAAAGGTAATTGAAAAACTAAAATACAATCTAAAACAAATATTAGAGAATTTTGAGAAAACGTCTGGTCTTTCTCCACATAGAGTGCTATAAAGACGGATCCAGAGGTAATAAATAAAATAATGTTTATTGAAAGTAAAGTTCAAAAAACTAATTATAGCTATCCAACGTTTATTGGTATTTTGATATTCATCTAATGAATGAAATAAACTTCTATCAAATAATTAATGATTTATTTGAGCACATTATAAAGAAAATTCGGGGTTTTCAAAATTGAAAGTTATTTAATGGAAATTAATCCTGTAACATTGCTCAACAAGTGACTAAACTCGAATTTACAAAAAGTTCATAACGAGTACTTCCGTTTTCCATTATTCCGAAAAACAAACCTTTAAACAAACATTCAAAACTTTGAAATTCGCTGAAAAATTTCGTTAACAAAAAATTCCTGTATTTCTTTTCATAGCAATAGAAACATCACCACCAAGGCGATCCCGTAGACGAGGAAAAGGTAACTTAAAAACTAAAATATAATCTTAAACCAATTTTGTTGAACAATCATCTGATTGGCTGAAAATTAACTTTTTTTCTTCAAATTCATATTCTGGGGTCGAAAGTTCAAAACTTTGGTAGAAAATTCAACAGTTTGATAAGAAATAAAACTGTTATGTAGAAAATTCTTTTGTATTGAATATTAATGTTCATAAATGAAAATTTCACTATACCACTTCTGGCTAAATATTGATCTTTTTCATTGGAAAAATTAGACTATTTAGTTATATTTGTTTCGAAAAGACTATCATCATATTCACTTTCAAAACACTTTCTTTCTACAGAAATAGCAGCCGGTCCATCATCATCAAGTGAAGATTTTCGAGGTAATTTAAAAACTAAAATACAATCTAAAACAAATATTAGAGAATTTTGCCAAAAGGTCTAGTTTTTTCCCTACATTGAGTGCCATATGGGCGGATCCAGGAATATTTGATAAAATGGTCTTCACTCATACTCAAAAATGAAATTTGTTGCTTGAAGATTCATAATTGAAGTTCAAATTATTTTGGGGGCGGGGGGTCTAAAAATTGTTAAGAATAAATAAAAGAATGAATAAAACAAATGGTTTTACATACCAAATGAAAGAAATTCTATTTGAGATACAAAAACGTACCGACAAATGATTCTGTTGAGAAATAACAGTTGAAACTTTGTGAATATAAAATAATAGTGGAATCGGAGTAAATATAAAAAGGAACGCGAAAAAATTCCGATACATGGCGACACCTTAATTATAAATAGGGCGCGAATTGTGACCTTCAGCACTCTCCCTCAATTTGAGCCTTGTGAATTCTCAATTGAAAAATAAGGCCGAACCATTTGGTACAAAAAATTTGGTTGGGTGCTGGTAATAGTTCCGTAAGAACGTCGGCGATCATAATTCCAGTCCACATATATGTGGCATCTTCATTGATCGACTATTATACACATCACGAATGAAACTGTATTTGATGTAAATACGTTTAGACCTCGAGTGAAAAACTGGTTTTGCTGCAAATTTTCCAGCACCTTGATTGTCATTGAAGATCTCTGCGTTGGCAAGCTGTAAAAATCCCAATTCCTTCAAAAATCCGATGAGATGAATGACCTCTTTGGCTGCGGTCTGTTGCTTTCGGTATTTCCAGGATATAGCTTCTCCTGAAATAATTAAATCCAAACTTCTATCAATGATCTATCAATGATCTATCAATGATCTATCAATGATCTATCAATGATGCGATTCGCTCAGTCGTATCGACGTAACCCTGGAAGTTTTCGTCATCTCTCTTGCAGACAAGTTTGAAATCGATTGTACCCTACAGGTATCTCAGAATGCGTTTAGCCGCAATCCAATGAGTCTTGTTGTGACAGCCACTGAATTAGCTTAGTTCACTAAGGGCATGAGCAATTTCAGGACATATCCCAATGGCACGATACATTAGGGCTTCAAAAACATCCCAGAAGCGATACACTGTGTCGCTGTTCTGGTCCTCCTCAACTTTGACCAATAGTTTGCTTCCCAGAGTAAGTTTAATACTGACAGATTTGCATCCACACATTTCAAATGTTTTAGGGATGCCTCGGATTTCCAAACAACACTCAGCTTTTCCAAGGTCCCCAATGGTGAATGCTTGAGACAACTCAAACTTGATCTGCCTCTCCACGGATTTGTCGTTTGAGATGATGTGGATGTCCTCAACATAAACCAAGACGAATGTGTGTGCATTCTTGTCGACGTAAGCGCAGGGGTCTCCATTCGTTGGGATGAGTCCAATGTTGCGGAGAGTTTCATCCAGTTCAGCATACCATTGACGACCCGCTTGGCGTAAACCATATATAGCTCTTCTCAATTTGCATATCTTGGCTCCTTCTTGAAGATCCTTCAGAATAGTTTTTCATGTATCGCTTTCCGGCGATACATGATTTACACGAGCATAGATCAGCAGGGTTCCTGAAGTCAAGACCTGCAACATTCTTATTTTTCAGCATGGAGATCATATCCTTTGAATTTGAATGACCCAAACGCCGGTGCCATACTACTATGATCAGATATCATCTTCACATTTCCTTTGAGGTCACTAACGACTTCACATTTAGTTGTTGATAAAATTTCGCATTTTCTCTCGAGACTTTTCGCGACTAACATAAATTTAGTCCTTGAATTATGAACAAAGATGAGAAGTACACCCACTGTCCACACACCACCTGCCTGTGTTCATACTATTGCCTAACATTTTCGCTGATTCGTTAGTTTCCAAATTTAGAAAGTAGGCTTTCTCTGCGATGTCAGCCTTTTGTTTTTTTGAATTATTTATCCCGAAATAATATGCAGCTTTATGACCCAGTTTCTTAAAGAAACTACACTTGTAGTTTACTCGTGGACCTGAAGATTTTCCATCATCATGATGTCCGCTGGTGGTGCAGTCGCATTTGGGTGATTTTTGACTTGGGTGACTTTTCGCGAACATAAAATGAATTGCGAAGCGAAAATCTTCAAAACTGTTTGGCAAGGAATTGAGAGGCATGATTCTAAGCAAATCGCTGTTGATTTCGACATTCATATCCTGAAGTTTGTCTGCGGCAACAGAAAATTCTGTCAGATGCTGTTTAACATCTTCACCGTCTTGCATTATTCGCGGCCTAAGTTTCCTGAGTAACGTTGCCTTGCGCCTAGGACCTTTTGATAAATAAATTGTTTCAACTTCATCCCATACCTCTTTGGATGTTTCGCAGCCTCGAATCTGCTTCAGTTTTAAACGGTGAATAGGTAAAATCAGATCAGACTGAGCCATACGATCCTGGGTGATCCATGCTTTCTCTGCAGTTACAGATGCGACGTCGCCATCGATTACTGTAGGATTTTTTCTCGTAGGTCAAATAAATAAAACAAACGGTTTGACATACTTAAGAATTCGTATTTTTTATGGTTGAATTTCTTCTATCCAGAAATTTAACTCTTTTGTTGATCATTCAACTGATTGGTTGGAACTTATTTTTTTGGTGGAAATTGATATGCTGGGGTTGAGTATCAAACTGTTATGTGGAATATACGTCTTTTTCGCTTAAAAACTCAACACTTTGGTAGAAGATTCAACTATTTGGTACAAAATTAAACTGCAGAAAATTTGTTTTTGTATTGAAAATTAATTATCGTCAATGACAATGTAACTACACAACTTTTGGTAAACAAAAAGTCCCTATATTTCTTTTTACAGAATCATCACCAACTGACCTTGAGAAATATCTGGGCGGATATGGAGGTATTTAATAAAGTAGTGTTTACTCATAATGAATTGCAAGAAAATAATTATGGCTATCTAGCATCTTAGTCGTATTTTGATGATAATCTTATAAATAAAATAATTTTTTGGTAAAAAATCAATTTATTAGTTGAAAATTTTAATTTTTGTTTCAAAATCAATTGAATTTTAATTAAATTTAAATTCTTAAATTATTTAAATTCTTGAATTATGTAAATAATGTTAATTTGTTTGTACGCATGATGGCAAAAATCGCAGTTTCTTTAATCTTGTACACTATTTCGCTTATTAATCAGTGTTTTCCCATCTTAACGAAATCGATCTGAAGAAATAACTATCCATAGCGTAGCTGAAAAAAAATATTGCTTGAAAAATCAGGGTTCACTCATTAATATTTCCATCATATTAAATTCACTATTTCAGCGAAGATATGTACGTAGTATTAATAATTATTTTTTAATTCTAAAGAATTACTAGACACATGATAAATGGGTACAAATTTTGGCAAACTAAAACTTGTATATTTTTGTATCTTATTTCATGAAAACACAATTAATAAGGGCATCTTTATTAAGATGTATTGAAAAAATTTGTTAACAACAATCCCTATACACCTTTCTACAGTATCATCACCATCACCACCATGGACAATGCAAAACAGCCCAGGTAATTTAAAAACTAAAATACAATCTAAAAAAAATATTCGAGAATTTTGCCAAAACGCCTAGGTTCTTCCCTACACTTCCCTGCATTTCGGTTACGGAAAAAATTGAGATTTTCTTGTAATATTTATTCAATATTACAACACAAAATAGTCGGGTTTATGATTTTCTTCGTACGAATTGCAATTTGAAGTGGTAAAATTGTTAAAATCCCAGGAAAAATGTTTGTTCAGAGTTCAAATGAAGAATTTTAAATGATAAATTTAGATATTTTCTGAAAAATAAACAATTGTTTTTCATTCTGAAAGAGATAATTTCTTGTAATTTGTATTTATAATCATCATAAATTCATTATTTATGCAATGTGAACGATTTTTCATCATTTTGTATATAATGATTACAGTCTTGAGACTTTGTGAAGAACTACTTTTTTTCGGTGTGAAAAGTGTATTATTTGGTTAAAAATTAAACTACCTCGTTGTGAATTTAGCAATTTTGTTAAAAAGATATACCTTTGGGTTGAAAATGAACTTTTTTCTTGAAAATTTGGTAGAATGTTAAATTTACTATTTTTTTTTTAATTTTCAATGTTATTTCTAGTTATATCCAAATATTTTTTATTTAAAATTGAAATATTTTTCTATTAAAATATCAACTATTACATTTTGCATTAAAAATTCATCTCCCAAGGTGGAAAATTCTACTACTTGGTTGAAAATTGTAATAGATTCTTAAAAGTTAATTTTTTTGGTTGAAAATTCATAATTTTACTTGGAAATTCTTTTTTTTTCGTAACATTTTTCCTCAATTAAAAGTTTAACTGTTTTGAACATTCAAATCATTGGTTGAAGGTTAACTCTTCTATTCCAAATTCATATTCTGGGGTTGAAAGTACAACACTTTGGTAGAAAATTCCACTATTCGATACACTATTAAACTCTTCTGTAGAGAGTTCGTTTTCGTATTGAAAATTAATTATCTTAAATAAAAATTTAACTGCACCACTTTTGGTTAAATATCTACTTTTTTTAGTTCAAAAATTGGTCTTTTTGGTAGAGATATAATCTTCTATGTTGAAACTTCGTTTTCTATTTGATAATAATTAATTTTTTTAACTGAAAATTGAAGTATTTTTTTGAAAATTCAACTATGATCGCAAAAAAGTATAATTATTCCTAGACTCGTAATTTAGTATAATTTAGTTGTTATGATATAATGAATTTTTTAATCTTCAAAATAGTTATTAACTATATTTTTTTACTTGATCAGGCAGAGAACATTCACCACCGAGAGCTGCTTCGCAAATAGATGAGATGATCTTACGTACTATAGATTTTTCTATACGAAATAGAGTGTTGGATCAATTAGATCCTGCGAATATCGATCACGGTAATTTAGACATTCTTATTTTTCTAATATTCCATTAGTGAAATGATAAAATATACTCCAGATTCCATAGAAGGCGGTCTAGTTTTGTAATTCCTAGTACTGCTAGCCCACTCAGTTTCAAATACCTTAAACCCATAAACCCTAAACCCATACATCCATGAACCCATAAACCCTAATCCTAAAACCCATATACCCTACACCCATGAACCCTCAACCTATGAACCGTAAACCCATAAACCCTAAAACCATAAACCCTACAGGTTTGTGGGTTTATGGACTATTCTGCATGATGTACTTAGATGTTGAGTTTTATGAACATGGGATTTGATATTTGTGGGTTTGCTGTTTGTGAGTTTGAGGTTTGTAGATTTGTGGTTTTAGGTTTATGTGTTTGAGGCTTGGGGGTTTGAGGTATAATTTTTGTGGGTTTGAGGTTCGTGGGTTTGAGGTTTGTGGATTTACGGGCTTGAGGTTTAATTTTTTATGGGTTTGAGGTTTGTGGGTGCGAGATTTGTGGGTTTGTGGATTTACGGGTTTGGGGGTTTGATGTTTGTGGGTCTGTGGGTTGGAGGCTTGTGGGTTCGCTGTCTGTGGGCTTGTGAAGTTGTGGTTTTAGGTTTATGTGTATGAGGTTTGTGGGTTTGGGGTATTAGGTTTATGTGTTTGAGGTTTGTGGGTTCGGGATTTTAGGTTTGTGGATTTTTGAGTTTGAGGATTGTAGGTTCATGGGCATGGGGGATTTATGTTTGTGGATTTTAGGTTTGTGCGTTTAAGGTTTGTGGGTTTGCGGGTTTGGAGGTTTGAGGTTTGTGTGTTTGAGTTTAGTGGGTTTGAGGTTTGTGGGTGTGAGGTTTGTGGGTTTGATGTTTGTGGGTTTGATGTTTGTGGGTTTGAGTTCAGTGGGTTCGAGGTTTGTGGGTTTAAGATATAATTTTTGTGGGTTTGAGGTTCGCGGTTTGTGCGTTTGAGGTTCGTGGGTTTGGGGAGTCAGCAGAATTTTGAAAAAAAAATTGTTAAATAACTCACTGTGGGGCAGGGCGAGAGACGGTTGAATAGAGATTCGGCAGTACATAATTTTTTCGCACGAATAAAGAATGTTTGGAATTCAGAAATAAAAGTGACAACCTAATTTCTTCACTCAGTGAACATGCACTTCGTTTGGTTTTCTTCCAGCAGTTATTAGATAATCAACTTTTTAATCTTTAAAATACACTTAACTTCCGATATAAGAACGGTTTCGGTGATCGCGTGCAAGTAGCCTTGAACCTCAATCGGGGAAATCAAAACGTAAACAGTCAGCGGCGTAGAACCTATAGCGCACCAGACGCGCGTGGGTTACCGCCCACTACCCCTTTGTGGCTACTCTGCTGATTGGTTGAGCAACCGTCTCTCGACTCCCCGAGCTCTTCCAGGCTCCCTTTTCTTTCTGCAAAACTGCGGGGCCAGCAGTTCTAGGAATTCGTAACTTGAGGATTCTTTTATCGGGAGTTGAGTGTAGTTAGTAACTATATTTTTCTCACTTGAACAGGACCGTATCAACCAAGGATGATCAATCCGTTACCACGTGATCTTATCTACAGTGGTATACGTTGGATTGGGTTATGTCGGACTGTTAATATACTTCTTAAAGTACATTTTCCAAGAGGCACAGTAGGTAATTGACAAATTCTGATTCTTCTAATATTCCGTTAGCGAAATGCCGAAATATTACTATTCAATACTAATTCAATACAAATTTTTATCAATTCAGTAACAAGGAACGGTCAGCCAGTACAATTACATCTGAGAGAACTTCATCCTGGTGATCTACTGGTACGCGATAGACATGCGTATGCGAAATTCCACGTGGATTCGATGTGTTTTATATTACTTCCTCCAGAAGAGCGGATACAAGTGTTGATGTAAGCATGACCAATTGGGACTGATTTTGCTCCAGAGTTAGCGCAATACTGGCATCCTGATAAACACCAAGAAACTGTACAAAAAATGTGCAAAATTAATTTAATTTTTAAACGAACCGAGTTATTCAATGAAACGCATTTACATCTGTACCTTTTAACGTACGATTGTTGGTACAATCGTTGGCCCTCCCACAATGACTTGCCTTTTCCTTAAAATATACTTTATAAAATCATATTTTTTAATAAAATGATTGATAAATAGTGCGAATTTGTTATGAGTATACTCTGCGCTATTTATTGTTGATTTTATTTGCCTGTATTTCTCAATAAATCTACAGCTTGAAGGTGGCCTATCATTGTACCGATTTCCCTATGAGAGTTTTCGAAAAGAAAGGTACCCGTCTTGGACAAAGCGCTCATGCTCTTTTCATTAAAAAATAATATATTGTTGATTTCGACTTTCCATATGCAAAACGGTAAATATGTTAGATTTTAGCACGCAAAGCCGCCAAGAATCTTTACTAAAAACACGTCTGAGCAGATGTCCTGCTGAATCAGGAATTAGCCTCCAAGAACTCTCACTTTGCTGATGCAGAAACTTAACATATACATTTTTCCGACCATTGATAAGTTGTACATTTACGGTGAAATTTATCATTCATAATTACATTACTTTATTCATAGAATTATAGTTCTGTAATATTTTTAATTAATTGCTAATTTTTGTTAATAGAAAATCTATTATTAACACAAAAGTAATCATTTTGATACTTTGATCATTGAAAACTTTGTGTAAGTACAAATTAAATAAACCAGTTTACAGAATTTTGTCAAATTAGAAATTGATTATTAAAAATATTTGATTCCTCTGGTCGGTATCCTCAACACGCATTATTATTGACAAGAATCACAAAAAATTCTAACAACAACCTAATAGTTGGATTGTTAATCAAAAAGATTAATTTTTTACCAAAAAAGACACTTTTTCAATAAAGTACATGCATCTTTTTCTAAAAAGATCAATTTTCAACCAAAATTAAAATAGTATCCTTGGATTTTATAATAAGTTGATTTATTTTCAATGAAAAAAATGCATTTTCGACAGAAAATTAATAGCTCACATTTCAACCAACAAATATTTTTATTTGAAATAAAAAATTGCTGAAGTCAACAAAAATAGACGAATTTTAAACGAAATATTTAACTTTTCAACAATGAAGGATACATTTATTCCGATAAAATAGCTTAATTTTTTACAAAATAGTTGAATTTTCAACCAAAACATGAATATTAAACCAAGAAGTTTAATTTTCTGTCAAAACAAGACGAACCTTCAACCAAGTAGTTGAAATTTTAACTAAAAATGATCAATTGTTAACAAAAAATGAAAAGGTTACAATTTCAAATTAAAAAATTATTTTTTTACCAAGGAAAAATAATTTTTTCAAATTAGTTTAATTTTAAACCAAAGAGATGAATATTCAACTAAAATGATGGATCTTCAACTGTCGTAGCATTCTAAGCGAAAAATATAATACTTGATATTTCAACCAAAATAGACTCTAAATTTTTATGAAAGAAAGAAAAAAATAAACGAATTTTCAATAAAATGACGAATTTTTAATAAAATAGTTGAATTTTCCTAGAAAAAAGAAATTGTCAACAAAACAGTTGTCTTTTGAACAAATAAGGATACTTTATGGTAAAATCTTTCAATTTTCAACAAAATAGATCAATTTTCACGACATCAATAAAAAAACTTCAACAAAATAAATGAATAAAAATTTCAGAAGAAACCGCATCTTTCTAAAACTACTTTGAGAGACGACAGTTGTATACAAAAAGAATTGCTCAAACAATCAAATTGAATTGATTAGTTTCATACCAACTAAAAATTGGACACAAAGTTGAATATTGGAAAAAAACACGACAATCTAGCATTACTGTTAGAGAAAATAGTGATGAACAATAATTATTTGTTTAAACAATTATTTTTTCAATCATTTTCTTACTCCAGTAAAAAAATTGAGAGAAGGTGAAAAATGCAGAAAAACAGCAAATTTCTGGCATTATTCTAAGAGGATATTGTAATGAATAATAATACATTGTTTGGTCAATTAATTTCGTTAACTTACTCTCTCCTCCCTTTTATGATTTGTGAGCTGTGAGTTGCAAACTTCGAGTTGTGAGTTGTAAACTTTGAGTTGTGAATTGCAAGTTGTGAACTTTGAGTTGTGAATTGCAAGTTGTGAACTTTGAGTTGTGAGTTGTGAGTTGTGAGTTGTGAGTTGTGAGTTGTGAGT
>CAKNXH010001953.1:163789-194557 GCA_932178445.1 Andricus quercusramuli
TAAAGAATTTTTAAATTTGAAAATCGCTCAAAACTGTCCCAGGAATCTTAATGAAAGTTTCTTATTTTCTCAAAACCTTTCAAAATTCCCAGAAAAAAGGAAGAAAAATTCTCTATTCTCTTAAAACCTTTAAAATTCTTAAAAATCTTCCGAACTATTTCTCAGAATCTTCAAAAATTTTAGATTTTCAATCAAATTATTTTTCAATCTTTTCAAAACTTCTAAAAGATTAAAATCATTCGGATTCTTCCTAAAATGTCTTCAAAATTCGGAAAAATTAAATGAGACGTTTAAAATTTTCTAGTTTCGTTTTTTTTTTCAATATTTGAAAATCTTCTAAAATCTTTCTAAACCTTTTTCCATATTGTCTCAAAATTAATTTTCAAAATGAAAAATCATTTAGAATTTTCTGAGGAATCTTAGGAATCTTAGCAAATTTTTTCTATTATCTTAGAACCATTCAAAATTCTCAAAAAGCTTCAAAATTCCATTCCAAATCTTCAAAAATCAGTATTCAGTTTCAAAATTTTAGACTACTTTCGAAATTTTTTCAAAACTCATAAATCTTTCAATATGATGCGTTTTTTCCTAAATATTTTTGTACAATTACAAAAAAAAATGTAAAAGTTGTCCTGAAAGTTTCCAGGTTCTTACTGCATATTTCAAACCACTACCAAATATTTTTTAAACTTATTCGAATTTTTCTTTAATTTTATAACCAATCAGTTTTTCAACAACCAGGCATACGAGATCTCATGTCCACGATTTTTTAACAAAGGATTTATAGCCTTTGAATTCCAATTCAAAATTTAATTTTTTTTAAGTATATTTCCTTCTAATTTCAATTCTTATATAATCGAATAGCGTCAATAATGTTAGAAAGAATAATAAATTACAGGAAATTTTATTATCTCTCATATTGATATCTAGCTCAGCTTTTAGTTCTTGAAAGCTTTTCGTAATCCATCCAGAATTTTCTGAGAACCGTCAACTGTCACTTTAGTCCACTTTTCCCATTCATAACGTCACTTTAAAGCCTCAAAGTTACAATTTAAACCAACTTAATTCTCAAAGGAATTTCACATTCCGGACATCAGTCGCAAAAATTAATATAGGCTTCACATATAAAACAAGTCGAAAATTCTACGCGAGTGTTCATTTCCACCAAGTAAATTCCAAATATAGCAGAAAAATAAAAACGAATTCTGGCTTGAAGAAACTTTATTTCAAAAGCATAAATTTAAGATAGCAATTTAATTCCTGATTTTTATTTTATAAAACATGCATCAAACTTCCTTTATTACTTTCAAGAATTTGATTAACCTTCTTATCGCTCAAAGCTATTTTAATTCAATTTACGACATGGCTATAATAAATTCTCGACAGAAAACAATTTCGCGACAATGACAGTTCCTTTTCACTTTAGAAATAAAATTGTACTGCATAAGACTGGACAGCGAAGATGAGTAGTCACCTTGCAAGGATGTAGTGATGATATATGTTGCTCGTGGGAAATCTTACAGGATGAAGCACTCTTCCGACTCAGATAACGTGAAGCATATAACAACATGTTCGCTTTACCTTTGACATGGTTAAAAAAAAAATCACGAATAAGAAAAAATTTTTCCAGACAACAAGATTCCTTAAAATTTGATTTTAATACTACAGACTATTTATTTTTATATTTTTATATTTTTAATTACATTAATAATCGCGGTAAAAAGTCGCCGACAAGTAATCGACCTTATTGAAATGCTGGTAACATTCTTAATCGATTTCAATAAAACTTAGGTGCTGACTGACAAACCATTACCAAAAAGTTAATCAAGATTTTCGATGGCGAATCGCCGACAAGAATAAAAAAAGCTAGAAAGTCATTCAAAAATAAGTTAGAACAAGATTTGCGGTAGCAAATAGCCAATGAGTACAAAAAAGGGTGACGTTGCAAAATATTCGCAAGTCACCAGTTCCTTGAATTTCAAAATTCAGATTATTTCGGTTTTTCTACTTAAAATAATTTCATTCGTTTGCTCGCGCCTATCCAGAAGCTGCGCGGTTTTCCAAGACTTGGGTTAATTATGTAAGATAGTTTAAGGTTAAGGATAGATTCTGCCTGTTTTTCTTTTCTATTCTATGTACTTTTCGAAAACGAGACCATCCTGAAGAATCCTGATCCCTCCAGACCTAATGAGAAACTTCAAGAAGCAATAGGGACGCCTTTTGTCAATTGTAGTAACTCAACCTATTTCAAATTTTCCCGCCAATCCTACTGCTGTGTGCCAACCTACTCCTGTCCTTCTGGTCGTACCCCAATATTTATTGAACATCTTGAAATGCTACTAGGATTCAAGTTTTTTGTCTGACAATTGATTACCTAACTAACTAATTCGCCTCGGAACGGATGTGCTTCCAATCTTGCTCCCCAACCGCACTGCGCATGCGTCAGGCTGAATTTCTGATTGGCTGCATATCGCGCGCTTATTTATAATGTTCGAAATATGCAAATTAATTTTTTTAAACAAATAATAATTATAAAATGCATAAAAATACATTTTTCATTGAAAAATAAACTTTCGCAGTCATAGATATAATAATAACTTGATTTCACTGCTGAAATCTTTATTCGATGTCCGAAGGAATAATGCGTTTTCAACAGTGAAATCAAATAATTATTATATTTATGACTGCAAAAGTATATTTTGCGATGAAAAATGTATTTTTATGCATTTGCTAATTATTATTTGTTTAAAACAATTAATTTGCATACTTCAAACATTTTAAAAAAGCGCGCGCTATGCAGCCAATCAGTAATTCGGCGCGACGCACGCGCAGTGCAGTTGGGGAGCAAGATTTGGAGTACTGGTGCGGAATTCATGATCTCTTTTTTCGGGAAGGTTTATTGTCGATCCCCGGCAATGCGAGTGGGACCTCTGTAGCTCAGGCTCGGATATCACTGGCGACAGTTCTGGTGCTATGGTTCCTAATTTGGATTAAGTCTTAGTAGGAATTTATTAGTCAGCTTGTTTGATCACATACTTCGGAGAGGACGTCTCGGACAGTAATTTAACATCATTTGGACCGAATTGGTTGACTAAATAACTTCCCATGGTAACGCCAATCACGGAACACCATTTCGACCAATCAGGATCCAGTCGGTTGCCACAGAAGAAACCGACGCCGGGGAAAAACTCATCTTTCGTCGAGCAGCTTTTGGAGTCGGTCGTGTCGTCGAATTTCTTGTATTATTTGAAAAACTTTAAATTCGTTTAACATTTTAAAGTGTCTTCGGCCTTAGAGACTGTAAACGCTGGGAATTCTTCATCTAATTAGAAGATATAAATTCATTTTTAATAATCTGGAGGGAAACATTCTGTGAGACTGTGTGGCGCCCTTTTGTTTTTTATTTAATTGGGTTTTCTTTAGAATATTTGGCACACAGTCTTGGGATATTCCTGATTGGATTAATTAATTAATTTATTTTCTTTGATGAATGCTTAATATTGCTATTGTTACCATATTATTGGATTGTTGTCACATGATTCCTTCAGTTAATTTATTTTATTTTGTCCCAATATAAGTGAAATTCTTTCCCCTTTGTCCCCCATTATTATTGAAAAATCTCCATATCAATAATACTTACGTTTTGTGCTTTATATTGAAAGTTCATCCATTGCCTTTTAGTCCTAAGATATTGTATTTTAAATCTAAACTAATCCCTAAATTTTGCTACGTTCCCGGTATTAATTCAATAAGTATTTCCCTATAACGTCCAAAATTATGTTGAATTTGTGAATCTCAGAATCTTCTGTAGCCCATTTGTTAGTCTTGGAAAACCAAAACGAAAGATCGCATTTAGTTTAAAATTAATTAGGTCCTCCATTTTGTACACATCTTTTGTCTTCTCCCCCCCCCCCCCCCCCCTTTACTCAATTGTTTCTGCCCTTCGACTATTTTATTATAATCCTGTTTGTTAATCGAATTATGTTGTCATGGTAAAATGAATATTTCATGGACCAAGAATAATTAATTTGGTCACGATTATTTTTAGATTAATATAAATTTGTTTTAATTCCGATTTAAAGAACCAGCCCCTCTACCATTTTCCAGCGACGGGGCTGAGCTAGCCCGTTCTTTAGTTTCCAGTTACTACACGGAGAGAAAAATCAGCGTTTGAACAGACGAAAGGGCATCGTAGTCCAAAACGACGACTCATCGTCGTCTGAGACGACGAATATCGTCGTTTGAAACGACATGGGTAGTCGTTTGAAACTACGAAACTCTTGCATTCCTGAATTAGGCCCCGCCTTATGGGCGGGGCTTATTTTTGGTTGCAGCGCGATCATCGTTTCAAGCCACGATCCACGTCGTCTCAAACGAAGAGAGTCGTGGTTTCAAACGACGATACGTGTCGTCGTTTTGAACGACGATTTCGTCATTTCAATCTACAGTTCTCGTCGTTTTGAACGACGATCAAGACTCGTAGTTTCAAACGACGAATAAGCGTCGTTTCAAACGCTGATTTTTCTCTCCGTGTAATTCTAATTTTTCATTTTATTTTAAATTTTGTTAAAGATTCTTCATTTAAATTATCTCCCAAAATAATGTTGTCACATTTGTGATTGATCCGTGAAGGATATGGCGCCCGCTCTTATTGGGTAAACAAGATAAGTAGAGAATTTCATTTTTATTAGAAATTAGTACTGTAGTATAACTGAACTAATTGGACCAAAAATGGTTTGGTTACAAAAGCTACTAAGAATCCTTATCTGTAATAATCATGTAATTTGGACCTTATTTGGTTTGTCGACGCAATTCTGGAACAATTTCAATCAAACTTGGCATCTGACTGACGAACCGTTGAAATATAAGGTTAATCGAATCGTCGCCAAGTGCAAAAGGAGCTGCAAAGTGTCCTGGAAAAATCCTTGAATTTTGCTCATGGTTCTGGAATTTTCGTTCTTTTTAAAAAAAAATAATTTAAAAAAAAATAGTCTTAAACTTTTTCTCTTCTGAACAAAAAAAATTACCTTTTTAACAAAAGACTGTTTATTTTATCACGGCGAAAATCACGAAACTACAACTGAAATGAAATTTGAATATTAATGGTTAGAGCAAGTAAAAAAATGGTCGGGGCGAAGTTAGGGAATTTTGAAAATGAAGTTTAGGACTAGTAATTATTTTAGTTAGTAATTTATTTGCCTTGTATTTTCATTTCTTTCCTTACAGTTGCTTTATCCTGGCGACTGTAATTGTAGCGAAGAATTTTATTATTTGGTTGCAAGTTTAACAATTTTTATTAAAAAGTCATACTTTTTATTTGAAATATCTAGTATTACATTATTCGTTTGGAATTCATATTTTTTGGCAGAAAATTCATCTCTTCGGTTGAAAATGCCTTTTTTTGGTTGAAAAATAATTTTTAAACTAAAAACGTAACTATTTTTGGCTGAAAATTGGTATTTTTTAAATTGAAAATTCAATAACTTGGGTAAAACTTGAACGACTTTTTTTAAAATTTATTTGTTTGAGGCTTGATCTCTTTGTTGAACTTTTTCGTTGGAAATTAATATTTTCTTTTTGAAAATGCTGTCTTTTGGCTTGAATGTTCAACAATTTCTTTGACATTTTTTCGTGTCTTGGCTTAAAAATCTTTATTTGTTGAAAATTCGTCTTTTTGATTAGAGAATTCGTCCCTTTAGTAGAAAATTAATAATTTCGGATTGAAAATTCAACTGTTTTGTAGAAAATTTGTATTTTGTGGAAAATTTGACTTTTTTGGTAAAAAATTAATTTTCTTTGTTGAAAATTTGTCGTTTTGGTTGAGAGTTCATCTTTGTAGGTTCAAAGTTAAACTATTTGGTTAAAGTTAATAAATTTAAATATTTTATTGAAAATTCGTTGTCTTTTTTTTTTGTAAATTCATCTCTTTTTTATTAGAAAATTTATTCTCTTTATTAAAAATTCAATTACTTACTTTGAATCTGAAAAAAAAATTTTAATAAAAAATCATCTTACTGGCTGAAAATTGCACTATTTTGTTGAAAAAAATATTATTTTTCTTTGAAAATAATTTTTTGGAATTGAAAATTCAAGTATTCCATTCTAGGTTGAAAACTGATCGTTTTTAGTCAGAAATTCAAATATTAAATTTTTTATCAAAAATTCACCTTTTTTGGCTTAAAATTCTTCCTTTTAGTTAAACATAGAACTAATTTGTTGAAAAATCATCTTATTTGTTGAAAATTGAACTATTCTGCCAAAAATAATTTTCTTACATTAAAATTATTTTTTTTGCTGAAAATTTAACTATTCCAGTTTTGGTTGAAAATTTATATTTTTTTCTAAATTGATCTTTTTTGGTAGAAATTAAAAATCATCCTAATTGAAAATTCAACCACTTGATTGAAAATGAAACTGATTTTCTTCAGATTTATTGTCCTTTTGGATTTAAAATTCACCGTTTTTGTTAAGAATTAAACCCCTGATTAAACCATTAAAAAAAAAGGTTAATTGATATTTGCGGTAGCAAATCGCCGACAATTACAAAAAAAGCTAGCAAAAATCCTTATCTGCAATAATAATGTATTTTGGAACTTTGTTGGATTGTCGGCGCCATTTTCAATTGATTTCAATAAAACTTGACAGCTGACTAACAAACCGTTAAAAAAGATGGTTAACCGAATCATCGCCAAGTACAAAAAAATCTGCGGAGAAACCTCATCTGAAATAATCATGTATTTTGAGCCTTTTTTGGATTGTTGGCGGAATTCTCAATCGATTTCAATAAAACCTGACAGCTGACTAACAAACCATTACAAAAAGGTTAATCAAGATTTGTGGTAGCGAATCACCGAAAAGTACAAAAAAAGCTAGCAAGAATCTTCATCTGCAATAATAATGTATTTTGGACCTTTTTGGGATTGTCGGCGCAATTCTCAATCGATTTCAATAAAACTTGACAGCTGACTGACTTATCCTTCATACATTAGTTTAATCAAGATTTGCGGTAGCAAATAGCCATCAACTACAAAAAAGCTACCAAGAATCCTTATCTGTAAAGATCATGTATTTTGCACCTTATTTGGATTGTCGGCACAATTTTCAATCGATTTCAATTAAACCTGACAGCTGATCAACAAACCATTGCAAAAAGGGTAATCAAGATTTGCGGTAGCGAATCGCCAACAAGTACAAAAAATGCTACCTAAATTCCTTATCTGGAATAACCATTTATTTTGGACCTTTTTTGGATTGCCGGCAGAATTCTCAATCTATTTCAATAGAACTTGGCTGCTAGCTCACAAACCACTGATGAATAAGTTTAATCAAGATTCGTGGCTAAAAATGGACCTAGGATAACTAGTAAAAACATGTATCCAACATAACACCTTGCAAATAAAGCCTATTCGAAAAAAGGACTCTTCTTCCGATCTCACCAGTAGCTTAGTGGTTAGAGCACCTGACCGGCAATCAGTTGACCTGGCGTTCGATTCCCAGCGGAGCGAAAAGGAGTAGATCTTTTTTTCGAATAAAAATTTTATTTTAAAATTTTATTTTTACAGACGTTTGTACGTCGTTTGTACTGTTTGTTCATTTCATATTTTCATGTGTACCCTCTTGGTTGCCCAGATAGAGATAAATCAAAATTTTGTTTGGTTTTTTATTTTATTGTATTTATTGGTGCTACAAGTTTACGAGAATTTATAAGCGGTTGTGAGTATAATGAGAGATTCTTTCTGTATTGCGATTTATTAAGTAACATACTTCTGCCCTTTCATGAAATATAATTTACAGAATTAATACATAGTTTTAAACCAGTGCGAAGAGCCCAATGACATCAATGAAAAAGTTTTGAAGGTCGATGGTAAAAATTTAAACAAAAGTATAAGACTACACTGAGAAACCCTTGTTTGTATTTCTTGTTAAAAATCACACTAGATTTCACTATCTGAACTTTGCAATGAGAGGCAAAAAGCAAATTTTAATAATATTTACTAACCTCAATAGTAACTCGTAGCTACTTAAAGAATTATAAAATATATTGGAATAAAAGTTAAAACAATTGCATTTATTGTAAAAGACATTTGAAGTATTTATTAACCTCTGTAGTAAAACTGCAAGTCTGCACTATTTACTAATTTTGGTAGGAGAAAATAGTAAATTTGTTGGATTAATATCTGTAGAAGATAACAGTATTTACAAAGTGCTGTAGTAAAATGATGCGCAGGGACCGTGCGCACCGAATTACTAACTGGTTAGCAAAATCTGCTACAGTGGAAATAGTAAAAAAAATAAATACGTGTTGCTAACTTTCACACAAGCCTACCTACACACATGTTCTACATTTAACGCATAATTCACATTTATTTAAATTAAAAATTGACAACATTAGAAATTACATATATGTATATATTCTTAAAAGATAGTATTTTATATTATAAAGCTGTAACAGAAAAATCGGGTTAGAAGAAAACGAAGGCTGGCGGGAATCGAACACGCGTCTCCGGGACAGCAGTCGGGCGATGATCCATCTACCTATAAGACATTGTGGGACTCAGAATGAAAACTTCCATATGACCTAAATGATAGAAATTTTATTGGTTCTAATTCATTTAATCCTTAATTGATTAATATTCATGATATTTTTATAATTTTAAACAACAAAATTTTTAATGTAATTAAAATAAGTGAATATTTTTTTTTAAATTATGTTTTTTTGCGGATTTTGCATTGAAACATAAATTAGATGTCATTTTCGCAACCTAAAAATATGATCGGCGATCGACAAACGTCAGATGCACTCGGCCGCGCTCGGTCCAAGGCTCGATACTTTCTGCTAAATCAGTTAGTAATATTTAGGACCAAATTTAATAATTGGTATTAACCTTTGTTACAAAAAGTAGGAAATGTCCATAATTCACATCGTGTTCCTACAGACAATAGTAATTTCTTCTACATATTTAGTATATTGTGTTATTTAAAATATTTATTACTTTTATTTTTTTTGTACAATTTATTAATTTCTCTACTAATTTTTCCTACATCGGATTTTACTACAGAGAATAGTAAGGATTGCTATTACCAAATAGGAAATCTTCTTATAAAAATAGTATAACTTGTTATTTATGTATTAAAATGTCAAAATTTAAGCATTTTGCCCCCATTTGCTATCCGTTTTAGTAATTTTTCTAACCTAAAGTTTCTCAGTGTATCACTCATTTTTTATTCTCGTATTTAGATATTCTGAGTGCTACTACATGTAGTACATAATATATTGACAAAAATTCATGTTTCAGAAATATTTAAATGTGAATGTATCATCTTGTCACGTAAACTGTACGCTTATATGACTGATCATGTATCAACGACTGATTATTATTACCTTAACTGTAATGTCTAACTTGAATAATATACATAAAGAAACCAATGTACTTTTATATATTGTACATGAATATATAATACTAAACAGATGATTAATAAAAAATTTTATCTGTCAGTCCGTAAACAATATTTAGTTTCTTACTTTTACTCGCTGTGGATAATTTCATTTGCACAAACATAATCGTAACAATTTATTATCAATAGTAAGAAGGGTGAAAACTTTTGCCATTATGAGATTTTTACAATAAAAAAGAAAAATTAAATTTGCTTATCAGAAAAATACCTTTGTACGCTCTGAAACCCGTTTCAAACCACCAGAAGACCAGTAAATTTCCTATTTGAGGAACTCCTTTTTTCAACTTTTGAAACTACCACAAAACAACGTGAGCATCTTTAACGAAACACTTCCAAAGTATGCTTGCAACCAAATAATAATTGTATAAAATCCCAAAAATCCACCCCAAGCATTCATAACGAAACAGGTCCAGAGATTCTTCACGTAAAACAGACAATAAATTTTTTAGTTGATAATATTCACCAAAATGACCTTCAAAAAAGTCCAAAGTATGCTTGCAATCAAATATTATTATTCTAAAATCCTAAAAATCCACCCCTAGTATTCACAACAAAATTTGCCTTTCACCCCATAGTAAATTGACCTTCGGAAAAGTCCATGTAAAATAGATAGAAAATTAGATGACCAAACAGTACAAACTTCACGGGGGTTCTTTTTTGGACTATCGGCACAATTCTCAATCGATTTCAATAAAACTTGACAGCTGATCAACAAACCATTAGAAGAAGGTTGATCAAGATTTGCGGTAGCGAATCGCCGAAAAGTACATAAAAAGCTACCAAGAATAATTTTGTATTTTGAAACTTTTTTTCGGATTGACGGCGCAATTTTTAATAGATTTTAGTAAAACTTAGCAACTAACTACCAAATTATTTATTACCTCACGTTTTTTATTTTTCGCCCATATTTGCTTACAGTTCCTACTCACGTACAGAATGCATCCCATCAGTATCATCGAAGCCTAAACATTCTCGAAACCCAGAAATTGTTTTTTGTCTGAATATAATTTTTGATATTATTTCATAAACGATGCAAGGTATCACAAAAGAGCAGGAGATATTTTTTGTGAAACTTTTTTGAAAGCATACATTTCTATGTAAATATTTTCTCGTGCCTCTTTTGTTTCTGAGAAAACTGTAAAACTTCGATTTTGCAAAAATAATCTTTTTCAGTGTGAAGCAATAGAAAAAAAATGATCTCGGGAGATATGTAATACATATTACCATCTATATTAGTCATTATAAAATTTAGCGCATTGAATGTTGAAAGCAAAATGATTTTAATAAGGAATCGCTGAATGTGGTTTTATTTTTTCAATTTTCTCAGTATAGTTTATTATAATATTTTTTGTAATAATTACTTGACCAACTTTCAGTTCACAAATCCATCCACTTGCGCCCTGATGGATTTTTTACTTCGCAGATGTTTTTGGTGAATTTTTTTTTTTTTTTAATTTAATTATTCGTTCCAGTAGTTGGAGCTCAAAATGACAGACAAAGCACACGACTTTCATATTATAGATAAGAAGATAAGAAGCGAACCTCGCTGTATTAAAAATGGCCAAAGAGTTCGCAAGCTATTTTATGCCATCAAAGGTAAGTAATGAAGAAGAGTTTTCGCTAAGAGCATTCTTCGTGAGCATTTCACAATTAATGGTTCTCTTTAGAGGATTTTGCAGTTTGTCAAAGACAAGTCGAAAATTATCAACGGTTGTATATTATGCATATTATTTTAATTAAAGCAGTCTGCGATACGTTCATCAGTATACGTTCATTAGGAACAGGTGGCCCTGATTTATAAGAGGAAGAAAAATTTTGAATCTTTTTCTTCTCAGAATTCGCAGAATTTTTGAGAAAATAGTTAATTGCTCAAACGAAAAGATAAATTTTCAACCAAAAAAATAAATGTTTAAGAAAGTAGTTCAAACTTCAAACAAGTAGTTGAATTTTCAAAGAACGAATAAGTTAATTTTTAATTTCAAATTGAAAACTTTTGAATTAAACCAAAATTGAAAACTTTCTAACAAAACAGATGAGTTTTCAACAAAGAAGATGAATTTTGTATCTAAGTGGAATAGTTAGATTTTGATTTGAAAAATAATAATTAATTTCAGGCAAATAGAAAACAATTTTTCACAAATGGTTAATTTCAAACCAAAAGAATGAATCTTGATAAAAAAAGTACATTTTTGTTAAGGCAGTTCAACTGTTAACCAATAAATTGAATATGCAACCAAAAAAAGATACTTTGGTTAAAAAAAAATAGTTTAATGAAGCGAAAATAATTAATTTGAATGAATTTCCAACTAAAAAATTACTCAACCAAAATGAACGATGGTCCACAAAATAGTTCAATCCTGAACCAAAACATATAATTTTTACAACCAAAGAATTACATTTTTAAACTGAACAATATTAAATTTCCACCTAATGAGATGAAGTTTCAAATGAATAAAGCAAATTTTCAAAGAAAACTTGCATTTTTAACCAAGAAGGGTTTTTCCAGTCAAGAAATAAATAACATTGAAAAATGTTGAATTTTCAAGCCAAAAATATGATATTTTTACAAAACAGTTGACTTTTCAACCAAAACTAGAATACTTAAATTCTCATTCAAGAAAAAAAATATTTGAATAAAAAACTAGTTTTCTACAAAACATTTTGATTTTTTACAAAACATTTGAATTTTCTACCCAATTTTTGAATTTTCAAGACAAGCAGACAAATTTAAAAAAAAAAAGTTGACTTTTCACCCAAACAGCAGTTTTGAACCAAGTAATTAAGTGTTCACTTAGAAAAAAATTAAACAAAAAGAACTAATTTTTATCAATTTAGTTGAATTTTCAACCAAAGCGATGAATTTTTCACTGAAATTATGAATCTTCAACAAGAAGATAATTTTCATTTTGAAGAAAAGAAGACGATATTTCTACAGAACCGTTGAATTCTTAAACAAACGATTACATTTTGAACCGAAAAGATCGATTTTCAACTAAGAAGATTAATTTTCTTTATTTCGATTATTTTGTTTTTGAAGAATCTTACATTGTACTGAATTCAACATTTTTGATAGAAAATCAATTTTTTACTTGATGTTGCAACTTTTCAGCTGAAAATAAATCTTTTCCGTTGAGAATTCATGTATTTTGTTGAGAGTTTGTTTTTGTTATTAAATAAAAAATTCGTCCAACAACTTTCTTAAAATTTAAATTATTTGGTTGATGATTCATAATTTTCGTTCAAAATTCGTTTTTCCCGTTGAAGATTAAGTTTTTTAACTGAAAATTTAACTATTTTGTTGAGTAGTAAACTGATTGGTATATATCAAACTTTTTTGTTGAAAATTCATATTCTGGGGTAGAAAATTTAACTGGTTTGTACAAAATTGGTTTTTTATGTCATACTATTTAGTTGGAAATTTATAGAATTTGCTAGAAATTCATCTTTTTTTTAGAAAGTAACTTTTTGGTTGAAATTTCAACTCTATGGTTTGAAAATTAACTTTTTTGTTGAAAATTCATATTCTCTGGCTGACAATTCAACTGTATTGTAGAAAATTCGTCTTTTTTGGGTGAAAATCAGACAATGGTAGAAAATTCAACTATTTGATATAAAATCAAACCTTTTTGTGAAAAATTCGTTTTTTTATTGAAAATTAATTCTTTTGAAGGAGAATTCAACTACACCATTTTCGATAAATAATTCATCTTTTTTAGTTTACAAATTCCACTATTTAGTTAAAATTCTTTAGAAACTAGCATCACATCCATTTTTCAAACTATCTAGATAAAAATGTATGTAATTTGTTGAAAATTCGACTTTTCGGTAGAAAAGTAATCACCTTGATTGAAAATTGCACTTTCCGATCAAAAATTGATTTTTTTAACTGAAAATTCAACTATTTTGTTCATTCATTTGTTATTGTTATTATTGAATAATGCTATAAAGTTGCAGTTTTTTCTGAAATTTTCAACTATTTGGCCACTTTTCACTTGGAGCGAATTAAATTCAGCGAGAATAATTATTTAAACAAATTATCATTGTTCATAATGATCTAAGAGCTTATTATTACCAATAATTATAAATAGCTTGAATAAGTACTTTTCTTAACATACATTAAGTATTACATCACTCTAATTGATAATGGGACAAAAAGTGGACAATGTTTGAAAACACCGAGACTTTCCTATTCCATTTTAGATAAAATTGTTAAAAACAATGATAAATTGTTCAGACAGTTCACGTAAACATCTAATCATCAATACGAAGCAGTCTTTTATTTAATAGAAACTATTTGCATAAAAAAGCCGCAAAAAATCATGATTAGCGTTGAAAACTCGCAAAATCTATTTTTCCACTTATGGGTTTTTTTTGGGACCCTATAAAATAGACTTATGACGTGATACTCAAAAAGTGATATATAATTCATATTCTATGACTCATTGTAAAATAAATTTTGAGTTTTAATTCAATTCAGGTAATATTGAAGATTCTGAATAAAATTTACAAAAATGTATTTTTTTATTACGGGAAATACATGTTAATCTTCATGGGAGTTGCGCTACCTCTAAATATTATTTTTCTCAAAAACAACAAATTTATTTATTTTTGAATGCCTACGATATATACGCTTTTGGTCAAAAATTGCTGTAATTCGATCTTACAAAGTTGTATATTATATATAAATAATTAATGATGAAAAATTTATTGAAATTACTACCGTTTCACGAGAATAACTTGTTGAGAATTAAATTGAGAATAACTAAATTTTGATCGCATAAATATGCTCTAGTGCAACCTTTCGATTTCGGCCATAAATACGCATTTTAACAGTCCAGGGATTTGAAATGAAAAATAGTCGTCAAGAGCTGCTGGGATTACCAGTAAAAAGCTTTTAACCCCACACATTGTATTTCCTTTGAATGATTTTTCGTTCTAAATAAATATAGAAATATCTAGAAATATAACAAAAATCCCATTCTTTCACTATTTATCTGAAAAGGTTAAATTGAAGAAGAAATACTTTAGCTATTTTTCTATATTTTTAAATTTTATGGCCGCCATATTGGATCCGCGATTTTTAATTTTGGGATTTTATTTTGAGGTTCGTAATCTGCGATCCAAGAAATGTCTGTAAACCAAATATAAAGCCACAAGACTCATTTTCAATTTCTTCGTCCACCATATTGAATCCGTCATTTTGAATTAATTTTTTCTTTAATTTTACTTCAACTTCGTAACCAGCAAACTAAAAACCTTCTGAGAGCCCATTTTGAAGTCACAGAATCAATTTTTTAATTGTTTGGCCGCCAGATTGTATACACCATTTTGAATTTCTGAATTTTTACTTTAGACTCGGAATCGACGACCCTAAAAAAACTTTCGAAACAATATTTTGAATAACAGGACTTGTTTTTCAATTTTTTGTCCACCAAATTAGATCCGCCATTTTGAATTTTTTTAAATTTCCAAAATCCGACTTTAAGTTCTGAATAAGCTATCCAAAAAATCCATGAAGACTTATTTTAAAGTCACGGGATCAATTTTGAAATACTTTACCGCCATATTGGATCTGTCATTTTTAATTTGGGAGTTTTCACCTTTTATTCGTAATCAACGACCTAAAAAGAAAACCATTTTGAAACCACGAGTCTTACTTCAAATTTTTTTTCGCCATACTCTATCCGCCATTTTTAATTTTAAATATTTGAAAAATTTTACTCCAAATTCATAATCAGCGAACCAAAAAACTTTTATTCAAGGGCCCATTTTGAAGTCACGGAACCAATTTCATAATTGTTTGGCCGCCATATTGAATCTGCTATATGGAAATTTTCAATTTGTAATTTTCATTAAAAACCCAACAACTCATTTTGAAGCCATGGGACTTATTTTTACATTCTTGGTCCGCTATATAGCATCTGACATTTTGAATTTTGGAAATTAAAAAAATTTGACGCTGAATTCATGATCGGTGAACCAAAAAACTTCTAAGGGACCATTTTGGAGTCACAAAACAAATTTTTTCATTATTTAACCGCCATTCTGAATTTCGTCTCTAGATTTATAATCAAAGACCCATAAAAACATCCGAAATAACATTTTGAAGCCACGGGACTTTTAAAAAAATGTTAGCCGTCAAATTATATCCGCCATTTTGAATTTTGAATTTCGGCTTTATATTTGAAATCAGCGACCCAGAAACCCAGAAAACCCATTTTCAAATAACGGGAATTATTTTTAAAAAAAATTTTCGTCGTATCAAATTCGCCATTTTGAATTTATTCGATTTGAGAAATTTGACTTCATACTAGTAATCAGCGACAAAAAAAAACAAAGAAAAACAGTTTGAAGCCACGGGACTTTCTTTCATTTTTTGTCCGCCATATTGGATCCGCCACTTAAAATTTTTTAAATTTTGAAAATTTCACTCCAAATTCGTGATTAGGCACCCAAAAAACGCATGAAGATCCATTTGGAGGCCACGGGACCAATTTCTTGAATTTTTCGCCGCTATTTCAAAAAATGTCAAGGGAATATGAAAGGTTTTTGTTAAAGAGCTTGAAGAAGATGATATGGTGAATCTTGAACAGAAAATATATAGGGGGTGAAGGAGAGGAATAAAAACGCTCAGGAGGAGGAAACGGAACCATAACAGTGACATCACAGGAAAAGAAAGAAGTAATAACAATAAATATAAATAGGAAGTCAAGGTCAAAAGTGCAGGAAGAGGGGATTGCCCAATAGAAGGAGAAGAAACAGTTCAAGGAAAAGGTCCATAAGATAAAAATGGGAGAGGGGAATGTAGACACAGAGATAGAAAAACAATATGAGAAATAAGCAGACTATTCATGGGCACAAGCAAAAAAGAAATTCTTGAAGGAGGTGTAGAAGTGGATGGGATGAGGACTTTAAGGAGCAGGAGAAGAAAGTTAGAAATAATTGAAGAAAATGGAGAAAAGGAAAAAGTAGTGGAGGATAATTCAGGAGAATAAGGGAGTATACTGAGATGTGTAATACAAAAAAGAAGATGAAAATAATAGGTTTGAGGAAGAGCCAGAGAAGGCTAGGTCAGTAGAAGAGGTATTTATGGTAGTCAAGAGAGAGAGAAAACGAAAGAAAAGAGTAAACTAGGATATTGAGATAGTGGAACGGAAAAAATATTTTATGGATTTGCTAGGAGGGGTATAGAGAAAAGTTAGGAAAGAAGGAAAAGGTGATAGGAAAGTATGAAGGGAAATAACTAAAGAATTGGGCATGTATAATATTCAATAGAGTATGGAAAGCGAGAGGGGTGGCTGGAGTCAAGGAAAAAAGGGATAGTTGTACCCGTATTCAGAAAAGGCAAAGGGGAAGAGGTTGAGATTATTACAAAACCCTTTACAAAGTGTATGTAATTGTTCTATTTGAGAGGGGGAAGAGGGGGAATAAACAAGGATGAAGTAAGAGATGGGAGGGAGTAAAGCTAGAAGGAGTAAAGGAGTTTAAGTATTTGGGATACAGCTTGCAAGAAAATGGAGATCATAGTGCCAATATAAGAGAAAGGATAAAAAAGCGGCAGAGATAATGCAGCAGATTTGGGATATAAGAAAAAGATTTGAAAATTTTGAAGAGGGAGAATGTGGTTATTTAATACTCATGGAAGTTTGAGAAGAAGATAAGGGAGCGGAAAGGATGGGAGTTAACGAGAATGTACTTGAAGGAATTACAAGAGAGGAAAGGGAGAGCGATAAAATTAACGAGATGGGAAGAAGAAAATAGTTTTTAATGCTAGAGATATAAGAGAGGAGACTTGAGTAAATTGCGGAGAATTGGGGAAAAGAGAGAGGGAAACTCAATTAACAGAAAGATGAGTGATGATTAAGGAATCAATATATAATGACTCGTATAAGATCATAAAAAAGTAAGGAGTACCAAAGTATTCAGAAAAAGGATTGGGAGAGAGAAGGTGAACCAGAATATCCAGATGTAGATTGGTAATCAAGAATTCAAAATTGCTCCTGCTGGTTTGACCATCGAATGAAGATCCCCCATGGCCTTTCCAATTCCAAATGGGTCGTTGTTTGCCGCAGATAGTGTCATTTTTTCATGAAAAAAAATAATACCACGTAAACTGGTCTGATCTTTTTTCGAAAGTGCCTTGCGATGAATCTGATTCGCCAACTTGCACTCTTTCCTTTACCATCATAAATTCCACTGTACAGTTATTGTTATTGCTACTGCTGCACATGCACCTTAACCATATCTCCAATGTCCGATATTGCAGAAAGAGGTAGACCATTTAGCTGGGGATAAACTCGACTCGCTCGAAGTATAAGACTACTATCTTCGATAGTAGGTAGTAGAACTTTCGCCGATGTATTCAAGTTTGAAGAAATTCGATTTCCTGCTATCTTCTCTTTATCATCTTCAATTTTATTATTCTCATTATTTTTTGCCTTTTCTTTTGGCTTAGATCAAGTTCTAAGACCTGTCTTCAAATTTAGTTCCAGAAAAAGCTCAAACGATTCTACAGGCTGGCCAAAAAACGTAATTTTCAAAATTCCCTGACTTTTCTCTGATCCAATGATGAACTTGACCTTGACCTTGACAATGACCTTCACTATTTTTTTAAAGTCAAATTGATTTTTTTAAATTGAAGCCCCTATTTTTGTACTCAGGAACTAAGCGAGCTTGAAATTTCACGTCCAGATGTGACCTTGACCAATCGAAAGTTTGACCTTGAAAGGTCATGGCAAGGTCAAACAACGTACAGCAGGATGACTCGACTGGCTTGCATTTTTTAAGAAAATGTCCGACGCAAGAGTTGTGTATTTTTGACGCTTGATCGAATGGTGACCTTGACCTTTCCTTGAAAGGTCGTGACAAGGTCAAACAACGTACAGCAGGATGACATGACTGGCATGCATTTTTGAAGATAATGTCTGTTAATGTCTAATGTCTGGTCCCTACTTTCCATCCCCTTATCTCCTTTCATTTCCGATACTTGCCCTCCTTGCATTTTTTTCATTCCTCCTTCTCCCTCTCTCCTTATTTACTATCATTTCCCCTAATCCTTCTGCTCTCATGTCTTCTCATTCCCTATCCTCCCCTTCCCTTATTTTTTCAACTTTCCCTTCCCTTATTTCCCCTTTTTCCCTGACCCTCATTTTCCCCGCTTCCCCGACCATCATTTTTTCCACTTCCCCCACCCTCACTACCCCTCACTGCCTCGCCCTAAAATTTCCCTCCACTTCACCTACTGCAACTCCAATCATTCACCTCATTTCCGCTACTTCCTTTCCCCACATTTCTCCTCAATTTACCTACTATTCTTCTACTATTTTCCCCTTTTTCTTCTCCCCTCAGTTCTTCTCACTTCCCATCACCTTATCTCCCGTCATTTCTGATATTGCCCACACCTTACCTTCCCTCGTTTCTCCTCCTTCTCCTCTTCTCATTTTCCATCATTTCCCATCATCCTTCTGTCCACATGCCTCCTCGTTTCCTGCCCTTCCCTTATTTTTCCGACTTTTCCTCCCCTCATTTCCCCTACTTCCCTAACACTCATTTTCCCCACATCCTTGACACTGATTTTCCTCACTTCCCCAAACATCACTACCCCTCACTGCCCGCTAAAATTCCCCCTACTTACCCTCTCCTCATTTCACCTAGAAGAAAAAGAATTGAAAAAAGGTGACTGAAAGTAGTTTGGTAGCCCTGATTATTCTTGACAGTAATTTAAATTCTTCTTATAGAAATTATCTGACTCTAAAATTCTTTCTTTTGCTTGAAATGTTTAAACTCTAATTTTTTGATAGAAAGGAATAAAAAAGTGTGATGCGAAAGGTACTTGTCTGAAGAATGGGAGCAACTTTAAGCCAAACTGAAGAAGGATTTTCTTCGAACTGAACAGATCGAAACCTCTTACTATCTGACAAGAAGGATTACTCTTATTTCCGGTACACTTCAGTATTTTCAAAATCGATTCATAATGCATTGTTCCTTTTCCGTTTCTTGGTCCTTCACAGCGAGACGTATCTTCTTAAATTTTCTTTTCTTTTTATTTCATAAATTTTTATTAATAATGAAATTAATTGATTCAATTGTTTTAAAATGATTCCGTAAATTGCCTCTGAGCAATTGGTACTTTTAAAAAAATTATAAACATTATACATCGAACCTCAATTTTATAGTAATTTAACGTGGATTGATGGTAACAATTATTAATCTTTAATATATCGACGCCGACATTCAAAATAATTTTATAAACAATATTTTTTACTGTTATTGATTCTGAATTCTATGAATCTTTCTTTATAACCAGTAGTAGTGGGAAAATTACTTCTTGAAAGGAACTTTAATCTTAGTTACTTTTGAACAAAAAAATGATAATTTTCTTTTTAAGGGGAAAGATTGTTTTCAATACAAAATACAAATTTCGAATAACGCTTCATTTGCTCAAATTTTTTTAACACTTATTGAGCGTAAGGCCATGTGAAGAGTGGATCACGTGACCGGATTCCTACCTTACCGACTCTTTTTTTATTTCCGAACTTATTTTCACGCGAATGTCCACATCGATTCGAAAATTTGGGATAATAAATAAGAAACACTAAGGAAGGTGGGTCTGCTCCTAAATTTCAATAATCTTGAAAAAAGCACAAAAAAATTATTTACAAAAACAACTTTTTCGATAATTATGAAAATTTAGGACGAGACCCACCATTCTTAGTGCTTCTTATTTAGTATCCAAATTTTTGAACTCGATGTTGCACTTCGTTTGAAAATAAGTTAGGAAATAAGAAAAAGTACCGGTAAGGTAGGAATCTGGTCACGTGACCCACTTATCACATGGCCTTACATTAGAATTTAGGCATTTCAAACCCCACGAGGAAGAATCTGAAAAATTTTGAAGAAATTTTCTTTATTTTATAGAATTTTTCTAAATCTTAGGAAAAATTCAAGTCAGTTTTTCGCTGTTTGCTTCAACTTTAAAGTTAAATGAACAAACAAAAAAATAGGCTTTCACCAATCTCTGAAAAATTAAGTCTTGAATTTTTTTCGAAAACAACAAAAAATTAAATTTTTTGTTCAAAATTCGCCTATTTCGAAGAAAATTCTTACTTTCTACAAACTTATTCATTTGGTTGAAAATTTAACTATTTTCTTGAGAACTCGTTTTGCTTTTTTGATTGAAAATTTAACTATTTGATTTTTTGTTAGAAATTTATCATTTTTAGATGAAAATTGAATTGTTTGGTTGAAAATTCTTTTAAAAAATTACATATTTAGTCAAAATGTTATGTATTTCGTTAAAACATAATATTTTTTTTTAAATCAATAATCCTCATTCTTGAAAATTTATGTTTTTGGTTGAAAATTTATTTCTTTGTTTAAAATTGAGTTTTTTTTATTACAAATTTTTTTTTATAATTCAAAATTCACCGATTCCATTTTTAGTTAAAATTGAACTTTTCGACAGAAATTTAATCTTTTTTGGTTAAAAATGCAACGGTCCAATATAAAAATTAACCTGTTTTGGTTGAATATTAACTTCTTTATTGAAAATTAATATTTTTGGGTTAAAAATTCAAATTTTCAACTTAAATAATCGAAAACTCGTTCCTTAGGTTGACAATTCACCTAGTTTTTTTATTGAGAATAAATCTTTTAACTGAAAATTTAAATATTCCATTTTTCAGCAAAATTAGCTTTTTCTGATAGAAATTTAATCTTTTTTAGTTAAAATGTAACTTTCGTAATTAAAATTAAACCTCCTTCGGATGAAAATTAAATTTTTTCTATGAACTACTTGGTTAAAAATAATTTTTTTATTTGAACATTCATCATTTTAGTTAAAAACTAATTCTCATGGTTGAAAATTTGAATATCTTTTTGAAAATTCGTTTTTCTTCGTTGGCTAAAAGTTAGTTTTTTCAACTCATAACTCAATTATTTTATTTTTTGTTGAAAATTTATCTTTTGTAGCTAAACATTTGAATATTTGGTTGATAATTCAGGGGTTTTGTTCAAATATTTATTTTCGTTGGTTAAATCCAACTGTTCTTTTTTTTTAATCAAATTTTTTTTTGTCGAAATATCAACTATTACATTTTTTGTTGAAGATTCATCTTTTTAGTTTGCAAATTCAACTTCTTGGATGATAGTTTAACTATTTTTTTTTAATTTAATTGTTTTGTGTAAGATACATATTTTACATAGAAAGTAATCTCTTTGGTTTAAAATTGAACTGCTCTGATGAAAATTCAACTTTTTGGTTAAAAATTTAATTATTTCGTTGAAAATTCAACTGCTCTGTAGAAAGCTTATTTTCTGGATTTTATTCATCTTTTTTAGCAGAAAATTCATATTTTTGGTTGAAGATTTAACTGCTCGGTAGGAAGCTTATCTTTTTGGATTTAATTCATCTTTTTTTAGCAGGAAATCAATGTTTTTGTGAAAATTCATTTTTCTTTCAAGATTCAACTGCTTTTTAAAAAGCTTTTCTTTTCGGCTTAAAAATATTTTGGTTGAGGATTCAACTATTTTGTTGAAAATTCATATTTTTGGTTGAAGATTCAACTGCTTTATAGGCAGCTTAGCTTTTTGGATTAAATTAATTATTTTAGTAGAAAATTAAATTTTTTGGTTGAAAATTCATTTTTTTTGTTGAAGATTCAACTGCTTTGTAAAAAGCTTGTCTTTTTGGCTTAAAAATATTTTGGTTGAGGATGTAACTATATTCTTGAAAATTCATATTTTTGGTTGAAGATTTAATTGCTTTGTAGAGAGCTCATCTTTTTGTATTTAATTCATTGTTTCAGTAGAAAATTAAATTTTTTGGTTGAAAATTCATTTTTTTTCAAGATTCAACTGCTTTGTAAAAAGCTTGTCTTTTTGGCTTAAAAATATTTTGGTTGATCAATTGCTTTGTAGAAAGCTTATCTTTTTGTATTTAATTAATTATTTTAGTAGAAAATTAAATTTTTTGGGTGAAAATTCATTTTTTTTGTTGAAGATTCAACTGCTTTGTAAAAAGCTTGTCTTTTTGGCTTAAAAATATTTTGGTTGAGGATTCAACTATTTTGTTGGAAATTCATATTTTTGGTTGAAGATTTAATTGCCTTGTAGAAAGCTTATCTTTTTGGATTATATTCATTGTTTTAGTAGAAAATTAAATTTTTTGGTTGAAAATTCATTTTTTTTTTGGAGATTCAACTGCTTTGTAAGAAGCTGGTCTTTTTGTCTTGAAAATATTTTGGTTGAGTATCCAACTATTTTGTTGAAAATTCGTCTTTTTGGTTCAATTCAACTATTTTTGATTTAAAATAAAAATCTTTTCTTGGTTGAAATTTCAAGTATTACATTTTTTCTTGATATTATTTTATATCTAAACTATACTTTCTCACTTTTATGCTAATATTTTTCATTTTCATTATTTAAGGGAATCTGTAAACTGGAAAAGTGTACTTTCAATGATGTTTCTATGTTGAATTTTAAAGATAATGGTATACCAGCTCTTTGTGACTTTGATGCTGGCCAAGAGGATCGTAAAATATTATCGTCGTGAGATGGGTCGGTTTATCTCTCCTGCTTTGCAAAATACTAAAATAGTAAGTAGGATTTCAAAAGGTAATCAAAATTTAAATGCTTATTTACCCCGCATTATCACGTTAAGGCAACCAAAGTGCCTTTTGAATATTGATAAGGAAACTGTCTTTTTTTCAATGCGAAATATTTTCTGTAGCTTTTTCCATTAAAAAAACAGTCTACAATTTTTACAATTATCTCAGAAAAAAACTGTATGAATTATTTTAAATAATTTTTTTCTGAAAAAAAAGATCTTCTCCTTTCGCTCGGCTGGGAATCGAACCACAAAACTTCCGATTGCCGGTCGGGTGCTTTCCCGTTAAGCTACTAGAGAGATCGAGAGAAGAAACTTTTTTCAGAAATACACACATTACTTTTCCAGGTGATACAAATCAAATTTTTGAATGAATCTGTTTTATCATCAAAGAATAACAGAATTTTTTTTAACGTCTTTTCAGACTAGATGGAGTTGTAACTTGAAAATTATTTTGAATAATTTTTGTCTGGAAAAATATCTCATTTCGCTCCGCTGGGAATCGAACCAGAGAACTACTGATATCCAGTCAGGTGCCTTCCCATTAAGCTACAAGAGAGATCGAGAGAAGAAACTTTTTTCAGAAATGCACCCATTATTTTTCCAGGTGGTTCAAATCAAATTTTTCAAGGAATGTTAATCTGAATAAAAAAAAAACTTATTTGAAATATTTTTCAAATTATAATTACATCTAGTCTGAAAAGACGTTGAAAAATTTCTGTTATTCTCTGATGATAATATAGATTCCTTGAAAAACTTTAAATTCATTACCTATTTAGATAGATTAACAAACAAATAGTCGAATTTTGAAGCAAAAAATATCAAACTTCACCAAAAAGAGGTAAATTTTTGCCAGGAAAAAATGAATTCGAAACGAAAAATATAATAGTTGATATATTGAAAAAAGGAATCTCAACAAAATAGTTGAATTGTCAACCAAAGAGATGAATTTTTAACAAATAATTGAATTTTCAACCTGAGAAAATAAATTCTCAAACAAAATGACGAATTTTCAACCAAGAAGATGAATTTTTTAGCAAAAACGACGAATTTTTAACAAAATACAAGAATTTTCAAATAACAAGTTGAATTTTCAACAGAAAAAGAAAAATGTTCACTAAAAAAAAAAATTTCGACAGAATAGTTAAATTTTCAAACACAGTTACCAATTCTAACCAAAAGAGGAAATTTTAGCAAAAAATCGTAGTTTTTTATTAATAAAGCCGAATTTTGAACTAAAGGAGATCAATTTAGAAAAAAAAATGGAAAAGTTACATTTTTGGATAAAAAATTAATCTTGAACAAGAAAAAATAAAAATTCTCAACCAAAAAGTTAAAATTTCAACCAAAGAGAGGGAACTTCATCTAATAAAGTCAATTTTTTATAAAAATGGTTTAACCTTTACACAAGTAGTTGAATTTTTAATTTGAAATAATAAATTTTCTACCAAAAATAGAATAGTTACATTTTCATTCGAAAAATTAATTTTTTAATCAAAAACAATAAATTTTCAGCAAAGTAGTTTAAATTTCAAACTAAGAAATCAATCTTCACTAAGAAAAAAAGAAATGTTCAAGCAAAGGGATACATTTTTAAGAAAAAAGTTAATTTTCAAACAAAAAATTACAGTTTTAATCAAAAGAGAAAATTTCAACAAAAATGATTAGTTTTCTTATAAAAAAGCCGAATTTTTAACTGAAAAAAAAATTACTAAAAAATGGAAAAGTAACATTTTTTGATAAGAAATTTAATTTGAACAAAAAATGTAAATTTTTAACAGAATAGTTACACTTGTAACCAGAGATGAACCTTGAGCAATAAAAAAATTTACAAAGTGGTTCAATTTTTAAACAAGAAGTTGAATTTTCAATTTAAAAAAGAAAAAGGGGAAATTTTAGCAAAAAAGCTTAGTTTTTTAATAATAAAGTTGAATTTTGAACTGAAAAATATCTGTTCACAACAAAAAACGGAAAAGTTACATTTTTGGATACAAAATTAATCTTAAACAAAAAATAGAAATTTCCAACGAAAAAGTTCAATTTTCAACCCCAGAGATGAACCTTTAACTAATAAAGACAATTTTCAATGAAATTATAGTTGAAATAAATATAATTATATAATAAATAAATAATAATTGGATGAATAAATATAATAAAATAGTTGAATTTTGAATTTAAAATGATAAATTCTGAACCACAAATAGTAGATTAGTTACATTTTCATGTGAAAAGTTATGTTTTTAATCAAAAACAATAATTTTTTTGCAGAATAGTTGAATTTTCAAGCAAAGAGATGAATTTTCACATGAAAAAATAAATTTTGAAGCAAAGAGATACATTTTTAACAAAAAAGTTAATTTTGAACCAAACAGTTACAGTTTCAATCTAAAGAGAAAATTTTAACAAAAATGATTAGTTTTCTATTCACAAAGCTGAATTTTCAACTGAAAAAAAAATCAAATTTTAAATAAAAATGGGAAAGTTACAGTTTTTCATAAAGAATTAATTTTCAATAAAAACATTCAAATTTTTAGCAGAATATTTAAATTTTTATCAAAAGCGATGAACCTTCAACCAAAAAAAATTAACAAAGCGGTTCAACTGTTACACAAGAAGTTGAATCTTCAATTGAAAAAACAAAAATTTGTCAACAAAAAATGGAATAGTAGCATTTTCACTTCAAACCTAAATTTGTTGACAAAAAAAAATAATTTTTCAAGAAAGTAGTTGAATTTTCAAAGAGATTAATTTTCAAAAAAATGAGGAATACTTAACGAAAAATATAATATTTATGATATTAAACAAAAAAAGGAGTCTCATCAAAATCGTTAAATTTTCAACTGAAAAAATCAATTTGAAACAAAAATTCTTCAACAAAATAGTTAAATATTCAACCAATTAGATGAACCAACATCAAAAAAAAGTATTACCAAGTGGTTCGAGTTTCATAAAAGTAGTCGAATTTTCATTCTTGAAAAATTTCAACCAAAAAAATTTACATTTTCAGTTTAAAAATTAAATTTTTTAGCTAAAAAAAAGTTTTTAGCTAAGTACTTAACCCTTTAATCAACGAGACGAATTTTCAACAAAAAAGATAAACCTTCGAATTGAAGTTAAATTTTCAATTGCAAAAATTATTTTTTGACAAATAAAAAACAAATTTTCAACTAAAATATGAATTTTCAACAAAAAACATGATTTTTTAACAAAATGATTTAACCTTCAAACAAATACTTGAATTTTCCACCAAAAAGATTAATTCTCAAGGAATTATGTAATAGTCGATATTCCATCCAAAAAAGATGTCTTTTGAACAAAATTATTGAATTGGTAAACGATTAATGAAATTCTGAGTTTTTCATAATTATTATTTTTTATTATTATTTAAAGTGCTTTTGATAGAAATTTCCTGACTTTTACCAGATTTTTTCAAAATCCCTACAAACAAGGAATTATTGGACTTCATAGAAGGTCATTAAATTGTTGTTAAAGAAGAAAAAAATCGGAAAAAAATGAGAAAAAAATATTTCTCATTGTCGGAAAATCCAAGGAATTTTCCAGGCTCAAAAGAATTTTCAGAACACTAGACAATCCAATTGAACTTGTGACTTATAAATTTGATTTAGTTGGAACAACTTTTAAAACAAAAAATATTTTCTTTTAGTTTATGAGCAAAAAATTTTATTGGAAAAACTGTAATGAAATTTACCGTTTCGAAAGCTATAAATACCACTCTTGAATTTAGTTCAGCTTTAACGCAGAAGAAAAATATAAATGAATATTCAAACGAAAAAATAGAGAAGATTTTATTCGTGAAAATAAATCTCCCGTTGGAATAAAGAGGTTCAATGCTATAAACCTCGACATTTAGACATACGATTTTCATTGGTTTTATTATCAACCTTTTCATATTTTATGCGAACAATTTCATGAATTTTTTTTTAATTTGTTAATATTTAAAAAAATATATTATAATATAATACAATAAAATATAAACTAAAAGGAAACCTGTTAAATCCTTTGTGTTGTTATATTTTGCTTCGTTTTGCAGAATGTCAGCAGGACATCTTTAGTTTAAAATTATTTAAAAATAAATATTATACTACAAAGGCCTAACCAACAAATTATCAAAAATTACATTTTCGACTCAAGAGAATTTATTTTCGTTTTAGAAAACAAATTTTCAAACCAAAAACAACACTTATCAGTGGAACAGGTGAATTCTCAACTCTCTTAAACAAAAAGATAAATTTTGAACTAGAATTGTGAATCTTCAACGAAACAACTGAATTTTTTTCAAAGTAGTTAAACTTTCAAACCAGTGGTTGAATTCTTAACCAGAAAACACGAGAAAAAAAATAGTTGAACCCTCTACAGGAATTTTTTCCCCAAAAGAAATAGAAAAAAAAACTAATTCATTATATTCTCTGAGTTTGTGAATTCACAGATGCGTCTCTATATTTATTAATAAAAATGGATTCAATGATTTTCCTGTTGTAAATTATGTTTTCTCAAGCTAAAATGATAATATTGCCAAAACTAAAATCAAAACAATGATCATAAGTCCATGCATGCTGAGCTAATCCTTTGCTATTGTTGTCCAAATTGCAATCTCTTTTATGCTCAGCTATTCGTGTTTTTAATCGTCTACAATTTTCACCAATATATATCATATTGCAACATTCACACTAGATGAGGTAAATATTATTAGACAAATTTTCTATTCTTCCTTTATCCTTCTTGTTTATATATAAGTCCGCGATCTTATGGCAATTTTTGAAATAAACATTTATGTGAAATTTTTTAAGACACTTCTAATTCTTTCTGATAAACCATGGATATAAGGAAGAGTCAGATTTCCGTGAAATTGGTTTTGATTGTTTAACCACTTTTTTTATTTCTGCTGATAACAGAGTTATTGTGAATTTTATTAATTCTTTCTTTAATAACGCTATTTATAAACTGTAAAGGATAGTTATTCAATTTTAAGATTTCTTTGATATGATTTGAGTTGTCTTTTGTGAATTTAAAATCAGTAGGTTCAAGTCCTCTGTCAACTAAATGTTTAACCAATCCAGTTTTTTGTACAAAAGGATGATGAGAGTTAGAATTCAAAAATTACCCTGAAAAGACGGTTTCCTAAACCAATTAGTTAGTAAGCAGCTAACGTAAAATATATTGAATCTTCTTTATTGTTAAGAACCTACAGAAACTCATTCATTTCATCCGTAGGAATGATAGTAAAAATATCATCCACACATCTGACAAAAAAAAATTGGTTTGAAATTTAATTTTGAAAGAACCCGGTTTTCAATATCATTTAAAACGATGTTGGTTATGACAGGGTATAAAGGTGCGCCCATTGGGCAGCCTGTTGTTTGTTTGTAAAATTTCTGATTAAATGAAAAAACAGTATTACTGAAAAGACTGTTGTAAAAGCGATTAATATTCCATTTTTAGAAATCCTAGTTAAGTGACAATTTTTTTGCAATATTTCATCTACACATTCAGTAGCTAAATCAAGTGGAGTATTGTTGAACATTGAAACAACATCCAAAGGTACCATGGAATGAGTATTTGGGACTTCAACATTTTTTTATTTTTCTTAAAATGACCAACTGTCCTTGATGTGAGAAAAAGATTGACTTTGGATTGGTTTAAATATATTAGCTAAATAGGAAGCTATATTATATGTTGGTGAACCAATGGACGACACTATCACCTTAATTTTTAATTAGGTTTGTGAATCTTTGGAAAAGCACTGGCTTTAGCAACAATTGAACCTCTATATTTCAGACGATGAGACTCCTAATCACTAATATAAGATGTTAGTTCCCACCTTTTAACAATATCATTACATTTGTTTTCAATTGTTGGTACTAAACTGTTGTTGATCTTCTTATGTGATGTCATTGTTTAGCACTGTTTCAATATAATTGTTATAGTCGGTCCTGTTAACAACAACAGTCACATTACCCTTATCTGAGTTCAAAAATAGTACATCTTTATTATCATGCTGAAATTTGAAGATTTTTTTTATTATGACAGAATCCTGAAATTTGGTGTTTTCTTTATGGTTTATTATTAATATAGTGGCATTCCTTCGGATTTTTTGTTGTGTCTGATCATCAAATGGTTTGTCACAATGTTCAATTGATGATATGATATTTTTATCTGGTAACTTTTTTTGATTCAAAAGGAATACCAAATTTATTACCTGAAGATATGTTGATTGCAATATCATTTAGTATGATTTTGCTATAGAGATTTTAAAAATATTTGTTTAATCTAAAATTATTAATTTAGTAGACACATCAAACAACAAGAAGCAAATGAGTTGGACTGCAAAGATAGGATTAAAAAGTTGAAAAATCTTAATTATACTTTGTCAGGGTCCTCAGACGCTGATTTCCTACATAGTACTACTCGTCTTCTTTGAAGGCGCATGACGCCTACTTTGACTATTTTTTCATTTGGCGATATTTGAGTGGTTTTTTACATGCCACTTAAATTAATATGGACTAAAATGATCAGAAACAATTGGGGATAAAATGCCGCAACTTTTTGGCAGCAATCCATGCATTGTGTGGGTATGGGTATACAAAAAATTTAAAGATTCTAGGAAACAAAGCCAAGGCCTTCATTGTACTAAAAGAAATGCTCAATCGACTAATTGTTAAAAATTATTTGAACTGCAAAGGTAGGATTAAAAAGTGAAAAAACTTGATTATACATTATCAGGTTCCTCATGCTGAACCACATTGTCAGGAATTTTCCTCCCCCTCGTCTTCTTTAAAGGCGCATGACGCCTACTTTGACTATTGTTTTATTTTACAAAATTCATATTTGAGTGGTTTTTTACAGTCCACTCAAATTAATATTGACTAAAATGATCAGAGCCAACTGGGAGATAAAATGCCGAAGCGTTTTGGCAGAAATCCATCTATTGTATGGATATAGTTACAAAAAATTTAAAGACTCTGGCAAACATAGCAAAGGCCTTTATTGGATAAAAACAAATGCTCAATCGACTGATCGACACAAATGATTTGGGTTGCAAATATAGGATTAAAAAGTTGGAAGAGCTTAATTACACATCATCAGGGTCCTCGTACACTAATTTTCTAAATAGGAGTAATCTACTTCCGCGGAACCACATTATTAGAAATTTTTCTCTCCCTCGTCTTCTTTGGAGGCGCATGACGCCTACTTTGACTATTGTTTTATTTTATAAAATTCATATTTGAGTGGTTTTTTACAGTCCACTCAAATTAACATTGACTAAAATGATCAGAGCCAACTGGGAGATAAAATGCCGAAGCGTTTTGGCAGCAATCCATCTATTGTGTGGATATAGTTACAAAAAATTTATAGATTCTGGCAAACATAGCAAAGGCCTTCATTGGATAAAAAAAATACTCAATCGACTGATCGACAAAAATTATTTGAGCTGAAGAGGTAGTATTAAAAAGTGAAAAAGCTTGATTATACATTATCAGGGTCCTCATACGCTAATTTTCTACATAGGAGTGATCTACCTCCTCTGAACCACATTATCAGGAATTTTCCTCCCCCTCGTCGTCTTTGAAGGCGCATGGCGCCTACTTTGACTATTGTTTTATTTTAAGAATTCATATTTGAGTGGTTTTTTTACAGGCTACTCAAATTAATATTGACGAAAATGATCAGAACCAACTGGGACATAA
>CAKNXH010001953.1:194567-204809 GCA_932178445.1 Andricus quercusramuli
TTTTTTTTTATTTTGCGACATTTGAGTGGTTTTTTTACATTCCACTTAAATTAATATTGACGAGAATGATCAGAAACAACTGGAAGATAAAATGCCACATTTTTTTGGCCATCATCCATGTATTGTGTGGGTATACGTAAAAAAAATGTAAAGATTCTAGGAAACAAATCAAAGACCTCTATTCGATAAAAACAAGTGATAAATCCACTGATCGACACACATGACTTGGGTTGCAAAGATAGGATTAAAATGTTGAAACAGCTTAATTATACTTTGTCAAGATCTTCATACACTAACTTCCTACATAGGAGTGATCTACCTCCGCTGAACCACATTATCAGGAATTTTCCTCCCTTTCGCCTTCTTTGGAGGCGCATGGCGCCTACTTTGACTGTTTTTTTATTTTGCGAAATTTATATTCGAGTGGTTTTTTACATTTTGCTTAAATTGATGTTGACGGAAGTGTTCAGAAACAACTGGGAGATAAAGTGCTGAAACTTTTTGGTCGTGTGGGTATAGGTACAAAAAATGTGAACATTCTGGGAAACAAAGCAAAGGCCTTCATTGGATCAAATCAAAAGCTCAATCCACTGATCGACACACATGATTTGGGTTGTAAAGATAGGATTAAAATGTTGGAAAAGCTTAATTATGCTTTTTCAGGGTCTTCATACACTAATTTTCTACATAGGAGTGATCTACCTCCGCTGAATCACATTATCAGGAAGTTTTCTCCCCCTCGTCTTCTTTGAAGGCGCAACGCGCCTGCTCTTACTATCCTTTTATTTCGCGGAATTTATATTTCAGTGTTTTTTTTACATTCTACTAAAATCGATGTAGACGAAAATGTCCAGAAACAACTGGGAGATAAAATGCCACAACTTTTTGGCAGCAATCCATGTATTGTGTGGGTATAAGTATACAAAAAAATGTAAAGATTCTGGCAAACAAAGCAAAGGCCTTTATTGGATAAAAACAAATGCTCAATCGACTGATCGACACAAATGATTTGTGTTGCCGAGATAGGATTGAAAAGTTGGAAAAGCTTCCAAGACACGTAAGTATCGGCCTGTTATGATCGGTTGTGAAGTTTGGCGGTGTTCCAGAATGCTGGCACACTTGGCCGATAGATAACTTACACGTTCGCGTGGCACACAAGTGAGCAGACACACATGGTTAGCGCATACATTCACCAAGAGAATGCATTGTTCACTCTGAGCGCTTTGAGCTTAATCGCTCGAGCGCTGACCGCCAAAAATATGGGTTAGGACGAAACGCTATCGGAAGCAATAATTCCTCCTTTTAACAACGCGACGGCCGTAATTCCAAAAAATCCGGGCTGTACAAAAGAAAAAATGTCCTATGTCTATGAATCTGAAGATAGTGTTTCACGACCCCACATAATATTTATAAACGAAGGGTGAAGGTGCACAACAATGTTGGGTGAGGTACTTTTTTCAATGATTAGTTACAGTTACTTTTTTTTACTAAGTAACGTAACTGTAACTATAGTTACTAAAAAAACTCACCTAACAATGTTATTCACCTTCACTGTTCATTTATAAACATTGTTTGGTGAAATACTATTTTCATATTCATCAGGGATGATCCATCAACCACGTTATTCATTTTGGTATATTTTTTACCCCCCCCCCCCCCCTCCCTCGTTGGAAAAAAGTAACATAGCCCAATAATCTCTCAAAATAGGTGAAATAGGGTGCTTTTTAAAAAAAATTGGAGAATAATAAGGGGATGAAATCCTTCAAATAAAATTAATGTGAATGCCATATTGCATTTATTACGAAAAATTTCTAATTAATAAAGTGTCAAGATTTGCTACCAAAGAGCTGAATTTTCAACCCAAAATTTTTCACCAAGGAGAAGAATTTTTAGCAAACTAGTTGAAATTTTAATCAAATTATAAAATTTTCTATTAAAAAGGACGTATATTCAACAAAACACTTGAATTTTCAACCAAAAAGGACGATTTTATCTGTGTATTTGAATGTTCAATCCAAAAATACGATTTTTTTGACAGTTGATTACAGTTGAAAAATGACTTTTCTATCACGAAAAACGAATTGTCCATCCAAAAGGACGAATTTTAACAAAACAGTGGAATTTTGACCAAAAAATATGCATTTTCAATCAAATGGTCGAATCTGCCAATTTTCAACCAGTTTTTATTAAATGAAGGAAAAAAGAATTTTTAACAAAACAGTTGAATTCTCAAAAATAAAGATGAATTTTCAACCAAGAAAAATAAGTTTTCTACTAAAAGACACATTTTCAACTAATTGTTGAATTAAACAAAAAATTAATTTTTAAGAAATAGTTGAATTTTCGACCAACGAGGATGATTTTATCAAAGTAGTCGAATTTTCAAGCCAAAAAGACTAATTTTTCAGAAGAAAGTTGTAAGGTGTCTTTTTTACCATGAAAAATGAATTTTCTATCCAAAAGGACGAATTTTTAACAAAACTGTTGAATTTTTGAACACAGAAGGTGCATTTTCAACCAAATGGTCGAATCCTCCAACTGTTAACCAGTTGAATTAAAGAAAGAAAAAAAATGAATTTTCAACAAAATAGTTGAATTCTCAACCAAAAAGATCAATTTTGAATCAAGAAAGATGACTTCTCTACTAAAAGACAAACTTTCGAATAGTTGAATTGAACGAACACACAAATGAATTTTTAACAAAATAGTTGAATTTTCAAAAAAAAAATGTTCAGCTAGAAAAGATCAATATTCAATAAAGAATATAATTTTTAACCAAAAATGGAATAGTTAAATTGTCAAAGAAATCAATTTTCAACAACAAAAAATAACAAATTTTCAACAAATAACTAAACTTTCAACCATAGAGATCAATTTGAAAAATAAACTTAACAAAGTAGTTCTTACAAGTTGTTGATTTTTCAATCGAAAAAGAATAATTTTCAACCAAGAAAGATAATTTTTCAACAAAATACATCAATTTTCAACAAATTTGTTTAATTTTAAAGATAAAAAGGCGAACTATCTACAAAACAGTTGAATTTTCAAACCGGAAGTGAAATTTTTCAACAAAAAACTAACTTTTCTACATAATATTTCAATTTTCTTCCAAACAGTTGAATCTTCATGAAAATAGTTTCATATTCAACCAAATGTTTGAATTTCCAACCGAAAATATGAATTTTCAACAAAAAAGTTAATTTACAACCAAAATGTTGAATTTTCAAAACGAAATGATGGAATTTTCTAGGAAAAAGTTCAATTTTCAACCCGAAAGTATGAATTTTCAGCAAAAATGATGAACCTTCAACCAAAAGAAAATGAATTTTCAACAAAGTATTTTCAATTCCTATATTTTTTTGAAATTTTCTTTTTTTATAGAAAATTAAGAATCTTGTTCAAAAATTCATATTTTGGTTAAAAAAAATTCTATTTGTTAAAACTTCGCCTTTTTTTGGTAGAAAATTAGCTTTAACTTTCAACTCTTTAGTTCAATATTCATTTATTTGGATAAAAATTCAAGATCTTTGGTAGAAAATTAATCTTTTTGTTCCAAAACTCATCTTTTTAGTTGAAAATTGAATTAATTTGGTGAAAAATTTAACTAATTCGTTGAAAATTCGTTTTATTTTTTAGATGGAAGTTACTACTTAACTGAGAATTTGACAATTATATTTTTGTTTGTTTCATCTTTTTAGTTGAAAATTGATATGTTTTGTGAAAAATTTGGCTTTTTTGGTGGAAAATAAGCCTACTGATTGAAAATTCAAGTATTTGAGAGTTGTACTACTTTGTTGAAAATTTATTTTTTGGTTGGAAATGCATTATTTTAAATAAAACTTCATTTTTCTGTTGCGAAAATAAATATTTTGTTGAAAATTATTATCTTTTAATTCTGAATTCAAATATTTGGTTGAGTATTCAACAATTATATTTTCCGTTCTGAATTCATCTCTTCTGGTTAAAAATTATTCTGCTTTTTTGAAAATTCACTATTTTCTGAAAAAGTCATTTTTTTGATCGAAGATTCTTCACTCTAGTTAAAAGTTTATCTATTTGGTTGAAAATTCGACTATTTTGTTGATAAATCCTTGTGTTTTGGTTGAAAATTTATGTTTTCATTGAAAATTGAACTATTTTGATGAAAATCCGTTTTTAGTTTGGAATTTAATTTTTTAAACTGGGATTTAACTATTCTATTTTTAATAGAAAATTGATCTTCCTTGGTTGAAAATTAAATTACTGTGTTGAAAATTCGTCCTTTTACCCATCCTCGAATTGTGGCAAACAACGTTTGCAAACTTAGAAAAACAAGAACTGAAGTGGCATCAATAATTTCACCCATCCTTGGGTCAAAACGATACTTTTTCTTAAATAAGATAGAATATACTGGCAAAGTTTTCTGACTATATCCAAGATCACTCTACAAACGGTCCAAAAGTCCAAATTCCTTCTCGGAATTCTGCATAGTATACAAAAGTGAAATATGATCACTGATCAAAAGTAGCATCAATTTTTGTTGTTCTGCCCAAGTTTCTTTCTATCTAATTTCAAAATATATTTTTGCTCTGAACTGTGCTCCAATTGAGTGCCCCATAAAACCAAAATTGTCTACGAAAATTGTTTACACATTTCACAATCAAATAACAAAAACACCAAATAATATCATTGATCCACTTATCAGGATCTATGAAGAAAAATGTGAAAAAGTGCAAATAACTTCACTTCCATGGGGTGGTTTTTGTATCAATATTAAAGAAGTTTAAGGGGTTGAAGATACAAAAAATGAAGATCTAATCTGAATCGAACTTAACCCAATGGTGCTGAAAATCCTGATTTTATTGTTGTTATTGTTTCTGGTATGGGAGCATCAAAATAAAATTGCGACAGTCTAATCGGAAGCAGGGACAGTTCGGATTTACTTTACATTGAAAACCACTAACTGAAAATAAATAAACTTTTTGTTTGGAATTCTTGATATTATTTGTTATTCAGTTCGGAACTCGGTTTCAATAAATGGTAACATCAGGAGCAGAAACTAGCCAACTTTTATCAGATTGACTTCTCTTCCTGAGGTTAACGACTGGCACGTATAGCTCGGTTGTAACGTGGATCCGCGGAAGTAGTTGGTTTCCCTTGATTATGCCTATCAAAATCTTCGCTTGATCAACTCATAAACACAGCTGCGCCGTTAACCAACTGTTAGGAAACCAGCCTACACTAACCGGAAACGTCCAAATACATGTATTCCAATTCCATTCGTAATGAATTCTCTATCACGCATGTGCCAAGTTTCCTTGACTTTCCGAAAGCGATAAAGCCTTTAGGTACCGATAACAATCCGGTCATAACATTGTTTTAATGTCGAACACAACCACCACTCTCAAGTGTCACAATCAAATCTTCAGTTTAGAGTAGTTCACTTGAAATTGTCCGATTCGAGAGAGCTGTGTTTAAGAATTAATTTTTTAATTCTCTTTTAAATTTTGTTTTAAATTTTGTTTTAAAAGTTATGCTTGTTTCAAAAATCCTTTACCAATGGAACCCTTAACATTAGAGCAATAGTATTCTTTTTAAAACGCGAAAGTTTGTCCTATTTGTGAGCAAGATTTTGAACAAGATCATGTAAAACATTGTGATCACTGTCATTTTACGGGAAAATATCGTGGTCCTGCTCATGACATGTGTAACCTAAATTATCGAATACATATTATTCCCATAGTGTTTCATAATTTAGCTATGACCTATCGATAATACCTATTAATAAAGAAAAAAATATATCCTTCACGAAAAATGTGCAAAATATAAATGCTAGACTCAGATTCATTGAATCGACTATGAGCCGTCATTATCCAATGTGTAATTACTGCTGCCTTTAACAATCTTTGGACATCACATCGAGATGATACATGATGGACACCATTCAATAGAGACAGAAACAAATGCCGGTTTTACAATATATTATCCTTATGGCACACTTCCAACACTGTAATGTAAAAATATACATTTGTGATTCTGAGTCAAAGCTCATTGCTTGGCAATTTTCGGCTACTAATTTCCGCGGATCAACATTCATACACCTATCATCACTCTATCAGCTGTGATCTCTTTGAAGAGGGGGTTGTCACCTAAATCTGTTTCTTTGAAGATAGGTTCAGATGTATCTTGATCTTCAATAAATTCAACATTATAATTATGTGAATTACAATCGTGATCTTTAATCTGATCACCAATTCGAGATTCGAATAATTCAGAATTTTCCACGCCTGGAACAACTAATTCTAATCTAATTATAATCTAACCTAATTCGAATTCTAAAAATCATTCTCATAAGAAAATTGACTATTTCAGCAACACTTTTGCTAGAAGCAGCTAACATAATATCGGAACACAATTATGTTCTAAAATATGATCAATACGATTATTATAATCATTGACTGTAGTCTTGATGCGCTCATCATCTTTGCATCAAACTCAACAACATTTTTACCATTTTCTAAGTTTATCTTATATTTTTTAGCAATAGAGATTTGAATATTGAGCGTATTAATTTCATTGTGAATATGATCCAAGTCAGAAAAATTGTCAATTGGTGAACAAGTAATTATCAATTGAGGTTTGCACTCTCTCGGAAGAAGCCCAATCGAACGCGACCACCGATAGCGGAAGCGGTATATCCTCGATTTCCACTATTCTCCTTTTGCAGTCAATTCGAACTCCATTCCCCGAAAGCCAATCATTTCCAAGAATTAGTTTTGGTTACTACTGGGAATCTCAATCTTAATAATCATAGATTAGAATTTTTTATAAATATGAACTATCCTGGTTAATATGGACTTTCAGACATTTTATTGATAGGATTATAATAAGATTCAGGCCTAAATTTAAGAGTTGCTGATACAATCATGAAAATGAAAATGGTCATATTGACATTGTACATTAGCAAAATTTCTCTTATTATTCTTTACAAGGTAAATTTTTCTAGTTTTGTTAGTTTTTCCTTCAAAAATTAAATCCAAATGTGCAAGAGATTCAGTAACATGATGTGTATCAGAACAGTCAATCGTAACTAACAGTTACTTTTGAACTTGAAAATATAAATTTTCATCTAAGAAGATGAATCTTCATTGAAAAAAATAAATTTTCAACAAAAGAGTTTAAGATTCGACCCAAAACTTGATTTTATAAACAAAAAGATTAATTTTCTAAAAATAAAATAGATTAATTTTCCAAAAAAGAGATGAATCTTCAAATCAATAAATACATTTTTAACAAATTAGTTAAAGATTCAACCATGTAGTTGAACTTCAGAACAAAGAGATTACTTTTTAACAAAATAGTTTCATTTTCCACAAAATGATGAAATTTTTAACCAAATAGTAGAATTTTCAACCAAACGAGATAATTTCCGAAACAAAAATATAATAGAAAAAAAAAACCTTCGAAAATTGAATATTTTTCTGATTGAAAATTCAACTATTCCATTTTTTGGTCAACAATTTTCTTAAATGGAAATTTTATTACTTTTTGGTTGAAAATTCACTCGTTTTGAAGAAAATTCAACAATTTGGTAGAAAATTATACTGTTTGGTCAAAATTTGACCTACATTGTTATAAAATTAATTTTTTTAGATGACAATTCATCATTTTAGCTGAAAATTCCTTTCTTTGGTCGATAATTAACATATTTTCTCGACAATTTTTTTTTCTTTTCATATTGAAAATTCAACTATTTTATTTTTTCTTGAAAATGTATCTCTTCCAGATGAAAATCCAACTTTTTGGATGGAAATTCAACATAAATTCAACGGTTTGGTAGCAAATTAAACTATTCCATCAAAAGCTGAACTACCTTATTGACAATTAATTTTTTCAGTTGAAGATTCGTGATTTTGTTAAAAGTTAATCTTTTTTTGTAGAAAATTAATCCTTTTCGTTGAGAATTGATCTTCTTTGATTGAAAATTCATTTGTTCGTTGGAAAATTAGTTATTTTCATTGAAAATTACATAATTTTCTTGATTGAAAATTCAACTATTACATTTTTTGGCCAAAAAATATTTTTTTTCATGGAGATTTCATTATTTTTTGGTTGAAAATTCATTTCTTTGGTTGATAATTAATATATTTCCTTGCAAATTCTTTTTTCTTTTCAAATTGAAAATTTAACTATTTTATTTTTTCTAGTAAATTTAACTTCTCCAGATAAATTCCAACTTTTTGGTTGAAAATTCCATGAGAAATTCAAATTAGTTTTTTTATTGAAGATTAATTTTTTTAAATAAAGCTTCAACTAATCAATTTCTTGGCCAAAATTCATCTTTTTTATATAAATCTACTCTTTTTTGGTTAAAATGCAACTTTCTAATTTAAAATAACTTTGTCTCGGTTTAAAATTAACTTTTTTGTTAAAAATTCACTTTTTGGGGTTAAAATTCATCTGTTTTGAAGAAAATTCAACAATTTGGTAGAAAATTATACTGTTTGGTCGAAAGTTGGACTGCATTGTTATCAAGTTAATTTTTTCACATTAAAATTCATAATTTTTTTTGAAAATTCATTTCTACGTTTAATAATTAACCTATTTTCTTGAATATTTATTTTTCTTTTCAATTGAAAATTTAACTATTCCATTTTCTTTCAATTTATCTTTCCAGATGGAAAATCAAATATTTGGTTGAAAATTTCTTGAGAAATTCAAATCTTCAGCTGAAAATTCATGTATTTTGTGAAAAATTTATCTTTTTGGTACAAAATTATTCTCTTGGTTGTAAATTTACCTTTTTGGTTGAAAATGCATTTCTTTGTTTGAAAATTATTTTTTTTTATTGCAAAATTATTTTTTCAACTGAAAGAATTTAATTTTTGGCCAAAATTGATATTTTCATAGAAATGTCATCGTTTTTGGTTAAAACGCAACTTTCTGATCAAAAATAGCCCTATTTCGGTTGAAAATTAACATTTTTGTTGAAAATTAGCTTCTTGGGTTGGAAAATTCATCTGCTTTGAAGAAAATTCAACAATTCGCTACAAAGTTAAACTATTTGGTCAAAAGTTGAACTGTTTTGTGAGAAATTAATTTTTTCAGTTGAAGATTCATCATTTTAGTTTAAAAATTTGAAAAAAATTAAAAAATTAAAATTCGTCTTCCTTTTTTCATTAAAAATTTAATTTCTTCAATTTTTGGTTGAAAATTTATTTTTTTTAGTTAGAAATTCGTCTTTGTTATTAAATTTTAAATTATTTCAAACAATTTTTTTCTGAAAAAAAAATCTTCTCCTTTTGCTCCGCTAGGAATCGAACCACAGAACTCAGCAACAGAATCCAGCAAAACAATGCGTTTATTTTCCGAAAAAAGTTTCTTCTCTCGATCTCTCTAGTAGCTTAATGGGAAAGCACCTGACCGGAAATCAGTAGTTCTGTGGTTCGATTCCCAGCGGCGCGAAAGGAAAAGATTTTTTTTTTCAGAAAAAAAAACTATTCAGAATAATTCTTCTTTCATAGCTCCATCTAGTCTGAAAAGACGTTTAATATTTTCTGTTGTTCTCTAATGACAACACGGATTCCTTGAAAAATGTAACAAAAAGTCACTTTAATTAAAAAACTCTTCTAAAGTGGGAACAAGTACTGGAATATAGATCGCAAGTTTAATTTCAGAATGAAAGGACACATTTTTCTCGTCTTCAAAAACTTCAGAAACTCCTTTTGTTAACATTTGAACTGTCGTGAAGTAACACTTCCATTCAATGTCTGAGGAAAGTGGAACGAGAAAATTAGTAATGAAAATCCTGACAGGTCGTCAGAAACTTTTGTAATTTTTCCTTCTTTTTAAAGATGATAAATGTAAATGTTGGTTTTATTATTTTTTATGTTAAGTTTGTTGACCAGTGAAATATTAATTTTATATGATGTTAATGTTTTTTGTCTACTTGGTCCAAAATCAATATTCATAAAATGTTGATAATTAATTTTTTGAGTTTGGAAAAAAATCTCTCTACCTCCACTGGGATTTGAACACCAGATCTTTCAGATTTCCGGTCTGATGCTCAAATCCCAGTGGAGGTGGAGAGAGTTTTTTCAAAACTCGAAAAATTAATTATCAATATTTTATGAATATTGATTTTAGACCGAGTAGACAAAAAACATTAACATCATATAAAATTAAAAAGTAAATGTTGGTTGATCAATTTGATGTACCAAAATTGAATCAGGATGATATGCAAAGTTTTTATACCGATTTCAT
>CAKNXH010001953.1:208324-218608 GCA_932178445.1 Andricus quercusramuli
TTCCTTTTTTCCGAAAAACATATTTTAGTACTAGACTATTATTATTACTATTATTTTCAGATACTCATTTCACAACATCACAAATATTGTTTAAAAAGTATATAATTATAATAGAGGTATTTTAAAGAAAAGAAAAACTCGTATTATAAAAATAATAGTCGATATTCAAATACATAACCTTAAAGTAAATATTTTATTTATGTTACTTTATTAAAAAACAATTTAAATTCAATCTTTATGTAATTTGATATTGTGAGCAACATTATTTAGCTCTTACGTACTTTTCTTTTTTCCGAAAAGCATCTTGTAATACTAGACTATTATTATTGTTTCGAACTCCAGAAAATTTAGGTTCTAACAGGATCATTGATTCAGAATTTCATTGATTAATAAGCCTTTAAACTAATTTTCAGAAAAATTAAGACATTTACATATAATTTTGAATATGGATTAATAACCTTTCAAACTGATTTCATGAAAAATTGAAATTTACGTACATATAATCACGAGATCAGAATACAGATACTCATTTCACAACATTGCACAAATTTCAAAAATTGTACAATTCGAATAGAGATATTTTAAATATAAATGAACTTTCATTATACAAATTATAGCTAATATTCAATTACATAATCTCGAAATCAATTCCAATTTGGTATTGGTAAAAATGTTATTCGGCTAATAATTAATTAATCTGGTCACAATATAAAAAACATTGAACTATAATTTCTATTGTAACTAATAATAATAGGGTTGTTTCAAATAAGAATTAACTTTTATTATAAATTATATCTCATATTCAATTATATAAACTTCAAGTGAATAATCAATTTAAACAAAAAAAAAACTAAATTGTAATCTTTTTTTGATTTGCTATTGTGAAAAAAAATCAGCTGATAATCGATTAATCAGTTAACAGAAATTAAAAGCATTAAACTATAATCTTCATTAAAACATTCAAATAATTTTTATTTCATATTTTTGTGTTAAATTTCAACTTTCATTTCTGAAAATTAGATTTATTAATAACCTTTTGAAGTAATTCTAGAAAATTTAGGTGTAATAAAATCAGGTAATAATTGAGTAATCAGTTCACTACATGATAAGCATTGAACTATTATTTTAATTGAAAAATTGAATTCAGATACTCATTTCACAACATCACAAATATTTTTGAAAAAGTACATAATTATAGTAGAGGTATTTCAGAGGAAAAAAACTGGTATTATAAAAATAATAGTTAAAATTCAGGTACACAACCTTAAAGTAAATATTTAATTTATGTTACTCAATGGAAAAAACAATTAAAATCCAATCTTGATGTAATTTAATATTGTGAACAACATTAATCAGCTAATGATTAATTAATCAGTTCATAACATAAAGAGCAATGAACAATTAATTTCATAAAAATATTCAAACAATTTTCACCCTCTATTTTTCTGAGAATAGAAATTAGGAATAACCTTTTAAACTGATTTTATAAAAAATTAAAATATATGTACATATAATTTTGAGACCAGAATGCAGATACACATTCCACAACATCACAAAAATTTACAAAAATTGTATAATTGGAATGGAGGTATTTCAAATATAAATAAACTTTTATTATGCAAAATAAAGCTGATATTCAATTACATGAACTAGAAATGAATAATCAATTCATGTTACTTGATAGAAGAAAATTAAAATTCAATCCTTATGTAATTTATCATTGGTGAAAATATTATTCAGCTAATAATAAACTTTCATTTAAGAAAATTTGATTTCTTAATAACCTTTTAAAGTAATTCTAAAAAATTTTAGTGTAATAAAATCAGTTAATAATTAAGTAATCAGTTCACTGCATAATAAGCACTGAACAATTATGTTCATTGAAAGATTCAAATAATTTTCAACATGACATTTTTCTTTTAATTTGAAATTGCATTTCCATCCATTAATTTAGAAATGCTGACCTTTTAAACTAATTCATGAAAAAAAATATAACATATGTACATATAATTTGAAAAATTGAATTTAGATACTCATTTCACAACATCAGTAATATTTTTAAAAAAGTATATAATTATAATAGAGGTATTTACCTTAAAGTAAATATTTCAATTATGTTACTTGATTTAAAAACAATTTAAATTTAATCTTTATGTAATTTAATATTTTGAACAACATTGATTACCTAATAAATCATTAATCAGTTTACAACATAAAAAGCTATAAACTATTATTTTCATCAAAACATGCAAGCAAGTTTTACCCTCTATTTTTTCTGCAGATACTCATTTCACAACATCAGCAAAATTTACAAAAATTGTAAGATTGGAATAGAGGTATTTTAAACATAATTGAACTTTTATGATACAAATATTATAGCCAATATTCAATCACATAACCTAGAAATGAATAATCAATTTATGTTACCTAATAGAGAAATATTAGATTTCAATCCTTATGAAATTTAGTATTGTTGTTGTTTAAAATAGAAATAAATTTTTATCACAGATTATAATCAATATCCAATATATATATAAACTTCAAGTGAATAATAAATTTATTTTTCTTGAAAAAAACTAAATTGTAATCTTTATTAAATTCTTTGTTGTGAAAAAATTAATCAGTTAACAAAATAAAAAGCATCGAAATGTAATTTTCATTACAACATTCAAATAATGTTTTTTTTTTCAATTTCAACATTCAATTATGAAAATTTGATTCATCAATAACCTTTTGAAGTAACTCTAAAAAAATTTGGTGGGATAAAATCAGTTAATAATTGATGAATCAGTTCACTATATAATAAGCATTGACGAATTATTTTCATTGAAACATTGGAATAATTTTGACATCATATTTTTCTGTAAATTTAAAATTGCATTTTTATCCCTTGATTTTGAATCATTGACCTTTTAAACAAATTCATGAACGAAAATTATAACATATGTAAATATAATTTAAGAAGTGGAATTTAGATAATCATTTCACAATATCACAAATATTTTTAAAAAGTATATAATTATATAATCAGCTAATAATTAATTGATCAGTTTACAACATAAAGATTCTATTCTTCTGAAAATTGATATGATTAATAATAACCTTTGAAACTAATTTAATAAAAAATTAAAATAAATGTAGATATAATTTTCAGATCAGAATGCAGATACTCATTTCACAACATCACAAAAATGTAAAAAAATTGTATAATAGGAATAGACGTATTTTAAACATAATTAAACTATTATGATACAAATTATAGCTAATATTCAGTTACATAACCTCGAAATGAATAATCAGTTTACGTTACTTCATAGAGAAAAATTAAAATTCAATCCTTATGTAATTTATTATTGATAAAAGTATCATTCTGCTAATAATGTATTAATCTGTCCATAAATAGAAAACATTAAACTATCATTTTCATTGGAACATTTTTATCACTTTCATTTTACATTTTTTTTCAATTTTCACTTTCATCTTTGAAATTTTGATTTATGGGCAACCTTTTTTATAACCTTTAGAAAAAGTTGAAACATGTTTACTTATACCTATGATACTTGAATTTAGATACTTATTCCAACACATCAGCACATTCGAAAACTTATGTAATTGGAATAGGGGTATTTTAAATGAAAATAACTTTTATTATAAATTATATACAATATTTAATTATATAAAGTTCAAGTGAACAATCAATTTATGTTATTTAAAATGAACTAAATTTCAATCTTCATTTAATTTTTTATTGTGAAAAAAATAATCAGCTGATAATTAATCAATCAGTTAATAAGATAAAAAGCATTAAACTATATGTTTCAATAAAACATTCTAATAATTTCTATTTCATTTTTTTTTTTAATTTCCACTTCCGTTTCTGAAAATTTGGTTTATTCATCACCTTTTAGAGTAATTCTAGAAAATTTTCGTGTAATAAAATCAGTTGATAATTGATTGATCAGTTCGCTACATAATAAGCATTGAACAATTATTTTCATTGAAACATTGAAATAATTTTTACATGGCATTTTTCTTTAAATTTGAAATTGCATTTTTATCCATTAACTTTTATTTGTTGACCTTTTAACCAAATTTATGAAGAATAATTATAATATATGTACACATAATTTAAAAAATTGAATTTAGATACTCATTTCACAATATCAGAACTATTTTTTAAATGGTATATAATTATAATAGAGCTATTCTGAAGAAGAAGAGAAACTTTATTATAAAAATAATAGTTAATATCCAAATGCATAACTCTAAAGTAATTTCCTTTTATTCATGTTTCTTAATTAGAAGCAATTCAAATTATTCATTTATTATTATCAATTTAATTATTATTATCCATATTTATACCTATTTTATTTTTTATATTTCATATTATTTATTTTAATTTCAACAAAGTTATTCATAACATCTTACATATCTAAATTGAGTAAATGTTCAAAAAATTTTGAAATACATTTTATGTCGTATTTTGAGAAAGTTAATCAAAAAAACTTGCATCTCTACATTAAATAAATATATAAAAAGTGAATGAAATACATTTTAAGTATTAAAAGAATTGATAATTCGATGAAGAATATCATTAATTTTACTTAATTCTTACGTATCTTGTGTATTGAATAGATCTGGATGGTTAGAGCTGTCATTTGAAGTAATAGTAAAAATATACCAATCAAAATAATCATCTGTGGTCGATAGAATTAGGAATCGACGTTTTTCAATTCTGTAGATTCTAATTTCAAATAAAGTTACAAATGGTTACCCCATAAGTGAAAAAATGGTAACTGCCATGCTCACTACCAATGGAGGTAACGTGTTTTTATATGAAGGATAGACCCGAGTTGCATATGCTTGAATCTGTAATATATGATGAGCATATTCCGAAAAACCGCTCGGAACATATAAACCGAAATCCTAGCCGGAGTCTTTATGATCAACGTTTATTTTTATAGTTTTTGATAAATTCTCCGATAGACAGACCACATTCATATCTTATGGGTACGAAAAGTTCAGTGGCTCTCGTGAAGAGGTTTCCCTTTTGGCATGTCTAAGCATCCGGACGTAATACATGTTCCAATACTGGAGAAGGAGCCCAAGTCCGTACTTCTGCATCTCCACGGTTCACATTTCATGAGAAACTTTTCAGGAATGTCTTCCGGATATAGGACCATATTGACCAAAATTTATCAAACTCAAACACTCATGTACGAGGTGGTCGAGCTTTTCATACCCCGAGCGACATAGACGGAAAAGGAGATATTAATATTGAATCTGACCTCGACGATACTGACCTATGAATTTAGGTACGGGGAAATATTGATGCTTCTTCATGTTTTTTAGGAGAAAAATTAGAGTGACAATATTAACAAGAAAATTTGTGCAAAAATATATTTTTCAAGAAAAAGGTTCAAACGTATTGTGAATCCAAAAATCAGTAGTTTTGAGACAACATAATCAAAATGTTCAATTTATGCAAAGAATTGCATAGAAGGAACTCAAAATATGTTTGCGAAAAAAACTGTAAAAACTATGGAGTATTGTTTGAATTGCTTGCAACGTCATGCTTAAAAGAAACAGAAAAATATTAAGTAGAAAAAGTAGAGATGTGCAAGACCTGGACCAGCAGCCTCATTGGATGTCGAACGCACGCTTATTTGGAATAATTAAATATTAAATATGGAAATCAATTTTTTGAGATATATAATAATCATAAAGTACGAAGTATATTAGGAATATTTCTCTGAAAAATAGAAAATGCCGAAAGCATTAGTGTAGCTTCTTCTTAATGCCCATTGGGTAATTTGAAAAATTCGATGGGTCTATCTTGCCAAATTCACAAGCGTAATGAAGAATCGGGTTTCCGTTAATTGAGATTTATTAATTTGCAAGCTTATTATTATTTTTCCAGTAAGAGTAATTAATTTTCGTTCAAGAAAGAGAACGAACTGTTGAATTAAACCAGGAAATACAAATTTTCAATAGAAGAATTACATTTTCAATCAAGAAAGATTTTTCAATCAATGGAGAAAAAAATGTCATCTAAAATGTAGAGCTTCTAAGTCATGAAGACGAATTTTAAAAAAAGGTTGAATTGACAACTCGAAAATATGCATTTTCAACCGCAATTGTTGATCTTTTGACTTAAAAAGACGAGTTTTCAACAAAATAAGTGAATTTTCAACTGAAAAATATCAACTTTATAGCAAGAATAAAGTATCTACATTTTTATTAAAAAATTCATTTTCGAAAAGAAAAAAAAAATCTAACAAATTTGTTAAATTTCTAGCTGAAATGAATGAACTTGCAACTAAAATTCTGCGTCTTCAATGAGAAAAATTAATATTTAATCAAATAGTTGAATTTTCATTAAAAAAGGTTACATTTTTACCAACAAAAAAACCAGATAAATCTTCAACAAGAAATGGAATGGTTTAGTTTCTGGCCTATCAAAAAAAATGGTGGAAGAATTGAATGGTTGAATTTTTAGTTGAAAACCAATTATTTTAATTTTCAATACAATTTTCAGCTTAATAGTTGAATTTTCAACCAAAAAGGTTATACTGCTACAAAAAAAAAATTTTCAACAACATAAATGAATTTTCAACTAAAAAAAATTGTTCACAAAAAAAACAGTTTGATTTTAAGCCAAAGAAATAATTGAATGTCTGTAAAAAAATATTTTCGACCAAAAATGGAATATTTAAATTCTCATTTTAAAAAAAATTAATTTTCAATTAAATAAAAAAATAATTTTCTATCAGAAAAAAAATTTTTTCAACAAAATACATGAATTATCAACCAAACGAATGAAATTTCAACCAAAGAAGAATAATTTTTAAGAAAATATATGCATTTTCAACTAAATATTTTAATTTTCTATAGAATTTTCAACCTAATAGTAGAATTTTCAACAAAAAAGATTATATTGCTACCACAAAAAAAAAATTTTCAACAAATTAAATGAATTTTCAAATAAAAAAGATAAATTTTTGACAAAAATAGAACAGTTTGATTTTAAGCTAAAGAAATAAGTTTTTAAACAAACTAAATAGATTTTTAACGAGATAGTTCCAAAAAAATTTTTTGAAGAAATACATGCATTTTCCATCAAAATAATGAAATTTCAACCAAAGAAAAATTATTCTCAACAAAATATATGAACTTTCAACCAAATATTTTAATTTTCAATAGAATTTTCATCCTGATAGTTGAATTTTCAACCAAAAAGGTTATATCGCTACCACAAAAACAAAAATTTCAACAAAATAAATGAATTTTCAATTGAAAAAGATTATTTTGACAAAAATTTGCTTGACAAAAATAGAATGGTTTGATTTAAGGTTTTAGAAATAAGTTTTTAAGCAAAATAAAATCAATTTTTATCCAAATAGTTCAATTTAAAACAAAACAAAAAACAGACAAATTTTCAACCAGAAAAATTAAATTTCTATAAAAAAAATTGTCGACAAATTATTTTCTATTAAAAAAGAATAATTTTCCACAAAATACTTGAATTTTCAAACAGATATTTTTCTACAAAAAGATACGAATTTTCAACAAAATAGATGAATTTTCAATTTAAAAAAATAAATTTCTGACAAAAAAAGACTGGTTTTATTTTAAGTTCAAGAAATAAGTTTTCAAGCAAATAAAATCAATTTTCAAACAAATAGTCAAATTTTGAAATAAACAGATAAATTTTCAACCAGAAAAATTGAATATCTATACAAAAATTTTTCGTCAAAAAATAATTTAATTTTCAGTTAAAGAAATAAATTTTTAAACAAACAAAATATATTTAAAACGAAATAATTGATTTTTTGACCAAACAAATTAATTTTCTGCCAAAAAGATTGAATGTCTATGAAAAAAATCCACAAAAATTAAATTACACTTATAGTTCAAAGAATTGATTTTCAATGAAAGCACTAATTTCCAACTCAGGAAAAATTCTTTTCAATAAATAAACCAATTTTGAACCAAAAAAATTAATTTTCAAAAAAAACAAAATAATTATTAATAAAGTGTATACATTTTCAACCAATTAGTTGAATTTTTAACTGAAGAAGATAAATGTTCAACCAAACGTGGCATCGTTAAATTTTCAGTTGAAAAAATATTTAAATTATTTTTGAACTAACATGATGAATTATGAACAAAAAAAATGAAATTTTATTTAATAAAAGTAGAATAAAATTATTTATTTATTTTTCACCCTAAAGGACTTAAAGACTAATTTTTTCAAATTTGAATGCTTAAGATATAAATAATTTTTAAACTTTTGTAAATTCTGCAATTCAAAGACTCAAAAAATATGTAAATCTACTCTATCATGCTCAATTATGTAAAGTGAAGAATGATTCAACAAATTTAGAGATTTTCAAAATTATATCGTTTGAAGCAATTTTGAATTAGAACTATTAAAAATGGAAATATTACGTTTTCTTAAACTGAAGAATTTTTAAATTAGAGGAAAAATTATTTTAATTTTAAGTCCTTACAAATTTCTAATTGTTCAATTGTTATTCATATATCAAAAACTGTTTTGAAATCTATTTTAAATATTCTCTTGAAATTATTTTTCTTCGAATAAGAAATAATTTTAAACTTTTCCAGGTATCTTAGGAAAAATTTTGTATTATCTTGATTCCTCTTCAAAATTATTCTTTTAATTCCGGATGCCTTTCGAAATCTTTTTTAATTGCAAATTTATGTGATTTGTTGAACTATCAAGTGGAAAATTCCATAAAAAATAAAAATACTTGATCGATAGTTATTGTATTTTGTTACAATTAATCTCTTTTGCTATAAAATTAATTTTTTAAGTATAAAATTAATCTTTTGGTAAAAAATTGGTTGTTTTCTTTGAAAATTGATTATTTTAATTAAAAGTTAAATAGAATTCAGTTGATCCGGCGTTCGAATCCCAGCGTAGCGAAAGGAGATCTTTTTTCTGAATAAATTCAGTACTACAAAAAAATACAAAAAAGTACAAAATTCGACTTAATGATAGAATAAAGTTGTACTTCCATGTTATTTTTGTTGTTAATTTATTTTATCTATTTGTAGATTCCTGTGAAAATAGTTTTCGTTTTCTGTACATCTTTGTAAAAAAATTTCCACCAGGGGTCAGAAGTAAGCTCCCGGTTTTCTAATTAAATTCCCGGCCATTTCCAGGTCTTCCTGGGTCAAGTCACCACCCTGAACTGGTATTTACCGTGTTCCAGACACTCCAAGCTCTTTATCAACTCTATCCGTGCAATATACGCGAATTGTCCTAATCCTACAATAATACTTGTTTGTCCCAGTAGTTGGAAGGCAAATACGTTCGAAGAAGTGCGAGACAGACTTCTCGCTCTCGAATTTAAGTTTGCTCAGTCGCCAAAGCTCGTCCAGGCAAACTCGTTCGTTGAGGATGCAGACTGACGAAGACGCACAGCATCCAAAGTCAGGAACTTTAAAATCTAGTGTATACACGTCCAGGCTGTTCCAACAAGCGTCTAAAATGATACCGCTAGTAATGCTCAAAGTGTTCGTTGGCAAGAAGTACTACGAAGTGATAAATCCCCTGTGACCCAGCGACTAGCTTCCCTACAGCGTTTTGGTCTGGTTACGACGAACCGGAACTAACTCCCACTAGGAAATATTACCTTGTTTCCACCAAGAAGGATCTCCCCGAATAATTTTATGACGTATAACTATCTTTGTTAGTACTGCGAAACGTCCATGAAACTATAACTTTTGGGTAGCTTTGTGTATGGCTATGGACATCTCTAAATACATTTCGGATGCATGGTGGACTATAAAAGAGAAGTGGATGGTTAAAAAACAGCAATTTTTAAAAAGTTATGGTTCACCTTCATGCTTATTTTTTATATTATAAAACAAGATTAGTGTGTAAATTTGAGGCAAATCGGAATATTTCCAGTGCTACCCAATTGGATCGTCTTTATTTTCTCTATAAGAGATGATTGATGACATACAATCATCTGAATATATGACCAGCAATATGGAAAATACAACAAATAAAGTTCTTCTTATCACCAATATGGTCTTCTTGCAAATCTTTTTTCTTTTGGGTACCTTTGTGTATAGCTATGGATATCTCTAAAAACATTTTAGATACATGATGGACTCTAAAAGAGAACTGGATGCTTAAACAAACACCAGCTTTTGAAAAGTTATGGTTCACCTTCAGACTTCTTTTCTGAATCATAAACAAGATGACTGTGTAAATTTGAGGCAAATCGGAATATTTTTAGTGCTACCCAA
>CAKNXH010001953.1:226386-239379 GCA_932178445.1 Andricus quercusramuli
GAAATCTTTTTGAAATCTGTTGTACAAATTTGAAATCTTTGTGAAATCTTCGGAAAAAATTAAAATCGTTTAAAATTTTTGAAATTTGAAAGAAAAAAATGTAATCTGGTTACTGTACCCTGTTTTAAATCTTTGAAATTCTTGTACTTTTTTTAAATTTTTACGCAATTTTTATTAAATCTCTTAAATGTTTGTGAAATCGTTCTTAAATCTTCTTTATCAATTCGAAATTATTAAAATATTTGAAATCTTCGTGAAATGTTTTGAAATCTTCTCTAAAAATTGGAAATCGTTTCAAATCTTTGTGAAGTTTTAAATCATTAAAATCTTTTTAAAAAAAATTAATTTATTGATACCTTTTGTAATCGCTTGAAATCTTCAAAATGTTTTGAAATCTTTTCAAACTGATTATTGCACCCTTTTTGAAATCTTTGAAATTCTTGTATTCTTCTCAAATCTTCACGCATTTTTTATTAAATCTTTTAGAAATCTTTTGTATTGATTTTAGACTTTTGAAATCTTTGAAATCTTTGTGAAATTTCTGAAATCTTTTGAAGTCTCTAAGAATCCGCTAAAATATTTTGATGTATTTAAAATTTTTGTGAAATCTTGAAATAGCTGTGAAATCTTCAAAAAATCTTTTGAAATCTTTTAAAATTATTGTACAATTACTGAAATCCTTGCAATCTTTGAAATCCTTAAAATCTTTGAGGTCTTTTTGAAATTTTTTGAAAGCTTTTGAAATCCTTTGAAATTTTTGAAATTCTTGTATTCTTTTGAAATCTTTATGAAATTTTTATGAAATCTTCGAAATAATTTTGAAATCTTTTTGAAATCTTTTGTATTAATTTGAAATCTTTGCGAAAACTTTTGGAATCTTCTAGAAGAAATTGAAATTTTTTTAAATCTTTGAACTATTTCAACAACTTTTAATCTGGTTACTGTACCCTTTTTGGAATCTTTGAAATTCTTGCATTGTTTTGAAATATTCATCAACTTTTCATGAAATCAATGAATTCTTGAAATCCTTTTGAAATCTATTGTACAAATTTGAAATCTTTGTGAAATCTTCGGAAAAAATTAAAATCGTTTATCTTTGAAATTTGAAAAAAAAATTAATCTGGTTACTGTACCCTGTTTTAAATCTTTGAAATTCTTGTATTCTTTTTGAATTTTTACGCAATTTTCATTAAATCTTTTAAATGTTTGTAAAATCTTTCTGAAATCTTTTTTATCAAGTCGAAATTATTAAAATATTCGAAATCTTCGTGAAATGTTTTGAAATCTTCTCTAAAAATTGGAAATCGTTTCAAATCTTTGTAAAGTCTGTGAAATCCTCAAAATCTTTAAAATCTTCTTGAAATTTGTCCTCAATCTTTATTTGCGGAATCTTTCATGTTTGTTTTAAATCATTGAAATCTTTAGAAATTTTTTTAATTTATTGATACCTTTTGTAATCGTTTGAAATCTTTAAAATGTTTTGAAATCTTTTCAAACTGATTATTGCACCCTTTTTGAAATCTTTGAAATTCTTGTATTCTTCTCAAATCTTCACGCATTTTCTATTAAATCTTTTAGAAATCTTTTATATTGATTTTTAACTTTTGAAATCTTTAAAATCTTTGTGAAATTTCTGAAATCTTTTGAAGTCTCTAAGAATCCGCTAAAATATTTTGATGTATTTAAAATTTTTCTGAAATCTTGAAATATCTGTGAAATTTTCAAAAAATCTTTTGAAATCTTTTAAAATTGTTTTAAAATTATTAAAATCCTTGCAATCTTTGAAATCCTCAAAATCTTTGAGGTCTTTGTGAAATTTTTTTCAAGCTTTTGCAATCGCTTGAAATCTTTGAAATTATTGTATTCTTTTGAAATCCTTGATATCTTTTAAATCTACTGAAATCTCTATGAATCCGTTGAAATATTTTGATGTTCTTAAAATTTCTGTGAAATCTTGAAATTTCTGTGAAATCTTCAAAAAATCTTTTGAAATCTTTTCAAATTGTTGTAGAATTATTGAGATCCTTCCAATCTTTGAAATCCTTGAAATCTTTGAAATCTTTGTGAAATTTTTTGAAAGCTTCTGAATTCTTTATGAAATCTTTGAAATGTTTTGAAATCTTTCAAATTCATTTATTCTTTTGAAATCATAATGAAATTCTTATGAAATCTTCGAAATATTTGTGAAATCAATCTTCAATCTTTGTTTGCGAAATCTTTCATGTTTTTTTTTAAATCATTAAAATCTTTTGAAATTTCTCAAATTTGTTGAAACCTCTTGAAATCGTTCGAAATCTTTTTTTTTGAAATCTTTGAAATTCATGTATTCTTTTGAAATCCTACTCAAATTTTCATGAAATCTTTGAAATATTTAAGAAATCAATCTTTAATCTTTCTTTGCGAGATCTTTTATGTTTATTTGAAATCATTAAAATCTTCAGAAATTTTTCAAATTTGTTGAAACCTTTTGAAATCGTTTAAAATCATGAGAATGTTTTGAAATCTTCGACATTCTTGTATTTTTTCAAAATCTTTATCAAGTTTTCATGAAATCTCTCTGAAATCTGTTACACAAAATTTTTTAAAAATTCTTTCAAAATTGTTGTACAATTATTGAAATCCTTAAAATCTTTAGAATCATCGTGAAGTTTTTTGAAAGCTTTTGGCATCTTCATGAAATCTTTGAAATATTTGCGTAATTTTTCTTTAATCTTTGTTTGCGAAATCTTTTATGTTTGTTTTAAATCATTGGAATCTTCAGAAATTTCTTAAATTTGTTGAAACCTTTTAAAATCGTTCGAAATCTTAAAAATGTTTGAAAATCTTTTCAATCGGGTTACTGTGCCCTTTTTGAAATCTTCAAACTCTTGTCTTCTTTTGAAATTTTCATCAAATTTTCATGAAATTTTTAAATATTTTTGATGTCTTTCTGAAATCTTTTGTACAAAGTTGAAATCTTCGTAGAATCTTCTGAAAAAATTAGAATCGTTTAAAATATTTGAAATTGAAGAACAAAAATTTAATCTGGTTACTGCACCCTGTTTGAAATCTTGGAAATTCTTATATTGTTTTCAAATCTTTACGCTTTTTCATCAAATCTTCTGAATATTTGTGAAATCTTTCTGAAATCTTTTGTATTAATTCGAAATTATTAAAATATTTGAAATCTTCGTGAAATATTTTGAAATCTTCTTTAAAAAATTGGGTATCGTTTTGAATCTTTGTCAAGTCTTTGAAATCCCTGAAATCTTTGAAATCTTTTGAAATCTCCATCAATCCGTGGAAATCTACTGATGCATTTGAAATCATTGTGAAATACTGAAATTTCCATGAAATCTTTGAAAAAAATCTTTTAAAATCTTTCATAAAATTATGATATCTTCCAAAAAAATTATGAAATTATTTAAAATCCTTGAAAGGTTTTTAAATTTTTTGGAATCTGGTTACCATACCCTTTTTGTAATCTTCTAAATTCTTGTATTCTTCTGAAATTATCATGAAATTTCCATGAAATCTTTGAAGTATTTTTTAAATCTTTCTGAAATCTTTCGTATTAATTTGAAATCCTTGCGAAAACTTTCGGAATCTTCTGAAAAGATTTGAAATTGTGTAAATCTTTGAAATGTTTAAAAACACTTTTTAATCTGGTTACTGTATCCTTCTTGAAATATTTGAAATTCTTGTATTCTTTTTAAATCTTTATCAAATTTTCATGAAATCCGTGTCATATTTTTTTAATCTTTCTGTAATCTGTTGTAAACATTTGAAAACATTAAAATGTTTGTGAAATCTTTCTGAAATCTTTTGTATAAATTTTAAATTAATAAAATATTTAAAATCTTCGTGAAATGTTTTGAAATCTTCTAAGAAATTGGATATCGTTTTAAATCTTTGTAGAGTCTTTGAAGTCCTTGATATCTTTGAAATCTTCGTAAAATTTTTGAAATCTTCGTGAATTCGTTGACATCTTTTGATGTATCCAATAATCTTTATTAAATCTTTTTAATCTGAATACTGTACACTTTTTGAAATCTTTGAAATGTTTTGTATTATTTCAAAATCTTTGCGAAAACTTTTGGAATCTTCTTGAAAAAATTGAAATTTTTCAAAATCTTTGAAGTTCTTGTATTCTTTTGAAATTTTTATCAAATTTTCATGGAATCTATTAAATATTTCGGAAATCTTTCTGAAATCTGTTGCACAAATTTGAAAACTTAGTGAAATCTTCGAAAAAAATCAAAATCGCTTAAAATCTTTGGAAAAAAAATTGCAATCTGGTTACTGTACCCTGTTTGAAATCTTTGAAATTCTTGTATTCTTCTCAAATCTTTACGCATTTTTTATTGATTCTTTTAAATATTTGTGAAATCATTTAAAAATCTTTTGTATTGATTTCAAATTTCAGAAATCTTTTGTATTAATTTCAAATTTTTGAAATCTTTGAAATCTTCGTGAAATTTCTGAAATCTTCTGAAGACTCTATGAATCCGTTGAAATATTTTGATGCATTTAAAATTTTTGTGAAATCTTGAAATATCTGTGAAATCTTAAAAAAATCGTATGATGTCTTTTAAAATTGTTGTACAATTATTGAAATCCTTGCAATCTTTGAAATCCTTAAAATATTTTGAAATTGCTCAAATTGGTTGAAATCATTTGAAATTTTTAAAATGTTTTGAAATCTTTGAAATTCTTGTATTTTTTTGAAATTTTTATGTAGCCTTTGAAATATTTGTGAAAGTTTTCTTTAATCTTTGTTTGCGAAATCGTTTATTTTTATTTTAAATCGTTAAAATCTTTAGGAATTTCTCAAATTTGTCAAAGACTTTTGAAACTGTTTGAAATCTTGAAAATGTTTTGAAATCTTTGAAATTCTTGTATTCTTTTTAAATCTTTCTGAAATTTTTATGAAATCTTCGAGAAAACTTTTGGAATCTTTTAAAATTGTTCTACAATTATTGAAATCCTTGCAATCTTTGAAATCCTTAAAATATTTTGAAATTTCTCAAATTTGTTGAAACCTTTTGAAATCTTTGAAATGTTTTGAAATCTTTGAAATTCATGTATTCTTTTGAAATCTTAATGAAATTTTCATGAAATCTTTAATATATTTGTGAAATCAATCTTTAATCTTTGTTTGCGAAATCTTTTATTTTGTTTCAAATCAATAAAATCCTTAGGAATTTCTCAAATTTGTTGAAAACTTTTGAAATCGTTTGAAAACATTAAAATGTTTTGAAATCTTCGAAATTCTTGTATTCTTTTGAAATTTTCATGAAATTTTCGAGAAATCTCTGAAATATTTTTTAAATCTTTCTGAAATCCTTCGTGTTAATTTAAAATCCCTAAGAAAACTTTGGGAATCTTCTCAAAAAATTTGAAATTGTTTGAAATCTTTGAAATGTTAAAAAAACTTTTTAATCTGGTTACTGTTACTTTTTTTAAATCTTCGACATTCTTGTATGCTTTTAAAATCTTTATCAAATTTTCATGAAATCTATTAAGTTTTCTTGAAATCTTTCTGATATCTATTACACAAATTTAAAATCTTTGTAAAATCTTCTGAACCATTCAAAATGTTCAAAATCGTGGATTTTTTTAAATTTTAATTTTAATTTTTAATTTGATTTTTAATTTTTTAAATTTTTCGAATCTTTACGTAATTTTGATGAAATATTAAAAATATTTATAAAATTTTCCTTCAATCCTTGTTTCGGAAATTTTTTACGTTTGTTTTAAATCAATACAATCTTTAGAAATTTCTCAAATTCGTTGAAACCTTTTGAAACATCTTCAAAATGTTTAAAAAATGTTGCAATCTGGTTACTGTACCCTGTTTGAAATCTTTAAAATTCCTGTATTCTTGTCGAATCTTCACGCAATTTCGATTAAATCCTTCAAATATTTGTGAAATGTTTCTGAAGTCTTTTCTATTAATTTGAAATTATTAAAATATTTGAAATCTTCTTGAAATGTTTTGAAATCTTCAAAAAAATTGGAAATCGTTTCAAATCTTTCCAAAGTCTTTGAAATCCTTGAAATCTTTGAAATCTTTGTAAAATTTTTAAAATCTTTCGAAATCCCTATGAACCCATTGAAATGTTTTGACGTATTCAAAATTGTTGTGCAATCTTGAAATTTGTGTGAAATCTTTAAAAAATCTCCTGAAATCTTTTCGAATTGTTTTACACTTATTAAAATCCTTGCAATTTTTGAAATGATTGTAAAATTTTTTGAAAGCTTTTGAAATCTTCATGAAATCTTTGAAACATTTGTGTAATTTTTCTTAAATCTTTGTTTGCGAAATCTTTTATACTTATTTTGAATCATTGGAATCTTTAGAAATTTTTCAAATTTGTTGGAACCTTTTGAAATCGTTCGAAATCTTCAAAATGTTATGAAATCTATTTATTACATATTTTTGAAGTCTTTCTGAAATCTGTTACAAGAAGTTAAAATCTTTGAAATTTTTTGAAATCTCTATCAATCCGTTGAAATCTACTGATGGATTTAAAATCATTGTGAAATATTGAAATTTCCATGAAATCTTTCCAAAAATCTTTTAAAATCTTTCAAAATTTTTGTACAATTATTGAAATCCTTGCAATCTTTGAAATCTTTAAAATCTTTGAAATCATCGTGAAATTTTTTGAAATCTTTTGAAATCTTCACAATATTTGTGAAATTTCTCTGGAATTTCTTGTAATTATTTCAAAACATTAAAATGTTTGTGAAATCTTTTGAAATCTTCCAAAAAAATTATGAAATCGTTTAAAATCCTTGAAAGGTCTTACAATTTTTTGGAATCTGGTTACTGTACCCTTTTTGAAATCTATGAAGTTCTTGTATTCTTTTGAAATCTTCATGAAATTTTCATGAAATCTTTGAAGTATTTTTGAAATCTTTCGTATTAATTTGAAATCCTTGCGAAAACTCTCGGAATCTTCTGAAAAATTTTGAAATTGAATAAATCTTTGGAATGTCCAAAAACATTTTTTAATCTGGTTACTGTATCCTTTTGAAATCTTTGAAATTCTTGTATTCTTTTAAAATCATTATCAAATTTTCAAGTTTTTCAAGTTTGTGAAATCTTTTGAAATCTTCCAAAAAATTATGAAATCGCTTAAAATCTTTGAAATGTTTAAAAATTTTGAATTCTGATTACTATACCCTGTTTGAAATCTTGTATTTTTTCCAAATCTTTACGCAATTTTTGCTAAATCTTTCAAATGTGTGTGAAATCTTTCTGGAATCTTTTGTATAAATTTTAAATTAGTAAAATATTTCAAATCCTCGTGAAATGTTTTGAAATCTTCTAAAAAATTGGATATCGTTTTAAATCTTTGTGAAGTCTTTGAAATCCTGAAATCTTCGAAATATTTGTAAATTTTGTTGTTTAATCTTTATTTGCGAAATCTTTTATTTTTATTTTAAATCATTAAAATCTTTAAGGATTTCCCAAATTTGTCAATACCTTTTGAAATCGTTTGAAATCTTGAAAATGTTTTGAAATCTTTGAAATTCTTTTGAAATCTTCCTGAAATTTTTATGAAATCTTTGCGAAAACTTTTTGAATCTTTTAAAAAAAATTTGAAATTGTTTTAAACTTTCGACATTTTTTAGAAAAATTTTAATCTGGTTACTGTACCCTGTTTGAAATCTTTGAAATTCTTGTTTTTTTTTCAAATATCTACGCAATTTTTAATAATCTTTTCAATATTTGTCAAATCTTTCTGAAATATTTTGTAATAATTTTAAATTGCTAATATATTTAAAATCTTCGTGAAAGGTTTTGAAATCTTCGGAAGAATTGGAAATCGTTTCAAATCTTTGTAAAGTCTTCGAAGTCCTTGAAATATTTAAAATCTTGAAATTTCTGTGAAATCTTCAAAAAAATCTTTTGAAATCTTTTTAATTTTTTTTAAATTATTTAAATTCATGCAATCTTCAAAATCCTTAAAATCTTTAAAATCATTGTGAAATTTTTTGGAAGATTTTGAAATCTTTATGAAATCTTTGAAATGCTGGTGTAATTTTTCCTCAATCTTTGTTTGCGAAATCTTTTATGTTTGTTTTAAGTTATTAAAATCTTTTAAAATTTTTCAAACTTGTTGAAACCTTTTGAAATCGTTTGAAATCTTTAAAATGTTTCAACATTTTTGAAATTCATGTATTCTTTCGAAATCTTCATGAAATTTTCATGAAATCTTTAGAATATTTTTGAAATCTTTCTGAAATATTTTGTGTTAATTTGAAATCTTTGCGAAAAATGTTGAAATCTTCTAAAAAAATTTGAAATCATTTAAAAACTTTTTAATCTGGTCACTGTACCCTTTTTGAAATCTTTGAAATTCTTCTTTTCTTGACACTCATCATCAAATTTACATGAAATCTATTAAATATTTTTGATATCTTTCCGAAATCTGTTGTACAAATTTGAAATCTTTGTGAAATCTTCTAAAAAAAATTGAAATCGCTTAAAATCTTTGAAATTTTTGTATTTTTTTCAAATCTTTACGCAATTTTCATGGAATCATGAAAATATTTGTGAAATCTTCCTGAAATCTCTTTTATTAATTAAAAATCATTAAAATTTTTGTAAAATCTTTGAAATTTTCCAAAAAGTTATGAAATCATTCAAAATCTTTGAAACGTTTAAAAAAATTCTGTGAAATTTTTGAAATATTCGTGCAATCTTTCTGAAATCTTTTGTATCAATTTAAAATTATTAAAATATTTCAGATCTTCGAGAAATGTATTTGTTCGCGTCCTTGAGACGCATCGATTAATTGATCGGTAAACCGTTTATGACACACCCGTACCTATTTATGAATTTAAAAGAAATTATTTATTCTGTTTATATGAAAAAAGCTTTTTTTATGCAAAACACGACATTATTACATGTAGAGTATTTGTTCGAGTCTTTGAGACGCATCGATCGACTTATTAATGAACTTTTTGTGACCAACCAGTACCGATTTATGAAGTTTGAAAAAAATGGTTTATTCTGTCTATATGAAAAAAACTTTTTTGATATTCAAAACACGACAATATTACATGGAGAGTATTTGTTCGCGTCCTTGAGACGCATCGATTGACTTATTGGTGAACCTTTTATGACTGACCAGTACCGATTTATGAATTGAAAAAATATGTTTATCTTGTTAAAATAAGAAAAACTTCTTTTATATTGGGGAACAACTATAATGTATATAATATATTTGGTCGCGTCTTCGAGACGTATTGATTTCCAAAATTAGGAATTTTTCATGATCCACCGTAACTTATCAATATCGTTTTTAACTTTGTTCAAAAAATTAGTTTCTTGTTTATAAGAACATTTTTTTATGTTGGGAATATAACAGTACTGCATATAATGCAATATTGTTCGCGTCTCCGAGACGCGTGAATTTACCTTTTGACAAACTTTCGAAGATCATTATTGATTAATAAATAGCTCACGCAATTTTGAAATTAAATCATAAAATTAGTATCAATATGAAATTTTTCTATTTCATAAGATCTATTATATAAAGTAATGGAAAAGAAAAGCAAGGTCAACTTTTATAATAATTTATGAAAATTTATATCTGTTCGCAATTAATATAAAAAGCTTTTGCAAAGACAATAAAAAATCTTAGCATAACCTAGAATTGATTCAAAATTGAATTTTCCTCAAAATGTTTGGAATATATTTCTTTAAATTAAAAATACCAATTTTTAATGGAACATACTAACATAATCCAAAAAATTTAGAAGATTCTAAATTTTTCCGAATTGTAAATCTTCTTTGACATCTAATAATTTTTAACTACGAAATTCTTACCAATTACAAAAAATTATTTGAATTCATAATTGTTTATTTGAATTATTTGAAGACATATTTGTGTTTTTCCTTCCGCTCTAGGTAAAATTCGTAATTTTCATTCAATTTTAATTTAGAAAACTCAATCTATTCCTGGAAAGATTCTTTACAATTCTATTTATCACTTTTTTATTAAATATTATGTAGCGGTATTTTTTAATTAGAAAAATGAGTAATTAAGTATAATTGTACATATTATTATTATTATATAAAATAATTTCCAAAAAAATGTGTCGAATTATAAAAAGACTTCTCAGGAATAGTATGAGCTTTTGTAATTCAAAATTGAATGAAAATTACTTTTTCCTAACCCGAATGAAAAAACACAGATGTTCAAATGGACCTTTTTTCTATAATTTTATGAATTAAGTTAAAAATTAAGTAATTTTAAACATAATTGTACATTCAGAAAATTCTCAAAATTTATTGAGATTCAATTTTCAAATTACTCCCTAATTATAAAATTTGCAAATTTGTAATAATAGTTTTAGTTGAGAAATTTTAATTTCTACAAAACCCGCTTGAAATTCTACAAAAACGAAAGTGGAGATTCCCAGGGAGAATGACAAAAAACGGTGTTTAACGCAATAAATCACCTTCGAAACTTATGAGCTGAGGCAATACTGCTAATGAAACTTTTTATTAAATTATCGACTAAACTTTAAAGCGATGTAGCAGTCTATCTCAAAAAGGCGATTCAGCAAAAAAGCTATTTAAAAAGGATAATACTCGTCAAGCCATCTGCGAAAAATGGCTTTTAGCATCAAAGTGCGACGCTAAACGAGTTTAAATATTAAGTGATAAAAGCAAATTAATTAAATTGAATCTAAAGCACTTGTGGTCAAGTGGATGAATTTTGTTTGATATCACTGACCAGTTGATCGAGTAATAAATTTTTTATTCTGTGATTAAATCACTTAATTTAATTAAACGGAGGAAGTTTTGTAGAAAAAAAATAAAGCTCTCGCGGATAAATGCAGACAGCGGTCTCACAAGAGTAATGCGTGAACTTTCGTTTTATAGTAATTGCTTTCTAAAGTTATCAGCGCTGTCGAATCCAGAATACTACGAGATTTGGACAATTTCAATATCTTCTTTTTTCTAATCTCATCAATTAAATCGTTGAAAAACTCGTCTGGGTAATCCGGATAATTGAAAATATTTCTTCTTTTATTTAAGTTGAGTGAGATATTTTTCCTACAGGGAAAGTATAATAATTGGCAAATGTATTTGCTTCCTCATAGAGGAAGCATTAGTTATTTCTTTCAATAACATACAAACCAAAAATTTTAACTATAAAAGAGAAAATTTTAACTATAAAAATCGATTTTAGAAATACACAAATTAACATAACTTCCATAATCTTTGATAAAATGTACTAATATTGTAGGTCAATCGATTTGTCTCGAACCTGGGAATCTTTTTTATTCTTGAATCAACTTTGAATTATATTGAAGAAAAAAGTTTTACTATAAAACTCTTGTGTTTTCAAATATTATGCATTACCATAGCTTCCTTACTCTTCAGTAAAACGTAATAATATTATAGGTCAATCGATTCGACTAAAACCGTCACATCTTATCTGTTCTTGTATCAACTTTGAATTATATCAATGAAAAAAGTTTTACTATAAAAACCCGATTTTCAAATATTCTGCATTACCATAGCTTCCTCACTCTTCAATAAAATGTATTTATATTATAGGTCAATCAATTCTTCTCGAACAGGAAAATCTTTAATATTTTTTCATCAACTTTGAATTATGCTAATGAAAAAAGTTTTACTATAAAACCCGATTTTCAAATATTCTGCATTTCCATAGCTTCATCACTCTTCAATAAAATGTATTCATATTATAGGTCAATCGATTCGTCTCAAACAGGAAAATCTTTTACATTTTTTCATCAACTTTGAATTATGCTGAAGAAAAAAGATTTACTATAAAAAACCGATTTTCAAAATATTATGCATTATCATAGCTCCCTTACTCTTCAGTAAAATGTAATAATATTATAGGTCAATCGATTCGACTAAAACCGTCACATATTATCTGTTCTTGTATCAACTTTGAATTATATCAATGAAAAAAGTTTTACTATAAAAACACGATTTTCAAATATTCTGCATTACCATAGCTTCCTCACTCTTCAATAAAATGTATTCATATTATACGTCAATCGATTCTTCGCGAACAGGAAAATTTTTTATATTTTTTCATCAACTTTGAATTATGCTAATGAACAAATTTTACTATAAAAAACCGTATTTTCCAATATTATACATTGCCACAGCTTCCTTACTCTTCAGTCAAATGAATTGAAATTATAGGTCAATCGATTCAACTCGAATCAACACATATTTTCTGTGCTTGCGTCAACTTTGAATTATATCAATGAAAAAACGTTTACTATAAAAAACCGATTTTCAAATATTCTGCATTACCATAGCTTCCTCACTCTTCAATAAAATGTATTCATATTATAGGTCAGTCGATTCGTCTCAAACAGGAAAATCTTTTACATTTTTTCATCAACTTTGAATTATGCTAAAGAAAAAAGTTTTACTATAAAAAACCGATTTTCAAAATATTATGCATTACCATAGCTTCATTATTCTTCAGTAAAATGCATTAAAATTATAGGTCAATCGATTCGACTCGAATTAACACATATTTTCTGTTATTCCATCAACTTAGAATTATGCTGATGAAAAAATTTTACTTTAAAAAACCGTATTTTCCAATATTATGCATTGCCACAGCTTCCTTACTCTTCAATAAAATGAATTGAAATTATAGGTCAATCGATTAGACTCGAATAAACACATCTTCTCTGTTTTAGCATCAACTTTGAATTATGTTGAAGAAAAAAGGTTTACTATAAAAAAACCGTATTTTCAAATATTATAGATTACCATAGCTTTCCTCCTCTTCAATAAAATTTAATAATATTAGAGGTCAATCGATTCGACTCAAATCAACACATATTAATTGTTCTTGCATCAACATTGAATTATATCAATGAAAAAAGTTTTACTACAAAAAACCGATTTTCAAAATATGTAAATGACCATAAGTTTCATACTTTTCGATAAAATATATTTATATTATAGGTCAATCGATTCGTTCC
>CAKNXH010001953.1:239389-251076 GCA_932178445.1 Andricus quercusramuli
TGGTGTTTTTTGGTAGAAATTCGAGTCTCAATCTAAAAATAAACATCACTTTTCAAAAAACATTGATTTTAGACCAGTAGACAAAAATCAATTAACATCAAATATAACATTATAATATTATATCAAAAAATATTAATATTCATTAAAAATATAACTATTCTTTTGAGTTGCAAATTTATCGTTTTAAGTTTAAAATTCAATTTTTTGGTTGAAATTCAATTTTTCCAAGTTGAAAATTCAATTACTTGATTGAAAATTCATGCATTTGTTTGAGAATTCGTCTTTGTAAGTAGAAAATTAATCTTCTTGTTTGAAAAGTCATTCTTTGGTAGATAATTCGATTATTTGATCAACGATGAACTTTTGCTGTTGAAATTTCATGTATTTTATTAAAAATTAGTCTTTTTCGGTAGGAAAATAATTTTCTTCTTTAAAAATTCATGTTTTTGGTTGAAAATTCAACTATTTGGTGAAGAATTGCTCGGCTTTGTAGGAAATTCAATAATTTTATAAGGAATTTTTTTGGGTTAAAAATTTAACTAATCCGGTAGAAAATTAATTTGTTTGGTTGAAAATTCAACCATATTGTTGAAAATTTCTGTTTGTTTGATTGAAAATTAATTAATTCAACTGAAAATTTAACTATTCCACTTTCAATTGAAAATTGTTTGATTGAAAATTTAACTAATTTTTTTTATCGTTTTTTTATTATAAAAATTGATATTTTCAACTGAAAATTTAACTATTTCATTGTTGGTGAAAATGTGTCTTTCACAGTTAAAAATGCACGTCATTGGTTGTAAGTTAAACTACTTAATTAAAAACTCATTTTTTGGATGCAGACGCATCATTTTAAATGAAAACTCAGCTATTTGATTCAAAATTCGTGTATTTCTGAAAATTCAACTTATACATAGTTGAAATTAAAAATACTTTGTTCAGAATTCATTTTTCGGTTAGAGATGCATAATTTGGATTGAAAATTCAACTTATTGGTACAATGTCGTATACGACGTCGTATATGGCATCGTATACGAATTCGTAATTTGGTACAGTATACCATGACGTATACGATGCCGTTTACGATGTCGCTTACGATCAGTAGAAATTTGTTAAATTGCAAAATTTGGATAATGTAAATGATAATAATAGGAAGAGAATAATATTATTTATAACAGATGTATATCAGAGAAGCACATTTATTTCTACAAATCGTAAACAAAATCGTAAACGACATCGGGAACGGTATCGTATACTATCCCAAATTACGATGTCGTATACGATGTCATATACGACGCCGTATACGATGTCGCATACGACAACGTATATATCGTCGTATACGACATCGTATACAACATCGTATCCAACGTTGTATTTTTCAATACGAAAAATATATTTGATATAGAATACATTGAAAATAATAATATATAATATTACGATGTCGTATATGACATCGTATACGAAATCGTAATTTAGTATAGTATACGAAATCGTAATTTAGTATAGTATACGAAATCGTAATTCGGTATAGTATGCGATGACGTATACGATGTCGTATACGATGCCGTTTACGATGTCGTTTACGATCTGAAAAAATTTGTCAAATAGAGAAATTAAGATAATGTAAATGATAATAATAGGTAGTGAATAATATAATTCATAACAGATGTGTATCAGAGAAGCACATTTATTTCTACAAATCTTAAACGACATCGTGAACGGCATCGTATGCGTCATCGTAAACTATCCCAAATTACAATTTCGTGTACGATGCCATATACGGCTCTGTATACGATGTCGTATACGATGTCGCATACGACAACGTGTATATCGCCGTATACGACATCGTATACAATATCGTATCGGACGTTGTATTTCCCAATATAAAAAATGTATTGAATATAAAATATATTGAAAATAATAATATATGATAATACGTCGTATATGATATCGTATAAGAAATCTAATTTGGGATAGTATACGATGACGTGCACGATACCGTTTACGATGTCATTTATGATGTCGTTTACGATTTGTTGAAATAAATGTGCTTCTCTGATAAACATCTGTTATAAATTATATTATTTGCAATATCATTTTTATTATCTAACTTTTGTCATTTAACAAATTTTTGCCAATCTTGAATGACATTGTAGACGGCATCGTATACCATCACAAATTATTACTTTGTATACGATGTCATATACGACGTGGTATTTATCAATAGGGAAAGTAATTCTGTATATAGAGGTAATCCAGGGTAATTTGATATAATCCGGAGTAATTTACCTCCTTAGGACCGTATTTTTAGAAGTTGTCTCCCCCTCGTATTGTTCATAATTTTTCTCCACTTCCCACTGAAAATGAAAAAAGTGAAGGCAACTCAAAAAACCCCTCGGATGAGGGAGGTGGATGTTTGCCGTTTCCCGCCACCTTCTAGATCCACATCTGTTTTTTGGCGAGATAACTTTTTTAAAATAAAATGTGTAATTCAGTCCAAATTTCCGGGCCATCAGAGATAAAACTCCCAGAGGTATACCCTTATAAATTAAATCCTAGAAGATTGTTCCTTGGATGGATGTCTGCATAGAAATAATTCAAAGAGAAATTTTCCGATGCGAAAAGTATTATGCAGGAGTGCGATCGGTCTTATAAATAAGCTAGGAAAGCTACAGGGAATGCTTCAGGTTCATTTTTCTGTTTTCCTGTGCATTTTCAAGCACGCTCAGGATTGGCAAGTCTGTGCTATATTGAACTTTTTCCGGATACGTGCTGCGTTTACTTGCCTTTCCTTCTCTTTCCTACTTTCTTCCCAAGACAATTTTCAGTCAAACCACACTATGATATAAGACAGTGGCGGGACCATCTCAAGACGAAACCTTTCTTGCATATTTATGGATGAAATAAGTAGCGTGATGCATACATAATAGGAAAATATACACACTGAAATATAGCTCTGTGAACGTGAGTCTATCAGGCATAATTCATTTTGTTTCACCGCACAACATTTTGTAACACATTCAATGCTTCATGAAAATCTGGGATTTTTTTCAAAAGCAGTGCCCTTATTTTATGAATTAAAAAGTAGCATTTCTTATGAGGCCATGTTAATCTAATCCTATATAAGAAAACTCGTAAATTTATGGTAGAAGTTTTCATGTTAGCTGAGTCACCACTTAGGGTGACCTCTATATTAAAATTAAAACAACAGAAATTATCAGCTGATTGATTTCTTTCACAATAGTAAATTAAATGAAGATTAAACTTTAATTTTTCTGTACTAAGTGACATAAATTGATTATTTATTTTTGAGTTTTGTAATTGAATATTGGCTATAATTTGTATAATAAAAGTTTATTTATATTTGAATTATCCATATTCCAGTATCCTAATTTTCAAAATGTTTTTGATCTTGTGAAATGAGTATCTGAATAAAAATTTCAAAATTACGTATAGATGCGTTTTGATTTTTTTTTTGAATTAGTTCGAAAGGTTATTAATAATTCAAATTTTCAGAAAAATATAGGGTAAAAATTATTTGAATGATTCAATAAAGATAATAATTATTTAATGCCTTCCATGTCTTGAAATGATTATTTAATTATTGGCTAAATAAATGTTTTGATAATAATAAATTACATAAAGATTGAATTTTAATTTGTCTCAATTAAGTACATAAATTGATTATTCACTTCAAGGTTATCTAATTGCATATTGACTATAATTTGTATGATAGAAGTTTATTCACATTTAAAATTCTTCTATTCCAATTACGTAATTTCTGTCAATGTTTGTGATGTTGTGAACTTATTATACGAATTCAATTTTCAAAATTATATAGACATAAGTTCTAATTTTTTCTGGAATTAGTATAAAAGGTTATTATCAATTCAAAATTTTCAGAAATGCAATTTTAAATTTAAAAAATATATATATAAATTGAAAATTATTGGAATAATTTAATGAAAATAATATTGAACATTTTTTTCTAATTATCATTATACATATTATTAATAATTGATTCTATTAAGAATTAAATTTTCTGGAATTATTTAAAAAGTTTATCAATAAATAAAATATTCATAAATGAATGATAAAATTTAAAAACATATAAAGTGCAAATTATTTCAATCTTTCCATGACAACAATAGTTTGATGCTTTTTATTTTTTAAACGGATTGATTAATTATTACCTGATTGATATTTTTCACAATATCAAATTACACAAAGATTGAATTTTAATTTTTTTCAATTGAGTACATAAATTGATTATTTGCTTTAAGGTTATGTAATCGAATACTGGTTATAATTTGTACAATGACAATTTATTAATATTTAAAATACCTCTATTCCAATTGCATAATTTCCACCAATGTTTGTGATGTTGTGAAATAATTATTTGAATTTAATTTTTAAGATTATATGTGAATATGTTTTAATTTTTTCTAAAATTACCATGAAAGGTATATAAGGTATATACTATAAGGTGATAAATCAAATGTTCAGAAATGAAAGTGAAGATTGAATTTTAATTTGTTTAAATTAAGAACATCAATTGATTATTTAATTGGAGGCTATGTAATTGATTATTGACTATAATTTTTATAATAAAAGATTATTTATGCTTAAAATTCCTCTATTCAAATTGCATAATTTTTGTCAATTTTTTGATGTTGTGAAATAAGTATCTGAATTCCGCTTTCAATATGATATGTACATATTTTTTACTTTTCTATGGAATTAGTTTCAATGGTTATTATTAATTCAAATTTTCAGAAAAATATCAAGTCAAAATTATGCGAATGCTTTTATTAAAAAAACTTTCTATTGCTTTTCATGTTGTGAACTAATTAGTTATATATTAACTGATTCTATTTCATAAATAAATCAAATCATTCATGTGAAAAAAGGTAACCTCCATCTTGTGTAACGTTGTGGTATAGAAGGAATCCTTATGTAACCGAATATTGGATATGATTTTATAATAAAAGTTTATTTACATTTAGAAGACCTCGATTCCAATTTCATAATTTTCAAAATATTTACGATGTTGTGAGATGATTATCTAAATTCAATCTTAAAAATGAGATGTAAGGTAAACGTCCCAGTAATCGTGATGCCAATTTTCTTGCTTTTTATTTCATCTGAATGAACGTAATTTCTATTTGCCATTATAAAATGCTAAAAATAAGTGAGTTTTATCATTAAATGTTACTTTTAACACATTTTTGTAACAATATATTCAAACTATAACCAAGTTTCACGATTACTGGGACTGTCACGATTACTGGGACATTTACCTTAAATGAGTTTTAAGTTTTTATGGAATTAGTTAAAAAGATTATAAACAATTGAAATTTGTAGAAAATTATGAGATAAAAATTATTTTGATGTTTCAATGCAAAATTATAGGTATTAATTTGTTAATGATTTAACGATGTATATTGATGCTTACATTAAAATAAAATTTGCCGTGAAAGTACCCGCAAATGTAATTGTACAAAAATTATGTTGTTTCAAAATATTAAATTATTATATTAGTCAAGAAATTTGAACGAATAAATAGTGATTGGAAAATTGAGTAAAGGAGAAAAATGAAAACAAAAAGATAGCGCGCGCTTGCGCGCGCACGTATTAGTCTAGTATTTATAAAACCACTTGATTTTCTGTTAAATAACTTCGTCGTATGTCTGGTTATCAAACTGCGTCGCATGCATTATGCACTATACGCAAAAGTGCGTGCTTCCCACTTGAAGTGATTTTTTCGGAAGTGTTTCGCTGATGCACACATAGTTGCAATCGGTAAACGGGAGGGAGCATATCAACTCCTATCTAATAAAACGCTGCTTAAGGCTGGTGACCTTCTCAGCATAAATCACCCACCTATTGAGACTCTCGGTTTCCTTTCTCATGCCCTTATCCCCCCCCCCCCCCCCCCCCCCCGTAACAGAAGTTTTAGTGGGACTGACGTTACAGCTTGACTCCACCATAAGACAAATCACTGCTTAATTCGGACATGATTTCGACTCGCAAAACAAATCTCGCGCATACAGGTGATAGTTGGGAGTACAATCTAAACATGAATAATACAAACAATAAAGTAGCCTCGGAATGGACTGAAACTCGGATTGACCAAAGGCATGCACACGGTAAGCGTAAAGGTCTTGTTTCGGGCGATGAATGGAGACTGGGTGTTTGGAATGCTAGAGGAGTGAATGATCTTAAGATAAGAGAACTACGAGAAACTATGCACGTAAGGAAACTAGACATTCTTTGTGTACCTGAGACAAAGAAAAAGGGTTGCGAATTTAGAAAAATAGGAAATGGGGTGTTGAAAGGCAGTTGTGAAATATGGTCAGGAGTAGATAGCGAATCGCATCGTAGTCAAGGAGTCGGTTTAATTATGAGTGAAAAAGCAAGTCATCATCTCATAGAGCATAATTTTGTATCACCCAGATTGATGTGGGCTAGAATGAAGGTAGGAATCAGAAGATTATTTATCGTAGCGTGCTACGCACCAGTTGATAGCGATTCGAAGGAAGTTAAGGACGCCTTCTGGGACACTCTAAATGATACAATAAGTATTTGCGATCAAGGTGAAAGAATAATTCTGCTAGGAGATATGAACGGATGGGTCGGTGTCCAACGTCAGGATACAGATACAGAAAGGGTGCTAGGTAATTTTGGAGATCCAACAAGAAAAAATTATAACGGGGAAAAGCTAGTTAGTTTATGCTTAGAAAAGGGCCTATTTATTACAAATACTTGGTTTAGACATAAAATGATCCACATGTACACCTGGCGTAAAGGAAATAGCCACAGCATAATTGACTTTGTTATTGCGGATGAAAGATTAAGAGAACTAGTTAAAGATACAAGAGTCATGAGGGGTTCCGAATGCAATTCTGATCATTACCTTTTAGTCTGCAAAATAAACTTAGGGCGGGTATGGAGAACAAAGAAAACAAAGAAAACGAAACAAACACGAATAAAAATTGAAAATTTACAGAGACAAGAAGTGCAAACAGAGTTTAAAAAGAGGTTAACTGAAAGCATAGATAGGGCAACGTGGGAAGCGCTTATAAGCAATAAAGATATAGAGGGCGCGTGGACTTTATTACGGGATGTCATTGTCAAAACTGCGACCGAAATATGTGGTACAGCGGTTGTAGGAAGAAAGTCTGGCGATGCGTGGTGGAACGATGAAATTGCGGCAGCCCAAAAAGAAAAGAAAGAAGCGCACAATAAAACGCTGAACATGACAGGTCTTAGCGATGAGGAGAGAACTAGACTTAAAAATGATTACAGACACAAAAATAGGAAAGTTAAACGACTAGTCAAAGAGAGTAAAGAGAAAATCAGAACAGAAGAAGAGAATAAAATAATAAACTGCTTTGAAGGAATTATGAAACTATTATATAAACAGTTGAAGGAAAGTAAAAGTACAGAGTTTGCTAGCATGAGAAACAGCAAAGGCGAAATGCTATATGGGTAATTGTCAAATTGTAGGCAAATTTCAGCACCTACAGTGGCAATCATATTATTATAAGGAATTAAATATTTCATAACGAAAATTGATCTTATCACATGTAACTATTTTAAATCCAAAAGGGGCAGTTATGAAAATAAGAAATAATAATGAATCCATGGGCACGCGCATATAATCAGTCGTACGCTGTTCTATTGTAAAGAAAACACCACCAAGCAAGTAACGGAATTGTTTTCATAAATTTTTTTCACTCCGAAAATGGTTTTTAACGCACGTACGGTAATGACGTTTTTGTTGTCAAGATGCACTTTTCAGTTTTAATATCGGATTCACAGAAAAGAGAGTTAATATTTTAAGCTCGGTTTTATAAAAACTTGTATTAAACAATACGCCTAATATTTTTGTATTTATTACTCAACTGTAACTACAATATTTTACTAGAAAAACAAACGTACGGTAATGACTTCTGAAATGGAAAAAATTGAGGGACAGACATCAAGGCTTTTAAAATATTATTTATTCGAATTAAAAAAATGTGCATACATTAAATTTATGTTCATGTGAAGTTTACAAACTTGATATGTTAAGCGTTTTTCAGGTTACTGTCTAAAAAAATGGAGAAAATCAGTTTATCCTTGTGCAAAGTGAGGCTGGGACGCCGTACGGTAATGACGTTTTGGGTGTTCTTATATTAAATTAAAGTAAATAGGAACAGAAATGAAAAAAGGAACTGCCCATTTTGTAGAGGATGATAATAAGTGTTTATTAAAATTTTAAAAAAATCGGCACGAGCTTCTAAGTTAATGTTATATTATTGGGACTTCAAGTTTGCCTTCAATTTGACAATTACCCATATGATATAGACGGAATAGTAGACGCTTTGAAAGAGTCTTTCAAAGAACTATTGGGAGGTGAAAATATCGGACAACAAAACTGCGACATAGAAGATAATGCATTAGAAAACCCAATTGAAAAAGTCTGTGTCACTGAGGTCAGAGATATAATTAAGAACTTGAAAAACGGTAAGGCTGCGGGTATAGACAATATTAGCGCTGAAATGCTTAAATACGGTGGCGAGTACATACCTCACAAGTTGTGCGAATTAATAAATTTATGTATCGAAACGGGAGAAGTCCCAGACGATTGGAGAAAAGCGATTATCGTACCAATATATAAAAGAAAAGGAGATAAAAGCAACTGCAGTAATTACAGAGGTATCAGCCTACTAAGTACCGTAAGTAAAATATACTCAAAAATACTTATCCGTAGGGTAATGCAAATTACAGAAGAGAAAATATGGGAAGTCCAAAGTGGATTTATGCCAGGAAGATCATGTACGGATCAGATATTTAGCCTAAGACAGGTCGCAGAAAAAAGTTTGAGAGTAGGAAAGAAAGTCTTTTGTGCATTTATCGATCTAGAAAAAGCATTCGACACGGTAAATAGAAGTAAACTTTGGGAAGTCCTTAAAGAGTATGGAGTGAATGGAGGGCTCCTACAAGCAATAAAAACAATATATACAGGTAGTAAAGCGAGTGTAAGGGTAAATGGGAAAAAGAGTGAATGGTTCGATATTATGCAAGGCGTGAAACAAGGATGCGTTATGTCCTCGTGGCTTTTTATCATATTCATGGATAAGTGTCTTAGAACTGCCCTATTCGACGAAAAAGGTGTAGATCTCGAAACCGTCAAGGTACGTGGGTTGGCTTTCGCGGATGACAAGATTGTTATGGCAGAATCAGTCGAAGACTTGCAAAGAATGTTGAATAAACTTAATATAAGCATGAAGAACATGGACCTCAAAATTAACGTGAATAAAACGAAAGTCATGGTGTTTGAGGGAAAAAGTGAGAAAACAATATGCAACATAGTCCTAAATGATGAGAAATTAGAACAAGTTGACAAGTACGTATATCTAGGTAGTCTATTCACTAACGACGGAAAAAAATATGGGGAATTAGATAGGCGCATAAATAAGGGTAAGCAGGTTATCGGTAGAGCTAGGTCCATCCTCACAAATAAAAACATATCAAAAAAAGCTAAAATGGCCATACATAACTCTATTTTCGTACCGACTGTACTATACGGTAGCGAGGCATGGACCTGTCAAGAAAAGGACAGGAGTAAAATCAACGCGATCGGCATGAAACCTCTGCGCATAATATGCGGAAAAACACTGATGGACAAAGTCCGAAACGAGATAATCCTCAAAGAATGTGGTACAGGAGAGACGCTAGTTGACATATGGGAAAGAAATCAGTTAAGATGGTTCGGACATCTTGAAAGAATGAAAGATGAACGACTGACGAAGCAAGTATATAAAGGTAAAGTAAATGGCAGAATGCCCAGAGGTAGACCGCCGAAAGAATGGTTAGAATCTGCACGGAGAAAATTTGGTTAGGAAACTTTACCAAACTTTTGAGTAAAATTGGGATATATGGACTAAAAGGAGAATGTTTGACATTATTGTAATAATTTGTGACGTGCAAAAGGTTAAATAATACATGGCAGTTCGGTAAACTTTAATAGCGCAGATTAAAGTTTCCAAATGTACAGTAAATATTTTCAAAAGTAAACATTAATGCACGTCGTGTAATTATTGAGAACTATTCTGTCATACATTGAGGAAAAATTGGATAAAATTTCATATTAGTTGAGTAAAGTTTGCAAACGTAAAGTCAAGCAAACTTTAAATTATGCAATGTTAATGCTTCCCTTAAAATCGGTTATAGAATGACAAATTTCGGTGAATGTTTCTAAGTAAAAAATGTATTATATACTCGAAAGTTTGGTAAAGTTTAAAATCAATTCTAGAGAAACATTGATTTTTGATATGTGACTGTTTCCACCACATTGCATGAAAGTTTATCCGCTGTGGAATAGATTTTAATTTTTGCTACGTTAGACTTTATTCGACAGTTTGGTAAACCGACATTCGAGTCGCAGTCGCCCAGCATCTCCCACCACTTCCCAAATCTTGCAGGATCGTATAAAAGTATTAAGCACCTCGAAGATATTTACCATTTTTTAAATTATGAATAAGTTGTTCAATTTTCAACCTATTCATAGTTCTCGTTGGCATTTAGTATTGGATAATGCATAATAGTTCTACAATTGCAAAATAAAGTTGGAGTTGATTTAGGAAGGTTATTACAAAGTTGGTTACCATGGATCGAAATTGACGCCTCTGGCGTAAGCCTTAGTGATGCTATTTCAGTGCTTTTTGCCATGTTAGTGTTTTCCTTACAAAATTTGTAGTTTTTTTTTCATTTAGTGGGATGAAAAAATTATATTTCAATGAGAATAAGAAAGCTTCGATCCAAAAAAATAATCCTGTTCCGAGAAAATCAAAATTGAAATTCGCGGTATCACGAAAAAAAAAGAAAGTATATATTTTTCCTATTGCATGATACAATTTTTTTTAAATATAAATACTAGAAGGTTAAAGAAATCAATACTCTGTTAAAATTTGATCTAAATATGAACTTAGATTTCATTGAATTTTGTTTTTAAATTATTGTGTCAATAAATGAGGTTTGGAAAAAAATCTTTTTACCACAACTCTTACTATAGTATAATTTTGCAAAGTTTTGTATTGATAACAGAAAATTCAGTTTCAAAAATAAGAAATAACAAATTTTTAAAAACAATTTCTTAAACTGAAATTTCTCATACGAAAAATCGAATAAAAACTTTTCATTAAATTTACGTCGCTATATAATTTTTTTGAGAATTCTTTTGCTAAAATCTTTTTTCATATTTTTTAAAATATTTTTTTACCATACAGTGTAATAAAAGTTTTTGCCAAATCTACATCGTAAAAATCTTTAAAGAATATATGAATAATTATTCAACAACAATGTTTTAAATAATTTTGTATTTTTACTCAGTGTAATTGGAAAAAATTTCATTTTTACAGAAATTTGTATATAATTTGATTAATCATAATAACATTTTATATAATTTGTCAACTGCGGTATTAACCAAAGAGTAACTCTTTCAATTGTGCATTGCGTACCTACAAGAAATTATGTAATTTTTGCAGATATAATCAAATATACTGATAAGGATCACCATTGTGTACATTCTCAAAGAAAGTCACAATTAATATATATATAATATTTTTATACAATATATGCTAATTTCCGACGAAAAAAAAAACTAATATAACCTAAAGTTGTTCATAATCCTAAGTTTA
>CAKNXH010001954.1:0-27630 GCA_932178445.1 Andricus quercusramuli
ATATATATATATTAAATATGTATGAATAATGTATTATTATTATATGTATTGAAATGAATATCAACACCGGCGGGAAAAAACAACAACAGCTGATATCCGTGGATACTGCGCAAGTCCGAGATTTGCCCGATCGCGCTGTCGCTGCGGGGACTCATCCGCTCGAATTCTCTACGAATTCAAGCATGAATCCCAATGATTCCCTGCGATTCCGCTCGAAGTCCTTGCGGACTGCTACGAATACTTAACGATTTCTATCAAAAACCAACGGACTCGTACGAATTTTCCGTTTTCAAAAGATTTCACGAATTCGTGCCTTCACTGATGATTTCCTACTTTGATTTTCACGGCATGCATTGCCTTACCGCAATTCTTACAGATTGCGATCGATTTCTGACGGAGTAACACGTGAATTTTTGAGTGAGACGCCCCTCGGAGGAGGAGATGTGGGTGCGTGAAGGGTTTTAATAGGTTCTGGCTTTTTAGGGAGAAGCGGATGTGTGTCCTGTGTGGGGTGGAGGATGCATGAGTGAAATACTGGTTGGAGAAGTGCATGGAGATGTCAAGGAGTGGGGGGACAAAAGGGTTGTAGCATGGGTGAAGCGGGTGTTGGGTAAGATGGAGAAAAAGAGAAGGAAGGAGGAACAGAAATGGAGGAGGAAAGATTGTAAATAGGAGAGAAAGTAGATATAAGTAATCTGTAAATATGGCAAATAGTAGATTATTATTAGGTGTTAGCCGCGGAGACACTGTTTGGCAATGCGGGCAAAGTGATAAATTAGGTACATGCATGCGAGGCGAAGCGAAGCGAGGAAGGCAAGGCGATAAGAGCGAATGGTCTCAAAAATAATGTGTGGATGGCTTTTAGTTTTTGGTGATTAGTTTTCAGAAAATTCTGTAAAAAATGGAAGTGGAAGCAAGTCCATTTTTGTGAGGCCAGCAGGCCGGAAAATGAATGTTTATCTATGTAGTCGAGCGATTGAAGTTAAGGTAAATGGTGGGGGCAGAGTAAGTTTCACTGAATCATTATTTGCAAATGCTTACAGTTTTTTCAATTCAATATTTCATATTTTGGGGGGTTTTTGTAGTCTTTCACATTTTTGTCAGATTTCAGGATACTATTCTGTACAAAATAACTAAAAGAACTGAAGCAACAAGCAAGAAAAGTTAAATTTTTGAAAATTAGGGGGGATTGTGAGTTAAGTCTCCATTCCTAAGCCGTACTGCTTCTAAAATCTATCAAGATTTAATTCATGCTCATGCGCAAAAATGACAATACATTTTGGGAGTAAATAGCAATTTTATTTACCTATAGAATTGAGAATAGCCATCAGGGATATGACGAGAGTATAAAAAAACCTCATCTTCTATAATAAGAAGAAACAATAATGTATTGTTGCAGAATTTTATTGACGTTGTAAGTGAACAATACTCTAATTCCTGTATCATATAACAATGTACCATATAGTCGTTATCTCATAGACTGTCAGCGTCAAATTTGTCCTTCTAAGATATTTACATTTCTGCAGTCAGTTTCATAGAATACAGTTTTAAGCTATAATCAAATAATGTTTATGGAAATTGTGCGTATAGAATTTTTACAACGACATGTATGTATTTAATTGAAAATACGTCTCTTTGGTTGCAAAATTGGATTTTTTTGTTATAAATTCATATTTTTCGTTGAGAACTTGACTATTGGGTTAAAACTTTATCTTTGATCTTTCAACTGTCATGGAAAAAATTCATATTTTACTCGTACATTATCATCCTATAAGCAAAATTTAACCTTGTCGGTTTTCATCAAATCTCCATGTTTTGAGAACCCTGTGTCTGAAAAAATGATTTCCACGATGGTTTCTGTCAGTCTGTCTGTCTGTCTGTCTGTCTGTCGTACGCATACTGGTTTGTAGGCACAATGAATTTTGAATAAATAATGAATTGCATTGAGCTTTGGCAAAGTTTTTGAAGACCTAAAACGAAAGGACGAGTTTATTAACCACCCGTTTTTTTACCACCGTCGCAGGTTTCATCCATTGAAAATGATATTTGAAAAATTTAAAATTTTCTTGACACCATTTTTCTGATAAGATACATATTTTCTGTTTCAGATTTGAAAAATGCTAATAAAAAAAAATACATTTTTCGGTAAAACTATGCAAGATGCGGAGAAACTGGTTGCAAAATAATCTTTCAACAAAAAAACATCTCAAAATTTGTCATTATTCATTTTTTTATAGGAGGGTAAGTTTTCGTTTCAATCGTAAAAAATAAAATTAAAAATTAAAGAGTTAGGCTTTTCGGAAAAACAGCACAAGATACGATAAAACTGAGCAGAAAACAGTTGTTCAACACGAAAAGATCGAAAAATCAGTTGAGAGTTATTCTTTTATAAAATCCGTAGTTTCTGTTTTAATTGTTAGAAATTACATCACAAATAAACAAATCAAATTTTTGGAAAAAAAGAATCAACAAAAAAAATGAATAGCATTTCGAACTCGAATGTTCATTGGCTCACTACCCGATTCTTTTAGTGTTTCTTGGTGAATATTTACTACCAGTTTGGGCCCACCACGCCCACGACGGGCCAACAGCACGAAGTATTCCCGAACGGTCACCCATCCAAGTACTAACCGCGCCCAGCACGGCTTAACTTCAGTGATCTTACGAGAAATGGTGTTTTCAGCATGGTATCGCCGTTGAAAAAGAGGCACAAGGTACCATAAAATGTTTAATAAAAAATTTGGTTGCTTAATTAGATCTGAAAATAAAATAATTATATACATAAAATAATTCACTATCACTAAGTTTCAGTTGTCGATAGTTTGACTTTTAATTTTGAAAATCCTATGTAGAAATTTGAGGAAAGTAGAATGAACGAGCGCGTAGTGCAGGGTGAATATATTATCAGGCGCGAAGTGCGAAATCTAACAGGCGCAGCGTTGAGCGTGCTCAAATTTGCGAGCCTTAGGAATTTCCAGGAGGTCATCTCTGGTGAATTCGAGAATCGCTCCGCTGTCTATGTTCATTTTCACTTGTTTTAAAGAGCAATTTCTTGTAAATATTCCACGAAAAATTGTATTATTATGTTCCAATATAGCCAGGATGTCACCAGTGGATGTTGATAAAACATTTCGGTCTTCGGTTGGCATGCGCGTAAGAGGGCCACGTAGTGCTTTTAGTCCAATTGGTTCATTGGCTGGAAAACTGTATCTGCGAATTTCGAATACCCGGTTCGGATTAGAGTGGGGAATAAGCCGAATAGATCTAAGTTCTTCAAACTCAAGTCCAATTATGCGTAAAGAGCTACGTGTGGCAGGAGGAGATCTGGACCTATCACGAAGAGGAGGCTCAGCGTGAGAAGGAAAACTGGCAGGAGAAGAAGGTATGTCAGGAAGAAGAGACCTGCCAGGAGAAGTGCCAGAATGAGAACGTTTGATGGTTCCAACAGTGTGAAATTCGCAAATGGAATTTTAGACATGAATTACAGCGCGCAAGGCGGCGAAGATCAGACTAGCGGGATAGCCTTAATTACTGAATTAATATCTCGTAAACACTTAGTTAGACAAATTTTGGATAGGGGTTATTGTAGAGGATTTCTTATGTAGTACAAATCGATTCTTATGCACTTTTCATCTACATCTTCCTCCGAGGTAATATGAGTGCAGGTCTCACAGGATTCAAATTAAGTCTACTGTATGTGGAATCGATCGATTGAAATCTAGGAAAGGCGTGGGAGAGAGTAGATAGAACTAAATTATTGTTTGTAGAGTTCATGATTTAAAAAAAAAAAAAAATTCACATTTTTGAAAGTGCCTTCCTAATTTTTGCCAGCTTTGCGGATCCTATTCTGCAAGAGACAGCTAGAAGAACTAAAAGATTATACAAAAACTAATGAATTTTGAAAAAGTTCTCTGCGGGATATTTGTCTTTTAAACTTTCTTCTGCGGAATTGGCCGAAACTACTTCTCAAAAGCATCTGGAATTCTAGAAATGCTAAGCGTACTCAGAAGTCACTAAATAGTAGGACTTTCTCGCAATGAATTTATTCTAAATTCGTACTCATTTCGGAATAACAATGTATTTAAAGTTATAGATATAGTAGATGATTCTATCTACCAATAGAACAACTCTCTATAGACACTCTAGTGCCCGAAAAAGATGTCCATTTTTAAGAATTTTTTTTGGGAATTTGACAAAAGGAATAGGAATTGCTGTTGGAGGGTTTAATCAGCATGTATGTATGTGCAGAAAGAAAAAATTTTTATCGAAAAAAAAATACAAAATGGCGGCGATTAGGAAAGTTTTGTATGTTGAATATTTAGGAACTGTATATCATTAGCTTGAGAACTACGTAGGATTTTTTTTTAAACAAATTTTGTAGAAATGGTGCACTTTTGAAAAAAAGTTTCGATTTTCGGCCAAAAAAAAGCACGAAATTGTTTATGAAAAAAAAAGTTTATATTAAATCAAAAACCCCTACGTAGTTCCATAAAGAATGTAATTGTGAAGCTACTGTGAAAATTTCAGACTGATATGTGTAACGGTCTTCGAGCAATGTTTCCGGCCAGACTGAAAAAAGTGATTTCGAGAAAAGCGCATTTAAAGTTTTACTAACAGAAAAATCCGTTAATCTCGGCAGCGTTCACTGATTCACAGAAACACCTATACTATTTGTAATAGAAATCAGCGTACCCTAGTTGACACCTGAGGAACCCTAATAACCGTCCCACTTAACATTTCGACAGATAAAAGAAATATGAAAGCGTTGGATCCAAGTGCGCCGCTGAAGCGCTCAGTACACGCTTCGAGGAGGCGCCTCAGGGAAATCAAGATTTCGACCTATTAACATTTTTTTTTTTTGCGAAAGGGATCAAGTTCACTTTGCTTTTGAGCCCCTAAAGTACATTTTGAACCGAGAAAAAAAGAATCGATTTTTTGAAAATCCTAGAGTGGTGTTACCCCTTAAATGAGATTATAGACAAAAAACAGCAGAGATTTTATGTGCTTGCCGCTACCCGAGTCGAAATATAGGCCCTACTTTGACGCTCTAAGTGGAAGTATTGCCTCTACTTTGAAGCTGCTTATTCTACTAGCTTCTACTTAGCCGCTCCTAAAGATCTTTTCATTCTATTTTGCTTCTACATAGGTCTTAGCCCCATACATTAAAGATCTTGCCTCTACGTTCTCGAGTTTTATTAACATCTCTTTTAAACCTCTATAATCTTCACAGAATTTTTAAGTTCTCTTTTAACGCTCTGTAACTTTTTATATATTTTAAACTCCTTCTTAGACACTTTTTAATCTCTAAATTTCAAAAATAATTTTTTACCTTCTCGGTACACACTTCCTAATCTCTGTATAACATTTTATAATAATTTTTGTAAAGAAAAATGAGATACAAATTTTGATATGATATCAAGATACTTATTTCAGAGGAAACTTGGCTTAACACTAACGTATTGAATTTTCATTATCATAATATTTATCTTTGTTGTAAATTGCAATTTTTTTTGTTAAGTTGAATGGAGGGTCTAGAATAAAAGTTCGAACTTCAAAAGTCGATCTTTTCACATTTCTTAAAAAATATTGTAATTATAAGCTATTCCACGTCAAATCATCTGAAGAATTTCAGCTATTGTTAGTAATTTCGATGAAAATTCTAGTAACTGTTCTTCAAGGTGTTGGAAGAAAAACTCTAAAATATTTGTTTTTCAAATCCAAAAACTTGAAGGATATTTAAAATTGAAACTTGTGGTCCTTTTTTCTCAAACTTTCATAACTTTTGTGATTTTAGTGATATCAAGGTCAATTTTTTTCAATTATTCGTAACAGGACGCAGCTTTGAAAAAAATATTTTTTCAAAACTGCTTCCTATTACGAATAATAATTAAAATCACCAAAGTTATGGAAGTTTAAGAAAAAGAGACCAAAATTTTCAATTTGGAATCAATTGAATAATGAGGTTAAATTTCTAACTGTTTATTTTACACAATAAGTGTCGAAAGTAACATTGAAACTTTTTTGCTCTACTGCCATATTTAAATTTCGAAATTTCGGCACCATGTGCCGTTTGTCTGATTGGACGGTTTGTAACGACAATGATCCCGAAAGTAGAAACACAGTTAGAAATAATGAAATAAAAATTTCTCTGATTTAATTAGACCTGGAATCTAACAGCTTTAATGTAATATAACCTTTGATTTGTTGACTTCACTCGCTTTGCAATTCGTATACAGTAACTGAAATTTTAAATTTTCATGCTCAAACATGGCGTCGTTGTCTTGACGCCTGCGCTCCCGTAACAAATACTTTGTTGTTTCCTTCCAGCTCGAACACCGCAGTTTGTAAAAATGTCAATTTTAGTGGTTATAGTCCAAGAAAATATCTTTGTTTTCATGATAAATAATAAAATAATAATATCTAAAATGGCTTCAAGAGAAGAGAAGTTTGCGCTGGTCTGGTGGATCGATGATAAAAAAGAAGATGTCATTCAGTTCTCAATGATTCCGAAGAAAAGTAGAGAAGTAGGAAAAGTAGAATTCAGTTGAAAGCAAAAGTGGCAGCTATTAGCGGTGAGTAGATCACTTTATTTTACATTATCTCATACAATTACATTTTTTCATAATAATGGCTCGAAATCTAACTTATTTACATTCAATTGAACCAAAAAATACTTTGTATACATATTCCTTCATAATAAGTTAGTTATTTTCTTTGCAAAACCCTCAAAAGATAATTTTATTCCTATTAACTTCCAATACTTATTTTCAAAATTTACAGAATTTGTTGAAAATAATTAATAATGTTTTCATTTCAATAGCACAACAAATAATATTGACGGTATTTAAATTTTTACAACTTATTTTATTAAATTTTTTTTCAATATCCCGCCATTTAAATTTTCTTCATTCGCATTTATTTTCAAAATTGTACTCTATTATGCCATTTATTTCTCCTTATTCGATTCTAAAACTATTTACCTTTATTCGTCAGGCAACCGAATCCATTTCAAATCGGGCAGGGGTTCTACCATTGGAATCGTAGAATCTCTCGAAACAAAATATGTTGTTTTTCAGAGGAAATTAGGCGATGCTTATTTTTCCGATTTGCGAAAAAAAATCCTAAAAGTTATGCGTATTTGAATTTTGTGCTTCGTTTAAAAAAAAACTCCATTTTTTTCTTCAAACCTTCATAACTTTTGACCCATTGAGATATTTATTAATTTCTTTTTTTATTCTAATAGCATTTATCGTCTTCTTTCTAAGCGCGACCGAATTTTGAAAAAAGGTTTAAAATAAAGAAATGTTTTTTTTTTAATGAAAGATCGATTTTCTCAAAAAAACCTCAAAAACCTTTAAAAAAATTTTAATTTTTCGCAATTTTTTTAAATTTTACTTTGATAATGAAGATATCCTGTTAGTTTGATGCTCGCAAAATAACTTCTGTAGGCAGGAGAATTCTTTTTTTTTTACAATCGAATTTTCTACTTTTCCTTGAAAACAATGACAGATACAAAACAATATCAAGATGAAAGTTTGCACGTCTAGAAAAATTCTATGGAAAATTTATCTTGTTTTCTTGTGACACCTCTCACAGTTTACGAGAAAAATTAAAAAATTACATGAAAAAAAATGTCTCCTGGCCTCCAAAATGGTTTAGCTAGCATGATGATGATATTTAAATAAAATGTATATAAATTTTAAAAAGCCTTTCTTCTATGATTAGAAACTCTTCAAAATTTTTTGAAAGAATAAAAAAGGTTTTCCAGAAAACGTACTTTTTCATGTTTCCAAAATTCGAAGAAGCGAATGAAAAAGATTTTCTTGAAAGCCCCACCCTTTTGATCCTTCTAAATATTTTTTCAAATTTTCTGCTGATAGAACAAAGGTATTTTATAAGCACCATACGAGCTAAACCATTTTTGAGGCCTGTAGATTTTTTCCCCCTAAAAATGTGATTGTTGTAATTTTCTCGTAAACTATGGAAAATATCGCAAAAGAACAAGAGACATTTTTCATGGAACTTTCTCAGACGTGCAAACTTTCATCTCAACATTTTTTCGTATCTGTCATTGTTTTCAAGAAAAATTAGAAAATTGGATTCTGAAAAAAAAAGAATTCTCCTTGCTAGAGAAGTTATTTAACAAGCATCAAACTTACTAAATATTATTATTACCAAAGCACAAGTTAAAAAAAATTGGCAAATATTTAAAGGTGGGTTTTTTGAGAAAAACTGCTGCTGTTATTTCGTTAATTTTAAACCTTTTTTCAATTCTCCATCGCATTTTCAAAGGAGACGATAAACGCTACTTGAATATGAAAGAAAATAATAAATATCTTTTTTAATTGAAGGTTATAAAGGTCATGGCCAAAAATCAACATAATTGTTATTTAAGATTTTATAAAAGATTACTATATGTTATTAAAGCAAAAAAATTGAATAGGGCGATGGCACCAATTCTTCGATGTTGAAATTCTCTCAACTTTCACTATTCTCTTATCCAGATTTGATTTTTATTTTTCAATTTTTATTAGGAATACAACACAGTTTAATTTTTATTTAACGGGGCCATTACCTTACTTAATTTTGTTACTTAGTACTATTGTAGTAATCATTATTTTCTTGAGATTATTATAAATTTATTATTTTGAAAAAATATAAAAATGTATAAACAAGGAGGATAATCAAGCTTATGCTGTTCTATAATATGTGTACTTCGATATTTATATCATAATATGGTTTACTTGATTATAGAACTTCGTTCGTTTTTAAAACACACTGTTACTGGTTCATAATAGTTTAATATTTTGTGATATCAATAATTACTTCGTTCTATTTTAAAAGATTCTAATAAAAAAATTATAAGGAACAAGGATTTATAACTCATCAACAAAATTAATATGAAAGTGCACGAAAAACATATTAATTGACGAAAGATTAACAAAAGATGAGGGAAACCAGGACACTGTGACATTGTGTACATAATTCATAACATTTTGCATCTTCATTTAACAACGAATAGCAGTTTTCATTTTAAGTTGCATAAAACTTAGGATTTGTTGACGAATAAAAAAACCAAAATTATTTTGTATATTCATTTATCCATTAAAAGATACACGTTGTTTTCAACGCTCAATAAGAAATTGTTATTGAATGATTATGCAAAATAACTTAAAATATTGCGCAAATGTCGCTATGTTTTCGTCTTACTCTACTTTTGTTAATCTTTCTTCAAATAATTTTATTTTGTGCGGGAAGGTAGAATGTGGAGCATTGAAGTAGAGGCAAAAACTGAACCCCTACTTTGACGCTCCAAGTGGAAGATTTGGAAATTTGTGCCCATTAGAGCGCCAAAGTAGGGGCAAAAATGGCATTCGAATAGCCTCTAATTTAAAACCTTAGCCCCTACAAATGATAGCGTGAAGAGCGTCAAAGTAGGGTCTATATTTCGACTCGGGTAGACCGTGTCAGGTTCATGAGAGTACCGGAAATTGGCAGTAAAGTCAAACATTTGGGACAGATGAAAGAAGGTTCTACCGTGAACTGAGTGTATAGAAAAATTTCCAGCAAGACATTAAAGTCCCTCAATCGGAAAACGTGACTGACTACTGTTTGGGAGTTTGGAGAAAAATAAACAGAAGCAATTAATCCGCTGTGTGGTTTTAACTGAGGAAAAAAAGAGCAATCAATAACCCTGTCACCAGTGTCACCAGTGTCACCAGTGTCTGTTGTGACACCAGTGTCACCAGTGTCTGTTGTTAAAAGATTTTGCTCTGCGGTTGGCATGGACGTAGGAGGGCCACGTAGTGCTCTCAATCCAATTGTCTTATTGTATGGAAAAGCGTATCTGCGAATTTCGAATACCCGGTTCGGATTAAAGTGGGAAATGAGCCAAATAGATCTAAGTTCTTCAAATTCAAGTCCAACTATGCGTAAAGAGCTGCGTGTGGCAGGAGGAGATCTGGACCTTTCTCGAAGAGCAGGCTCAGCGTGAGAGGGATACCTGGCAGGAGAAGTGGGTCTGCCAGGAGGAAGAGGCCCGTTACGAGAAGAAGTATTGTCACGAGGGACACCAGGAATAGGATCCCCATTAGGTAAACAGTCAAACTGTGAACTCAATTCTGCAATATGAAGCAGAGTGTTAATTTTTTTACTGAGTACACAATCATATGATGGTAGTAACTGTGTTCAATTTGCAAATGAAAATTCATACATGAGTCACAGTGCGCTAGGCTGCGAATGCAAAACTAGCGGTTATATGTTTGTACCAGACTTGTTGATATAGACGTACACAACTTGATTACTCTAATTGATTGTTTTTAGTTTTAAATTACGAAGAAAAGTAAAGAAAATAGGGCAACAGCTTATTGTGTATCGAATTGTAAAAACATAATCAGAAACTTTCTTCCTGATACGCAATCTTATCGTTTTCAGGATTCCAAATTTGATACAGGGTGTCCCAAAGTTCGCGCATACGGACCACATAGCTTGAATACTGGTGAAAAATTAAAATCATATTTAAGAGCTCAAAAATGTTGAATACTCATTATTTTTAACAATAAAGAAGGTCAAAGTTGGCCAATGACGTTGCGTCTTTCGAAGTTAGGCAGTGTTGCTTCAATTTAAAAAAAAATCCTCGACAGCAATCCAATTCACGCTGAACGGTCTTCTCGTGCACAATAGTAACCTTTGAGAACAAATTCGGAACGACGAAACGTGAAATCATTTGAAAAATAATAAACCATCAAACTTGTTTTTAAAGGTCACTGTTGTGAATGAGAAAACTGTTTAGCGTGAATTGAGTTGCTGTTAATGATTTTTTTTTAATTAAAGCACCACTGCCTACATTTTTAAGGCGCAACCTGATTGGCTCAATTTGACCTTCTTCATTACAAAAAAATGAGTATTCAACATTTTCGAGCTCTAAAATATGATTTTAGTTTTTCACCAGTATTCGAGCTATGTGGTCCGTATGCGCGAACTTTGGGACATCCTGTATAAAAATGAAAATTTATTCAATCATAGGCTTCTACCAAAACATACTACCCTGAATTACCAAAGAATATATCGTAAATAATTAGTCAGAACAGTTTGAGTAGAGGTAATTTTATAGTGTTTTGTTCGCCCTAGTAATCGTGTTTTTTAATCACCGGAGAAAATTATAACTAATGATAAAAAATTTAATTCAAACCTTTTTTATTCGCTATTTCATCTTGGTAGCCTAATTCACTAATGACGGAAACATAGATGGAGAGTAAGGTATAAACGAGGGTAAGAAGGTTCTATATTTATGCACTTATACAGACTGTGCTGTACGGTGGAGAGACATGGACCTACCAAGAAAAGGATAGAAGCAAAATTAACGAGATTAACATGCATTTCCTGCGTGTAGTGTGTGGCAAAACACTGGTGGCTAATTTAAGTAATAAGATAACCCACAAAGAATGTGACATAGAGGAGACACTAGTTGAAACACATGAAAGAAATTTGTTGATGTGCTTTTGGCAGGTTGAAAGAATGAAAGATGAACAACTAACGAAACAAGTGTATCAAGTTGAAGTAAATGGAAGTGTGCCCAGATGCAGACCGCAGAAAGAATGGTTAGAATGTATGAATGGGAACCTAATTCTAAGAGACATGAGTAGCCATTGAAACACAAGAGCTTGCATGAGAAAATGCATGAACGTGAAGGAAGCTAGAGATGTATGCTAGGACAGAAAACTGTAGCGACAAATGATTTATAACAAATGCATGAAGAAGAGTGTCGGTGGAGTAAATTACGCCTAAAACAAGAGACTTTGGATACTAATGGGCCCGAGTGGGGAACTTCACTTGATGACTTTGTGAGGCTCTTCCCTTAGGGTGATCACTAGAGAGCTTGATCAGCAACCTAAATCGGAGCAGTGTTGCGGAACGAACGTTTTATTCAAATAAATGATAATCAATCTAAAAATATATAACCTCGTCCCCCACATTACATCCTTCCTCACCGAGTGAGCCACGCTTACGCCGAAAGGGAAATAGCGTAATGTTTCCATTTTTTCTATCGTGACCATCACAATTAGGGTGGTTTGGAAAAATTGGCCTCAGAAGACCGAGTAGGACCAAAGAATTATGCAAAAAATCTTAAGTATTTGAAAAGTAGCCTACGCGCCTGCTTTTCAAAAAGTATTGTTGCTCAAATCTATGAATAACTTTAGAAGTATGGATTCCCCAGAATAAATTCAAATTATATTTGAACTCATTTCGGAAGAACTCCAATAAAGTTTGGAAGAAAATATAAACTCGGACAGAATGAAGATTAAACCACAGATTCTGATTCGCATATAGCTTTAAATAAGTTTTTTGAAATCATAGATGTATATTATACGATTTTATTTACCAATACAATTAAGGATCGCTGCCAGAGATATTACGAGAGTATAAAAGATCTTTATCTTCTTCAATTTTTTGAAAAACTTATTAATGTATTACTGAAGAATTCAATATACGCTTATTAGTAGAATATCCAGTGCTTCGTTCGATCATATAAGATATTCTATAGTCACTATCTCACAGATCATAAGCGTCGAGCTTGTCTTTCTCATATGTTTACATTTAATCAGAGCCCGTTTTATGGAATAAAATGTAATTGCTTGAATTCATTGAAACTGATATAACAATAATTTATACAATCTTTTACTTCCGAAAAAAATCCGGTGTTCATACGCAAAATTTATATTATTTCTACTATAGAGGCCCATTCAAATCTTTTAAGAAATTATTATAATTCCTTCAAAATATTGTATTCTGATCCTAATTTTTGTAGGGCTTGCATCATTATTTAGCGCTTCAATTGAATTAAGTTTATGGGAATTCTGTAAATAGTATTTTTTTACAACGAAATTAATGTAGTTAATATAAATTTCGGCGTTGAAATGATTACTTTGGACAAATAATTTTTCAGAACAAAGAAAAAGTATGCGGTAACCGGGATTTGAACCCGGAACAAAATTATACATGAGTTGAGCGTTAACCATTTACACAACGGAGGCCTCAGCAGATCTGTTCTGGCTCTTCGTAATTACATGTCAAAGGATTTCAAAGATTCCAAGCGATTTCAAGGTATTCTTATGGAATTGAAGAAAATTGAACGCATTTAATCAATTTTAATGAAATCTCACAGAATAACAATAATTTATCTGAAATTGACGAGGTTTCAATGAATTTAAGAAGATTTTTTAGAGTTTAAAGTGAACAGCAGATTTCCAGAGTGATGAAACCCTCGCCTGAATCTATTCATCAAGATTATCATTATTTGAAATGCCATATTTGTTTTAAGGCCTTGGTGTGGACTCAGTTCACAATAAATGTTGCTGAACTGTTTCCAAGGCGAATTTCAAAAGCGTGGATGAGATAAGTATACACCAAAATTTGCATAACAAGACATTAGAACTGTGTTGACGTCAGGCTTTATCAAAATTTATTTTCAAACAAATTTAGTCACAAAATTATCTAAGTTTTCCAGGTATAATATTATTGATAATACATATATTACCAGTACAATAGAGTCCCTCTATAGTAGTTCCCGAGATGAGCGACAACGCGGTCCAAGGGGACGACAGGGAAGCGTTTGCAAAGTCAGCGGAATTGCGATGTTTACGGTTCGGCGCTATAAGAAGCCACAAGCAAGGAAGAGAAGAAGAACGGTTTGGAGAGTCCCGAGATAGTATCTTTGTTGATTAAGGGGACCCCCGAAACGGCATCTATAGTGGGACTCTAGTTTCACCACAGTTTTGAGAGGGTTTTTCATGCCCCTTCCATTGATCAAGGAAAAATTTTAAAAAATTATCATTGCAAATGAGCAGGTTCATCTAAGTCCTATAGCACTGAGTTCATTTGATGTTACGAAGACGACAGCGTTGATCCTGAATGAAAGGTTGTGAATGCAGCTAAGAAAGTAATGAAAAGAAGTAGTGATGCAAAAGTGGCTATCAAGTCTGCAATCAGAGGTGCACAGAAAGCTGCCAAAAGTGCAGGCGATAAACATCAAGTGCAAAATCCACGTGTTCTACCAATCCCTTCGAAAGTCGGTGGTGTTTTGCCACTGATTCCAATTTTTGCTGGACTCAGTGCACTTGGAGCTCTCTCTGGTGGAGCAGCAGGTGTAGCTAAGGTGGTAAATGATGCTAGCGCAGCCAAGCAGCAACTGGCACAAGCTCAACGTCATAACAATGCAATGGAGGCTATTGCTCTAGGAAAAGGTTTACACCTAAAACCCTACAGAAAAGGATTAGGTCTTCATATGAAACCTTACCGAAAAGGACAGGGACTTCGTCTAAAACCAGCATCAAAAAACTTGTAGTGAAGCTACCTCACCATGCACTCACTGATACCGATCTTTTCAAGTATGCTAAAGCTCTAAAGATTTCACATTTTCGTGGAGTATTTATGCGCAATCAACTACCAGTAAAGGGACCTCGTCAAATTGAGTCAGCTATTGTTAACCTTGATAATAGTCACGGCCCAGGTACCCACTGGGTAAGTTATAGAAAGATCGGTGATAATGTCATATACTTTGACAGTTTCGGTAATCTTCAGCTACCTTTGGATCTTGTAGATTACCTAGGTGTTGGTAGCGTGATGAAATACAATTATGACAGATATCAGGATTATGACAGTGTTGAATGTGGTCACTTGTGCTTAAAATTTCTAGCTGGACAGCTAAATATAAAAGACAAATACTGTCTATATAAGAACATGTAATGAACGGACTAGAGTCAGTACAGAGAAAAACACGATCATGGAAGAATCATTTACTCTCACGGTAACAGGAAACTCTTCTGTGCTAGATTCAGAGTATTTTGCACCAATAGAACTCTCTTCTCATGAGAACTATGTACTTGGACTCGTTGAAATGCTTATATTTAATGCGATTCCCAACGTTGACACTGGAAAGAATAAAATCTATGTTGGTGATCGAGTTGTGACCATACCTACTGGCAGCTATGAGATTGAAGACATTGAGAGTTATGTCCAGAAAGCTCTAGCAATTGATGGAATTACAATAAACATCAAGCCAAATAATAACACATTGCGCAGCGAGATAAAGTGTGATCGCAGAGTGAACTTTAACCTCACGATTCTATTGCACGATTGTTGGGATTCGCTCCACGTGTTCTCGAAGCCAATAAGACTCATACTTCGGATCTACCTGTGGCTATTCTCGAAGTGAATGCTCTGTGAGTTGAGTGTAATATTACTGCTGGAGCTTACATAAATAATCGCAAAGTACACACGATTTATGAATTTTTTCCTGTTGTACCACCAGGATATAAGATCGTTGAAGTGCCGTCACACGTCATTTACCTTCCAGTCGCTGTGAAGACAATACATCAAATTCAGCTCCGCATAGTTGATCAAGACGGAGACTTGGTGAATTTCCGAGGAGAGGTGATAACAATACGACTGCACGTCAAGTCATCATAATGGGTATAGTGTACAATCGCAAAGGTGTTTATATAACAGCGTCAACATGCGAAACACACGCCAGTTCTCAAGCAGCACGCAAGGCGCTAACACCTCAGAACGTGCTCTTTCTGACACAGCTTGGTCTGAAGATCAAACCTCGTGGAAAAAGAAACTGAAGCGACCATTCAAGATATTGATCATCTCCTTCTGTTGTAATAAAAATGGAAGAAATACTAAACATTCAAGCACCAGTGAGATTTGATGAGTCCATGGCTCACTATGAGATTCACTCACATCAGCCTTATGCTTCATCGTCATTCAACAACAGTGATGAAATTCGAATTGCTGTCCAACATCAAGATTTGTGTATAATACCCAGCAAGAGTTCACTGCATGTGTATGGAAGACTGACAAGGTCTGATGGATTAACAGCTGTTACTGGTACAGCACTAGTGAACAATGCCATCTGCTATCTGTTTGATGAAGTTCACTATGAACTCAATGGTATTGAGATTGAACGTTGCAAAAATGTCGGTCTCACTAGCACCATAAAAAGCTACGTCTCATTTACCCCTGGGCAAATTTATTTAATGGAGAATGCAGGATGGCTAGACATCCCGGAAGGAATGAAACGTCTGACCGATAATGCGGGATACTTTGATGTCACTATACCACTCAGTATGATCCTGGGATTTGCTGAAGACTATCGGAAGATCGTTGTAAACGCATAGCATGAACTCATCCTGACAAGATCACGCAGTGACTTGAATGCCATTGTTCAAGCACGACAAGCGCCAGGAAACGAAGAGCAATATAAGATCTCAGTTCATAAAGTGGAATGGATGATACCATATGTAATGGCTTCGGATGAGCAGAAGATAAATTTGCTGAACATCATTGAAAAAGATTTTCTCACAACTATGAGTTTTCGCTCATGGGAATTGTATGAGTACCCCCTGATTCCCACCACCTCAAGACATATATGGACTGTGAAAACATCAACTCAGTTGGAAAAACCGCGTTACGTTATACTGGGTTTCCAGACAGGTAGAAAGGATAGGCTAGCCAGATATGCTAATCACTTCGATCACTGCAATATAACCAATGTCAAGTTATTCCTCAATTCACAGTACTATCAGTATGGTAATTTAAATCTGGAGTTTGACCATAATCAATTTGCACTACTGTATGAGATGTATGCAAACTTTCAGACAGCCTATTATGGTAAAGAGCCTGAACCAATGTTGAAGAAAAGTGATTTTAAAGAATACGCTCCTCTCTGTGTCATTGATTGCTCAAAACAAAATGAGTTTCTCAAACAGACCTCAGTGGACTTTCGTGACCGTATGATTCAGTATCAACCACTGAGTGGTAGTGTGAAGAAGTTGATTTAAGATGATAGTGATGGGGAGAAAAGGTATAAAGTAGATGATTTTAGTAAAAGAATTCAGTTTTCATCGAAATGGAGTTCATTGTAGCCGTGCAAGGCTTAAAGAAGCCCAACAACCAGTTCGTCTTCAAGGAATTGGCTATAGTTCCCCTCCAGGAAGAAGCTTAACCTCTGGTCTACCTCTTTGAACCTCCCTGCTATTGGAATTCTCTGCCTGCTCGATACAAGAGTGAAAATTTGTGGCTGTCTCGCAATTATCACGGTATCGGGTGGACTTCTGGTGACATACCCTACGAGGAGGTGAGACCTATACTTCAAGATATACTACTTGGTGCTTGTGCTATTTACGTCAAAGGACTTGAAAAGAAGAAATGGTTTGACGAGTTTAGATTTGCATGTACGCAATTTGGAGTATTTGGGCTGTCCTTCGCTAAAGAAATTACACAATGCAGTTTCCATCACGTGTAATCATCATACCCAGTTCTGGAATCACAACTGCGCTGTCCGAAATGTCCTCACGCTCAAGACCTGGTTCTTGACTCCTCAGGATCAGCCAACCATCAGTATCTATGCTGGAAGCAGTGCTGACAACGATGACGCTGATGATGTGACTAAAAGTGTTGATACTACAGATTGTTGTTTGAAAAAAGACTTTTATAATAAGTGCGAATTCATGTTTTAAGAATGTTTCTTTCAACGAATTAGGCTAAGATTTTACCTTGTTGAAATAGTTTAAGATTTTACTTTATGAAAGTAGGTTCGGTCTTTTTCTTGAATAAAAAAAAAATTAAAGGTATTGAAAGTGTTCATTACTTTTAAACCTATCCACAAGTTAAGCATTAGTCAAGCTAAATCAAACTGTTTCAAATTTCTAGCTATTACATTTAATATCATTAATAGATGGTACCACTAAGTCAATAATAATGTTATTAACAATTAAATTTCACGACCATTACCTGTATTGAATGTCACTACTGAAGCTCGGCAGTCTGATTTTTTCGAAGCTTCTAGAACATTTGTGCGCATGTGCAATGAGTGGGGTTATGTGTGAGAAGTGGGGATAGAGGACTATTAAAGCAGTGAAAGATTGCAGTGTGGTTCCATTGAACAAATTGCAGTGAAGTGAATGCTTGAGATCTTGCGAAAAGAAAAATCGAGATGCCTTTGGGGAAGATGGATCTCAAAGCTTTCAATTTAGTTGGCCGAATGGTTGAGATTATGCCTACCAAACCGTTGTCTGACCTTACCCTAAATGAAAAGCATGTTGTAACAAGAGTTCGGAAAGTTCGAACTAAATATGGCACCAGAATTATCGCTGAATTATAAAACCAGTTTTCCGTTTTCTTACCTGCCAGAATTATGAAAGTATTTGAAGATGCACAGTGTGAGAAGACGTTTGAAAACCTGGAAGAAGCAGCCAAAACGAATAAACTCTTCTTCATCTACCTTGGCGGACAATATAATAATTTTGAATTTGAATATGTGCAGTAGACACAATTTTTTATATCAATGACACACTGTAAAAAAAAAAATTTGTGAATAAATATTCACATTTTTCATGAAAGAAAATTGCTTATTTATTTCAGATTAGACTAAGATCATATTCAACAAATATTTGTATTTAAAATGTTTTATGAATGTTTCTTTCAACAAATTATGCTAAGATTTTACCTTGTTAAATTAGTTTAAGATTTTACTTTATAAAAGTAGGTTCGGTCTTTTTCTTGAATAAAAAGAAATTAAAGGTAAGCATTAGTCAAACTAAATCAAAATGTTTGAAATTTCTAGCTATTACATTTAACATCATTGATATATGGTACCACTAAGTCAATAATAATGTTATTAACAATTGAATTTCACGACCATTACCTGTATTGAATGCCACTACTATAGCTCAAGAGTCTGATTTTTTCGAAGCTTCTAGAAGACTTCAATTTATAGTTTTTATATCTGAAAGTATTGTGCATGTTTTGGGAAAATCTGCATCTGCTGCCATCTATGATTGATAGAGTTAATACAACGATATACTAGGCTATATATATATATATATATATATATATACAGGGTCTTTTTTTTTAACTTGAGACAACGAAATATCTTGACTGGTTTTCGACAACTTGGCACTAGAGACGGTTCGTGCTGACAAACTGACAAGTGAACTAGAATTTAAAGTTATTCGCCCTATAGGGCAGGTTTTTTTTTACTTCTATTGTGACGAATTCCACTCAAGGAATTATTATCCATCCTAGGTGTGACTTTGTCCAGTCTCGGTGAGTATTTGCAGGTGCATAATATCCGTAGGTCTGTGCTCTGCCAGCCGGCCCACGTGGTCGTGCGGCAACACACGAAAATGGAAGGCGGGGAGACGGAGGAGGTTCGGACCAACGGTGATACCGGAGATCCAGACGCTCCTATGCTTTACAATCAGGAAACATTAGATTCTGAAATCTTAAACTCTTCCTTTACTAACCTCTCTCAGGAAATGGCTGTTGATGCAAATACACCAAACATGCCGAATACGAATGTGCAACCTCAGCATAACCTCAAACCTAACAATGATCCTAACCTCTCAAAAAAACGTAACTTGGATCAATTTCACAGTAGAACGAACGATTCTAAGGAATCAAACCTTCCGAATAACAGGTACAACGCTCATAACCAGGGGCCATTTTTTGTCACTGTAGAATCTTTAGACGAGAAATCCTTTCATATCCTATCTGTTGGCAATGTTTTACATAAGAACTTCCCAGGTGTCATTCGGAACATCACTAGAGATGGTAAATCTCGGGTATCGGTCGAATGTAATGACCACAAGGACGCAAACAAGATTGCATCGAACAACAATTTACTCCAGGAGTCAAAACTGAAAGCTTTCATTCCGAATTTCAGGGTCCCCCGGGAGGGTATTGTTAGGGATATACCTATTGACATCGATATGGAAGAGTTAAAACAGTTCCTGGAAACTAGCAATGGTTGCAAAATTAAGGGGGCAAGACGTTTCGTTAGACTTAACTTCTGTAAAAATTTGCTATTCGTGCTTTAGATTCGGACACGTCTCGAACCAGTGCAAAAGCCCTAGATGTGTTTTCTGTGGTGAGAAACCTCATGACGAGGGGGTATCTTGTCCCCAAAAGGAAGGCCCATATAAATGTATCAACTGTCAAAGCGACCACCTACCCAAGGACAAATCCTGCCCTCGCTTTAAAGAGCAACAGGATATAAGGAAACTAGCCGCCTTCAAGAATGTATCGATTAAAGAAGCTTCCGGGATCTATTACAAAGAAGCAAAAATTGCAAAAGCTGGCAATAGGACGGTTGATGTGAATCATCTTATTAGATCTTCTCAACCTTCTACTTCGACGATAATGGCAAGCATGCCTCATATGAATTATTCAAACTTTCCTCTTTTAGGAGATGTTGACTTGGACTCCCCTCTAGGACCTGGCCTAAATGAAAGATACAACACAGCGGTTCTTTCTTATAATCAATGTGCCTCTAAACCAAAAGCTCCCACCCTGAACTCCCTTCGGGGTAATACAAAACGCTCTTCAAGTCAATCTACCGAACAACCAAGGAATAATCCTACGAGATCCCATACTTTGGCTCCAAAGCCAGCTAACCTGTCATCTTCAGCAAACAATTGCCCATCTGTTCAATCTGACTTCAGAAGTGACACCTCTAATCCTCCTCTGGCTTTTGTGCCGGCTAACCTACAATCAAACTGTTCGTTCCCTCAACCCACTTCAACCCAGCCCCCTAACTTGCCACCAAATTTTGTTCAGACCTTAACCCAAATCTTCTCTTTCTTGACCCATCTTGTCACACAGTTTGAACCAATGCTTTCTTCTATGAGTAGTATTCAACTATTCTCTCCAATTACAGCACCCTCGTCCGTATCTCAATCGCAAAGACGCGATTGAATAAATTTTCCCATCCTCCTACAAGTGCTCTTTTTCTTATCTCATTATGGCTAAACTATCTACACTAAAAATCATTCAATGGAACTGTCGTAGTGTTCTTAATAAGAAAGGTTGTTTAGAAAAAATTATGCATGAATATGACATAATTCTGCTCTGCGAAACTTGGTTAAAACCTAAATCCAATTTCTCACTTAGGAATTTTAACATCATCCGGAAAGATCGTGAATCTCGTCAGGGAGGTGGTCTGTTAATTGCAATTAAGAATGATATTCCTTTCAAACTTACCACTATTTACAATGTTGAGGATAAACTGGACACCTTGGCTGTCAGTATACCTACCGATCTTGGTCCTTTACTGATTGCTAATGTTTATAGGAACCCCAGAGCTGGAGCCCAGGACATTGATTGGACTGATTTTTTGGAATCTACTGTCAATTATTCAAATATCTTTCTGGCAGGTGATTTTAATTGCCACCATATCTCGTGGGGCTGTGCCCGTTCATGCCCAGAAGGCATCAATCTTTATGAGGAGGTTAATAACTTCTATTATAAGATTCTCAATACAGAAGCTTCCACCCTTCGTACAGGACCAGACCAAGCTAAATCAGCCATTGATCTTACAATAGTTTCTAATGATTCAAGCAGAAGGTGTAGCTGGAAGACTTTAATGGATAAAATGAGCAGTTATCATCATCCAATTGTAACTGAAATGGACATCCCATGTCCATACTATCGATTTTTCTCACATAAATACAACGTCAAGAAAGTTAAGTATCTGTTCCTCCTGTTTCCTTAAATTAATTGAAAAATTGATTTTAATGCGTCTTAATAATTGGCTTGAACACAACAACCTACTTCCTCCAACACAGTTTGGTTTCAGAAAAGGACGATCCTGCGCTGATAGTCTAGCTATTCTATCCACAGAGCTTCATACAGCCATGGCAATGGATGCCTATTCTGCTTGTCTCTTCCTAGATATCAAAGGAGCTTTCAACGATGTTGTTCCAGAAATTTTGGTTAAAGACATGATTAATCTAGGAATTCCCAGCAAAATCTGTAAATTTATTTACAACCTCACTACGAATAAACAAGTGTCTTTTAGAATTAATGGTAATAATAGAGGACCCTTTACTTTTAAAAAAGGCTTGCCCCAAGGCTGCATTACAAGTCCGACATTATACACAATATACAATATAGGTCTACATAAGGTCTTACATAGTCTATGTAAAATCCTAGAGTACGCGGATGATATCGCTTTATGCGTTACTGCAAACTCCTTAGGTGAATGCACTGAGGTTCTGCAATACAGTCTAAATCGCTTAAATAATTATCTAAGGAACAGGGGTCTCTCAATCTCACCAATGAAATCACAATTTATAATTTTTTCTAATTCAAAGATAATTCCGGATAATACATGTTTACTTCTGGACAACTACCAAATTCTTCCTAGACCAGAGGCTTTATTCTTGGGAATCATGTTCAACAGCAACCTTTCGTGGGAAGCTCAATTCAATCGTTTATTAGATAGAGGTAATAAAGTCCTTAATATCTTAAAATGTTTGAGAGGTACTTGGTGGGGTTGCGGTCCCAAAACCTTACGCATCCTCTTTATTTCGCTCGCACGTAGCGCTTTAGAATACGGTTGTCATGCTCTGTCCATTTACGATGATGGATGGTATAAAAAATTAAATATCTTACATAATAAATTCTTGAGGATTATTCTGGGTTACCGCATTTCTTCACCTATTAACGTTATGCAAGCCGAACTAAAAGAATTCTCACTCTTTAACAGATTTCGACTAATAACGGACAGATTCCTTTTTAGATCATTCTCTGTTGTTGGACATCCGGTACACGATCTACTGAAAAATCTATTTTCTTACGTTTCAGAAAACTTTGTCCCAATTAATATGAAAAAAGGTTTCCTTCTTTTAATGTCGTATATTACCTACAAACATAATCCAAAATTAAAAGACTATCAATCTCTTATTTATCGTTCAGAAACCCCCTTAAATTTCTTGATTGATTACAATATACAATTCTCTCGACCGTCCATAGATATACAAACAGGTAGAATATTAAAGAACAGTAGATCTCCAAACGATGACTTCCAGCGGCTGTTTTCCAAAACCATGGATGACAGAATCGTCTTCTTTACTGATGGATCTAAATTTGAGGACAAACCGGTTGGTCTGTCTGTCTTCTCTCCACAATGTAATTTACAAAGAAGTTACCAAATTACTTCAGAGGCTTCTATTTTCACCGCAGAAGCTATCGCACTCTGCGAGGCCATAGAATATATCTTTAACAACCTTATAGAGAAAGCTACAATTTTTACAGACTCAAGGAGCGTGTTAGAGGCATGCCAAGGTTTCAGTGTCCTGGGTTCCGCCTCGTATTTAATATACAAAATATATAACCTTCTGTATCTATCAAAAAATGAAAACTTGGATATTAAACTAGTTTGGATTCCCGGCCATAAGGGAATTACCGGGAATGAGATAGCTGATAGTTTAGCCAAAAGGGCAATAGAGGATGGTGTAGAAATAAATTATCTAATTCCATATTCCGATCTATACCAGTTAGCTTATAATAGTGCTTTCAAACGTTCGAACGAAACTTGGAGGAAGAAAAGTGAAAGCACGGGAAAACACTACTTTGACAATTACTTCCTAGAAACTAAAAAACCTTGGTTTATTAATTGCAAGGCTAAACGAAGGGACATAGTAACTATCGGCAGAATTAGACCAAACCATTATTCATTACCCTACAGTTTATTTAGGAAGAACTTAACAGACTTCAGCGAGTGCCTTTTCTGTATTGATGTCGATGAAGACATTAATCACGTGGTGTGGGTCTGTCCTCGTTATTCGGAACAAAGATCAGGCTTAGAGAAATCACTTATTAAGAGAAAAAGATTCCCTTCCTATAATATCGAATCCTTACTTTATAATCCTTCCAGTATGATAACAGCTCTAATAGCAAGTTTTCTGAGAGAGTGCAATATTTCAATTTAGAACCGTGTAAATATAAATCATGTAAAATAAATAGATAAATTATCACTAACGCGTAGATATCAAAACACAGAGCCTTATTGTTTTGTATCGACGATGGCTGATCTAGATGCGTTTAAACCACATTCCATTTTCGTGCGCGTCACCGTGGCATGCGCAGTTAAGCGAGGGCCGACATTGGCTTCCTAAAGCTGCGCACGGACTTGCGGTGCGTTCTCATGTACATTTCCCCAGACTGGTCCGATACACCTGGATACTTAATCATCAATGGATAGTGATAGCCACTGCTCGGCCTGACTGTGAAGTCACCTGTCACGTATTAAACTACTAGCCATGGCCAGATAGGTCGAAGCTTTATACAGCAAGGGAGGTTCACTCACCAGACCTAAGGCCAATAAAACTCTTGCATAGAGTCAAAGAAGAAGAAGAAGAACGAAATATCTCAAAAAATACGCATCCTACGGAAAAAATGTCTGGAATAAAAACTTTTTATTTTCGAGCGGGAAAAAAGATTTGTTAAACTTTTCCCCACCCCCACCGCCACAGGAGGCAGGGGTGGGGGTAACTTTGTAATTTCAAATGGCAACCCCAATTTTTTATCACAGATTAAGATTCTCCTTTACGAAATACGTAAGTTTTATTCGGAAAATTTGTTTCGATTCGCAATAGATGGCGCTGCAATTGCGAAAAATGAAATTGTTGACACTACTTTTAGCTCTACCCAGGAATAACGACGCGGACGTAGTAGTTGTCTATTCCCTTCGGGGTGCTTAATTTCGGTGATTCCCCTTGCCTCTCACCATAGGGATGCTTGATTTTGATTAATTATTTTACAATAAGTGCTCAAAATGGTGTCCTCGCACTTTGATGAACTTTTACAGTCCCATTGCCAAAAGTTCAAGCACCCCGATGGATGGTGAGAGGCAAGGGAACTCACCGAAATTAAGCACCCCGAAGGGAATAGACAACTACTACGTCCGCGTCGTTATTCCTGGGTAGAGCTAAAAGTAGTGTCAGCAATTTCATTTTTCGCAATTGCAGCGCCATCTATCGCGAATCGAAACAAATTTTCCGAATAAAACTTACGTACTTCGTAAAGGAGAATCTGAATCTGTGTTAAAAAATTGGGATTGCCATTTGAAATTACAAAGTTACCCCCACCCCTGCCTCCTGTGGGGGTGGGGGTGCGGTAAATTTTAACAAATCTTTTTTCCCCCTCAAAAATAAAAAGTTTTTATTCCAGACATTTTTTCCATAGGATGCGTATTTTTTGAGATATTTCGTTGTCTCAAGTTAAAAAAAACACCCTGTATACTGCGTATCTGCAATCGTGCGAAGCACGCAAGTTATTGTATTCATTGTTTTTTACAAGTTTGCATTTATTTTCTCTTCTTAAACTATAAGAAGTCGACAAGAGGAAAAATGGTGAGTTGTTGTGCAGTCCATTAAAAATAAATACTCTCAAAAAAATTTGAAGATGAAACATTTTAAAGCAAGTTGAAAATGTGAAAACTGGAGACAGAAGTTATTATCCAATATAAAATTGGAACAGTTACAAAATATACAGTACTTTTTGAACAAATATTAGAAGATAAACACATTTTAGTTCAAATGTACAAAATTAAATACTCAATTAAGAAATGGAACATTCCAAATTCATCAACTGCAATTTTGAATGTTCTAAATTGAGCATTTTCTATTTTTTCTTTAATTTTCACTTGAAAATGTAACTATTGTTGAAACTTTTTTTTTTCGTTGAAAATCAATTTTTCGAAATTCACAATTGAACTATTTCATTTGTATTTGAAAATTGATATTTTTTAGTCGAAAATTCAACTATTTTGTTGCAACTGTTATGTCATGGAAAACGTAAAATACTTTCCTTTTTAATTAGGTTCCTCGTTTTAGTTGAGATCGAAGATCTCACACAGGGAAGAGGAAAGAGTAGCCAATAAATGAATATAGATTAGTTTAAACAATTTATTATAATCAATTACACTTGAAACGTATTGTTTATTAAGGCTTTAGCACAAGAAACTGAAGGAAGGCATGTAGACACTCTAATCCTTGGCCAGGACCTTTAAAATAAAGGAGACTCATGTATTATGGCCCAAAAGGAGTTAGATAATGAAACTAGATTTATTAAAATTAGAACTTACCGGTTTATTGATTCGATTGAAGAATCAAATGATATCTAGATGGTCTCCGTGTAGTGGTGTGAAAGAAAGGGGTTGTGCACCTTGATGTAAACAATAAGGGTTCCAATTCAGGGTTGAATGGGTACGAAGTAATCCAAGATGGGAAATTCCAGATTCGGGTTTCCCGGTGCACAACACTTGACACAAAGGCACACACACTAACACGCGAAGGATACCGGTTTGACACACTAGACACTGGACAGTCGAATCGGGGAAAACCGTAGGAAATAGAGAAGAGTTGTACGGAACTGTAACTTCTAATTTTTTGACTGACCCATGCTGGTCCATTCACTTTTTATAGGGCCTATGGCTACGTTCGTGCATGCTGCAACGATCCTGTGTACGCGTACGTCACGTATATATATAGATATACTATACGGGTTGTAATGTTTTCAGTATATCTATAGCTATGTCCTCCAGTTTCCACGTGCTTTTGGGCCCTATACTCTATGCGTCTATGGTTAGACAGTGAACGCTACGAATTACAATGTTCTTACTATAGTCTATATTCTATACCTAGTCTGCTCTCGTGCCGGACATATATATAGCTATATCTTACAGTGTACAGCGTGCTGGCTAAATATATATATATATATATATATATATATATATAGCTGCACTACACAGTGCACGATATTCGCTCTGTATTTATTAAGTACTTATTAGTATAAGCATGCAAATATATAATTATATGAATAAATATATTAACATATATATACGTCACGGGACGTGACACCTCCCCCCTAAGTCGAACGCGGGGTGATGCATTCAAGTGGGGCTTCAGAGTCCCACATGGAGCGGAAGTCCGCGTTCGAACGTATGGTAGAAGGGTCGTTATAAATACTAGATTAAAAATTAAGATCGAACAGAAATCCATTTTATCATGAATAATTTTCTTTTTCACTTCACTTCTCTTTTCGGCTTTTTAGAGACAAAAATAACTAATTGAAAAAAAAAGAGGGAGAAAAGGAGAAAAAGTCAACCAAAAACCAACCTCTCACTTTTTCCTTTATCCGTCTTATTTTTATTTTTTTTATTTTATTACATTCTCATCATAATGAGAAGGTATTGATTTTATGTGAAAAATGAATTTCGTGGATTTCATCAAATGTCGACGTTTTGAGGCCCCCTGAGTCAGAAAAAATGGTTTTTACGTCGGTGTCTGTCTGTCTGTCGTTGTCGTCGTTGTCGTCGTCGTTGTCGTTGTCGTCGTCTGTATATCGGATAACTTTTGAAAGACTAATCGGATTGGATTGTGCTTTCGCACACAGTTTTTGGGACCAAAAAGAGAGATCGAGTTCGTTAACCAGCCATTTTCGATGAAAATTCAAAAAGTTAGGACATTATAAAAAAATTTTGACCATTTTTTTCAAAATTTGAAAATCATATGTACGGCCGCTTATAGTCATCGAAAATTCAAACAATTTATTCCCATGACATTTTTCGATAAAATCAAAATTTTCAGAGTTACGGCATTTTCAAAATCCAAAAAAAGAAACGAAAATTAACATTTTCAGCCAAACAACGCACTATACGAAAAAAAGTCAGGACAAGAAAAGTGTTTCTTTTTCAACGCCCTACAAGATTATCATAACGACTTTTTGAATTTTCTCGAAAAATCCAAAATTCACATTTTTATTGCACAAAAAATAATTAAA
>CAKNXH010001954.1:28030-39710 GCA_932178445.1 Andricus quercusramuli
ATATATATATATCAACACTTCCATTCAATATGAGTCTATCTCCTGACAGAGCCCTGTATGAAACTATGCTCTGTGTGTAAGCATAGGAAATAGTCTCATACACGGCGCTGTCAGTACATAGACTCATATTGAATGGAGTAGTCGATATATCTACTTATTTTTATTTGACGCACATTCAGGTTTACGTCCGCTTATAATGACTGGCTGTGTTTTTTTACGATAAGTAGGATTCATTATTTCGGTGTTCCGTCTTTTACTGGCACTTCTTTCTTCGTCATCACTGCTTACATCCGATAGACAAAGATCATCGTTTAAGATAGCTTCGTGCAGTGATGATGATGACGGAAGTGGAGCGATAGGACGTTTATACGGTTTCTGCTTACCAGCATCTTTCAACGGTACACTCTGATATGGATATATTTTATGATCTATTGATGTTGGTAGTGTTTTGAGTTTCACTGGAGTTTGTTCCGGTAGAGTTGTTGAAGTTGATAGCAGTGATGGTATTAGTGATGAAGATGATGAAGTTGTGGTAATGCCTTCGATGGTGTCTGTGATAGCGGTAGCGGTGTCTGTGGTATCGGTGATGATGAGCGTAAACGTGATTTGGATGGTGCCAACGATGATGATGACGATGATGATGTTAAGGAAGTGTGCGCTCGAGACTTATTTGTGCTTTTTTAAGAGGAGGATACGGGGTGGGATGGCGCAATATTCTTTTAGAGAAAGAAAATGTAAGGCAAATTTAAATACACTCCAAGCTTAATAAAATTTATAGAACTGCTGGCTCACGCAGTTTCTCAACTCGTGGGGCGAGAGACGGTTGCTACTCACGTTTGAAAAACATCAGCTGCGTAGTGAAAAGGTACAGTGCGATGATGCTCACATACGACGATTGCATAATATTAGGAAATATTTCACACGTCCTGAACTGTTTACGTTTGAGGCGACTGATTGAGGGCCAAACCAAGTTCGAGGCAACACCCGAAAATGGTCTTATATCACCTCTCCAGATCTCTTTGGAATCTAAGAACACACAATAAAATTAAATTAATAGCATGAAGCAACACGAAGAACACTTTTCATTGTAGGAATCACTGCACGAGTAACAACTCACATTTTTCACAGCACCAATCTTCTTCTCAGCCATTGAAACTTTTTTGAAACACTCTTTTCTTAAGACACTTTAATTCGTCAGACACTTCTCACTTCACACTGATTCACATTTCATCACAACGCGAATTGAAGTTCACGCCTCTGAATATGGGCTTTTTAAAGAGAAGTCCCCACTATGCCCTAGCGGGATACGGAGCGCGGGAAATTCCACATCTGCGCGCCTCTGAATATGGGCCGGAGACCCCACGACGAGACGCCGCGGTATGTATCTGAACTTCGGTGTCACACTCTCGCGGTAAAACAGATATCACATTTATCGAATGTATTTTTAAAAACGTTGCCGGTAACAGCTTACCGACTAGTGGCATATTAACACGGAACGATTATCGGTTATCGGTAAATTACCGGTCATTGTTTTACCGACTTTTAGCTTGGAACAGAACCCTGCCGCCGAACTGTCCGCGCCATCTACATAAAAGTTGCTTGTGGGTTCGGTCGGTAAAGCAGGTACGATGCTTATTGACTGAATCAAGAGTCTGCGCGAGTTACTGACTGTCGGTAACTGACCAGTGGCGACATCAGTCGGTGGCAGCTGAAACTACGTAGTGGTGCCGTAGAACTGTCATAGCTATACTACTGTTTTCCCCTTTGAAATATTTCAGGATAAAAAGACGAATTTGTATTGCTTATTAATGAAAATAAGCGATGAGTAGATTTTGAGAATATACCAGCTGTTTTGCTGATTTCTATATATTCTAATGGCGATAACAAAACTTTCCAGAATTGCCTTGATAGGTTTTCTTAAGCTCTTTACATTTATCATAAGTATTTTTTTTAATACATGTTTTAACTCATAAAATAAAGAATGGAAGGCTAGAAGGAAAGTATGGGCTTTTTCCTTTAAGAACATTTAGAAATAAATGTAAAATTCTTATTGTTATAAATAATCGTTTAGAATTCCGGCGCGCGTTCGTAAACGCCACTGGTTATACCGGAGCACTCAGAACTTAATTTTGCCAATAAAAATAAGATTTTTAATCTTTTACAACTTAAGGGTTAAAAATGTCGAAGAATCAACCCTATATGAAAATTCGTCTTTTTCAGTGGAATTCCACTTGTTGAAAATTCATGTTTTTTGTTGTTGTTGAAAATTATCTCTTCAACTGCAAATTCACCTGTTCTATTTTTGTTTGGAAACTTATCTTTGTCAGTTAAAAATGTAGCTTTCTGTAAAAGATTCAATTAATTCACTGAAAGTGTTGTTGTTGTGCAAAAAATTCAAATGTTTTGTTATAGTCATCATTTTTTGTCGAAAATTCAACTTTTTTGTGAAATATTTGCGCTTTTGCATTGGAAATTCATCTCTTTTGGCTGACAACGAACTTTTTCATCGGTAATTCAAATTTTTTAAATGAAAATTGAACAGGCTTTTAAAAAAATCGTCGTTTTGGCTTCAAAATCAAATATTCTGTTGAAAATGCAACTGTGGCATTTTTTTGTGTCGATAATATCGGAATGCAAAGGTTTAAAAACCTTTGCGAAAAAATGAAGTTTCCACCCAAAAAGACAAAAAAATTAATTTCCAACCAAAAAGTTCCATTAACAGCAAAATAGTTAAGATTTCATGCACACGAGACGAATTAAAAAAAAATCCTTGACCTCTCAACTAAATAGTGAAATTTTCAAGCAAAAAATGTGAATTTTTCGAAGAAAGTTGAATTTTCAACACAACAGTTTTTTTCACCCCATGAAGAAAATACAGTAAAGTACGCATTTTCAATCCAAAAGAACGAAGTTTCATCACAACAGTTGAATTTTCATCCAAAAGGGAATAAATATCAACAAAACGGTTGCACTTTCAACCAGAAAGGATTACATTTTTATTAAAAGAGATAAGTTTGAAACTGAAAAGACAAATTTTCAAAAATATTAATATTTTCGTACGAGTATCAAAACAAACTTTTTTTTTTCATGTGTTTGCCAGAAAAAAAAATGGGGCGTAGTTTAAAGATTTAAGCAATGATAAGATAATACATTAACTTTTTATTGTAATTACCAGTTTTTTGTAGGATTTTAAGCCGAATTTGGATTACAAGCAAACTTATATTTTACTTTTACATTTTATTAAAATTAATTGCGGTGAATAGGATTTAATTTACAAGTTTGTTTACATGTACTGCTCTAAAATTCTTTGAGATTGGATTAGTGTTCCCCAAGGGAGTTTCCCTGATTTCATCTCGGGTCAATTCGACAATCACGCCGCTGTACATGTTTATTTTTGCCCGTTTTAGTAAGAAATTTCTTGTAAATATACCACGAAGAATTGTATTATTACGATCCAATATTGCTAGGACGTCACCAGTGGATGTTGTTAAAACATTTCGCTCTTCGGTTGGCATGGGCGTAGGAGGACCACGTTCTGCTTTTAATCCAATTGGCTTATCGGCCGGAAAACTGTATCTGCGAATTTCGAATACCCGATTCGGATTTGAGTTGGGGATAAGCCGGACAAATCTATGTTCTTCAGGATTGAATCCAACTATGAGTAAAGAACGACGTGTGGCAGCAGGGGGAGACCTCGACCTATCATGAAGAGGAGCCTTATCATGAGAAGGAAATCTTGTAGGAGAAGAAGGTCCGCCAGCAGCCAGAGATCCGTCAGGACATGAGGTGTAGTAACGAGGAAGAGACCCGTCAGGAGAAAAAGTGCTATGACGAGGAACACCAGGAATAGGCTCCCCATTAGGTAAGCACTCAAACTGTGAACTTGATCCTGCAACAAGAAAAAGAATATTAAATTTTCTCTAAAGTACACAATCGTATGATGGTAGTGACTGAGTGCAATTCGGAAATGGAAACTCAGACAAGAGTCACAACGCGCAAGGCGGCGAATGTAAATAGTCGGTTATATGTTTGTGCAGGGTTTGTTGATAGAAAAACATATAACATGAATACTCTAATTCATTGTTTTTAGTTTTGATATATGTAGCAAAGTAGTAATTTGTTTCAGAAATCACTTATTACTGAGATTCCATCGGAAAGAATTCAGATTAAATTCTTACTTCTGTCTGAAAAACTCAAAAATAGTTTAAAAGGAAATATTAATTCGGATAGAATTTAGATTAAATCGCACAAATTTCAATTCGCGCACAGCTTAAAAAATGTATTTGAAGTTATAGATATATCATATGATTTTACTTACCAATAAAATTGAGAATAGCTGCCAGGGATATGGCGAGAGTATGGAAAATCATCATCTTCTTTAGTTAGACGAAAAACTCAATAACGTATTCTTGCAGACTTTGATTGAAACTTTTTCTGCAGAATATTCAAGCGCTTCCTTATATTATATGATATCTATCATATAGTCATTATCTTATAAATTATCCGCGTCAAACTTGTTCTTCTAAAGTATTTACATTTCATCAGAGTCATTTTTAAACAAAAAGATTTAATTACTGGAACTCTTGAAAACTGATGTTACAATTTATATAATCTTCTAGTTTTGATGATAATCCGGTGTTTATATAAAAATATGTCTATAGCTTCCACTATAGCGGTCCATTTACAACTTTAAAAAAAGTAATATACATTGTACAAAATATTGTATTCTCATCATCATTTTTCGAGAATTGCCATCATTATTTACAGCTAAAATAATGTTGATGAAAATTGTGTTAATAGTATTTTTTTACAACTACAGTATTGCAATCAATATCAATTTCGATGTTAAAACGATTACTTCAGACAAATGATTTTTGAAGGATAAGAAAAAATCTGCCTCAGCCTGGATTTACATAAATCGGCAACCCCACTATACGTGCATGAGTTGAGCGTTAACGAATTACATCATTGAGGCCTCAGCAGATCTGTTCTTGCTCTTCATAGCTATATTTTCCAGGGGAATTTACAAACTTTTAATATAATTGATTTTTCAAGATCTTATTGTCATTTAAAGACGTCAGTTATTTCTTCTTTTTTCAGAATTTTCGGAAAAGTTAAAGTATGGAAAAAAATTGTTTATAATACTTTGATGCTAAGAATCACCAAAGAAATTTCATCTCATGAATACTTTTTCTCGAAGAAGCACTATCATTTTATGCTGAGCAGTTTTTAGATCTGTAAAGAGAAAGTGGATATTCCCTCATAACAATAAAAGCTTATTAAATATGTTGTTACGTCGCTTACTTATCAACGGCACAAAATTTATTTACAAATTCGTATTTCATAAAATTTGAGTCGTAGAATGTTCGATGAGAGTTTATTCGGAATCATCTTTTGCAATCCTTAATTGATACCTTGCATTTTTTTTAAATTTTTGGTCTCATTGCTGGGTTGAAATTCACCCAGTGTGACTATTATGCGATTCTATTGAAGTGTGACTCATTAGGGTTGGAGAGATTCGAAGAGATTTAATTGAATTTAGTTGAATTTCAGAGAATAGCAATTACTTCTCTGTAATTCACGGGGTTTTAATAGATTTAGGAAGAGTTTATTAAAATTTCAAGTTTTCACCAGATTTCGAAAGCCCATTGTCTCAATCCCAATTATTAAGCTTATTGTTATCATCTAGAAGGCAATATTCGCTTTAGAGCCTAAGCGTGGGCTAAGTTTACGACGGACCCGTTACTGAGGCAGATTTTGAAACTGCAGCACTCCTCAGTTCTCGATCGTGTTCGGAGTGGACAAAACATGGTGGTTGTGTTCTTGGGCGGCAATGCACTGCAAAAAATTTTTTGAATTACAAGGATACTATGAACCTATGTTTTCCGATTTCGATTCATCTGAAGCGTAGAAAAGATTCGAAAGTTGCACGAGAAGAAGAAATTGAAAAAAGGGTTGAAATCGCAAGTAAAAGCAACGACCTAGAAGCTCGGTTAATAAGCGAATTATCTTTGCAATAAAATAGCTAGAAGATGTTGCGATCATCTGCCTCCTAAATTAATTTCTTAAAAGGTACATCAGGACCACTAGTGACTAGCAGCAGCTACGTAATTTAATAATTGATACATGTTTCAATTTAATGGCGAGTCCGCTGTTTACGTCAAATGACGCCCTCTTGGCTAGATAGGTTATATGTGTAATTTTGAGTTGTTCCGTTGGTTTCGTTAGTGTTAGCGAAGCTTATATGTAAATGACTGGCACAAATGCAGTATACATATTTTATATTAAAATTATTGAACAGAAAAAATGTGTAATCCCTTAAAATTTTTAGTTACAGTAACTGAAAATTACTATATAGTAACAGAATTTTCTGTAATATATATATATAAGTGTAAATCTTTGTGCAGTTACCGTTGCTGAAATTTCTGTTCCTGTTTAGGAAAATTTAGAAAAGGCTTCTGCATAAAGCTTCAGTAACGCGTCTCTGGACATGTCTACAAAAATCAAAATTTGTCTGTCTCGATAATGGCGGTTTCTGGTAATGGCGTTTAGAAAAGTTTTGTTCAGTACAGTTTCGATAGGGATTTTCTCGCCCTTTTCATTGTTTATAAGTATAAAAAAATATATATTTTACCTTCAAAATTTGAAGTAAAAAACTAATTTGACTTATCTGAAAAAAGCATATTTCTCACTTTTTTATCTCAGAAGGAAGCTTATGTTTTTCCCTTTAGGATTTTTCAGGTTAAAAAGTCGAATTTTTATTTTTCATTTATGAAAATATGCTATTAATGGTTTTTGAAAATTGTAACTCTTGTAACTTTCTCGGATTATAGGTTTTCTAAAGACGATCAAAAATTATTGTTTAGTAATTTCGAAAAGCTTTTTCACATACTTCCCATTGAGCGTACGAAATTTTTGAACGTATAAATATTTGACCTTCAAAAATAAAGGGCAGATCATAATTCGGAAAATCGGCGTGCGTGCGAAAATGTCATTGGGTATACCGGAGCACGAAACTCATTTTCATAGATAAAAAATTTTGATTTTTAATCTCTACATGCATTTGAAAAACTCAAATTTCCTTTGCAGTCTGAAATGTTTTTTTTTTTTTTTTTGAAAGCTCTCTTCAATGAAAAAAACTTCAATTCATATTGAACAGACATACCTCTTTATACGCGGTTTACCCTGGCTACTAACGCATCATTTAAGTCCTTTAATATGAGTACATTTGCCGCCAGACGACTCCACTTCACTGAATATTGGCCTGTGAAAATTTTTCTTTTATTGCTGCATCCAAATTAACTAGAAGTACTCGCATTTTCCTGTCTGTTTTTCCAGGGGAGAGGAAAAATCCACAAAAACAACTTCCGAGTTCAGCCAGTTATTCGACAGTCGAATATCGAATGCACCGAATCATCCTCGGCACCACGCCTTCCACTCGGCATTAGTTAAAACGCAGCATATACAGAACCGTTCGTACGTTGCAGATAGTCACCCATCCGAGTGCTATTGGCGCTTGAAATCGCTTGAATCTTTCCGACTCGAGATTCACGTCGCAGCTAATGCCATCGACAGCTTGTGTGGTGAAGGATTCCACTATTTGGTTAAAAATGTAATTATATTGATAAAAATGCAACTATTTTGTTGAAATGTCATCTTCATTGGTCGAAAATTCAACTACTTAGTTGAAACTGCAAATATTTTGTTGAAAATTAATTTTTTATCTTTGAAAATTTATCTCTTCTGGCAAAAACTAATTTTTTTATTAGGATTCATCATTTGAGTTGGAAATTCATATTTTTTGGTTGAAAATTGAACTCTTTTTTAGGAAATTGGTCTCTTTTGCTTAGAAATTCAACAGTTTAGAAGAAAATTAAACTATTTGGTTGAAAATTAACTTTTTTGTTTGAAATTAATATTTTTGGTTGATAATTCGACAACTCGGTTAAATAATGAAATATTTGCATGAAAATTCAACTATCGAGTAGAAAATTGATGTTGAATGAAAATGAAAAATCATGTTGTCGAATTGAAAATACAACTGTTTCGTAAATAATTATCTAAATTATAATATTTTGTTTTCGTTTTAATATTTAAAAGTTTCCTTGAAAATTTCAAAATCCATCTTTTTTGGTTAAAACTTCAACTACTTGGTTGAAAGATAAACAACTATGTTTAAAATTCACAGGATTATAGGTTCACCTTTTTGTTTGAAAATTTAACTTTTTTGCTGAAAAATTGCTTTTTTATTCGACACCGGTTCTTTTGCGCGTTGAAATGCTGTTTCCAGAAAATAGCATTCCAGTGGAAACAAGAATCGGTTTTCTTTACTGCGAAAGGGCCGTCGCGACAGCGTTTAACCATTTCGAACGGTTCGCGCCAACGACAGTGGTACCCTGCTCAGCGACGTGCGGCGCTACGGGCGCACCAGGGGAGCGCCGGAGCGAGGCCAGGCGGGAGACGAGTCTCGTTGCAGAGCGCAAGAGTTCAGTTCTCGAAGAGTCGTCGCCCAGCGAGGGTCGACAGCCAAAGTGCCGTGTCCAGTCACCAACCGTGATCCTGCGGTCAGTTGTGAACAAATAGTCCTTCAGCGTGGATCGAGTAGCAGAGAACCTTTGTCCTTACTGTACTGTGCACTACTTACGATCACGTTTCGTAGGAAATAGCCAGTGTAGACTGTTGATTCAGACTAAAATGCCCTAAGTGTAGTGTTGAGTTAGAACAGACAAATAAACCCAGTGTATTAAATCATAAAATTAAATAGACTATTTTCCACATCCAGCTAAAAGTTCCTAGGATTCACTACCCAGAAGGAACTAGGACCATGGAAGGAGGACCGGTTGGAAAGGGCATACATTTCCTTTCAGTAAATGTCATATAAACCATTCGGGAAAAACGGTGATTTAATCCCCTTTTTATGAATCAACTGATTAAACATTTAGGTCCTTTTCTTTCGATATTCTTCGAATATTCATTTCAACTTTATAGGTCACTTCCACACGGAAGGATCTAAATCCCCGTAACATGATAGTATTTGATTTCTTTAACTTCGCCCTGGGTCACTTCCTAACGGAAGGATCTATATCCCCGTAACATTATATTATTGTTTCTTATTAACTTCGCCCTAGGTCATTTCCTTACGGAAGGACATATGCCCTCGCAAAACTCCATTATTCTTCCCTATTAACTTCACCCTAGATCAATTCCTCATGGGAGGATCTATTTCCTTGTGAAACTCCATCATTGTTTCCTATTAACTTCACCCGAGGTCACTTCCTCACGGAAGGATCTATTTTCTCGTAAAACTGCATTATTAATTCATTATACACTCCCCTAGGTCGCCTCCTCACGGAAGGATCTATATCCTTGTGAAATTGTCTTATTGTTTCCTATTTACTTCGCTCTAGGTCACTTGCTCACGAGAGGATCTATGTGCCTTTAAAACTCCGTTATTGTTAAATTATAACTTCGCCCTAGGTCGCTTCCTCACGGAAGGATCTATATCCCCGAAAAAATTAAATTATTGTTTCCTATTATCTTTGCCCTACGTCACTTCCCTACAGGAGGATCTGTGTCGTCATGGGAATACCCTATTGTTTAATCTTAACTTTTCTCTAGGTCACTTGCTCGTAGGAAGGATATTGAATGATAAAATGAAAAATTAAAGAAAAAATAAATAAAAGCCTTCAATAGTTAAAAAAACATCATTCAACGGGGTAAAAATGGTCTAAAAGGAAACGGAACCAAGTTTTTCCGCTACAGGGGACCCCTGCCCAACCAAAACAGTATCGGAGAAATAAAAACCAACACATGCGTTGGGCTGATCGTCGCCGCCGCGCTTCGGAAGAGCAAAGGGCCCATACAGAGAGGTACGTGCCTCTCCCACCAAAACGCAAGTGGAAGAAGCCCCGCAGGGACCTTCCAAACTTCAGACCGGAAACCTCAGGCTCCTCTGTCGTCGCGACCGTTCCACTCGACACCACTCTGTCGATATTCGAATTGAGCCACACTGACTCAATTTCATTAGAGGAAGCAATAAGTGAGCTTGGTGCCTCCGCTCCTCAGAATCCACCACTGGACCAGCCCGATGGAATTACTCCCGTTCCAAGCCAGGAAGAAGAGGATATTTTGAGCCTACGAGCCTATCCTATCGAATTTTCTGTGGAGGAAGACCTGACCTATTCACAAGAGGACGAACCACCCGTGGTTGATCGACCTTCGCCTCCTAGTGTAACGAGCCAGCGATTTGTAGGCCGCGACTACCGCATTATACAAGGAGCCTTAGCGTCTTGTTTACCCAGAATCCGGAAGCCGGTTAAAGAGCGCATTAAGGACTCGTGGAAGGATGCTCATCTAGGAACATACACGACAGATCCTACCAAGCAGGTACACCCCCCCCCACCCCGGGATTCCCCTGGGAAGATCACCACGAATAGGAAATCGTTCCCCTACGCAAAACGAGTCCTTGGCAAGTGACAAATACCTTCGTCCAGTGAGTGCTCTCCCACAAAAAACAACTTCTGTCCCGTATCTACGGCAGTCTACCGAGATCACCCGTCAAGGCCGCCGCCCACTCTCCTCGGGTCGTGAACCACTGTGAGGAAGGACGTAGACATAGAGTAAGCAGCGGCGGGATAATGGTCAAGTATACGACGTCTAGGTTCGAGGCTACAGATTCTGCCATCATGCGTTCGCGTCTTCGTACTCTCTTCAATTTTTCTTCATTTCTCATTTTTTTCCAATATATTACCCTGAGTATACATAGATATTGTAAAAAAATCAATAAAAAGTTTCAAAAATATATTTTAGGAAAACAAAAATTATTTTGGGATTTCCGAAATTATAAAACCTAGTTATATGTACAGTTATGAAAATTTTTTGCTAATAGATATTAATATTTTTTGAATATGATGGAGCAACGAAAATCTTTTTTGTGATCAGATTTTTGAGGGCGGCGGTGCTAAAAAATTCCCTTTATCGTCCAATCCATTATCAATGAAATGAAGAACATGAATATAATCAATAAAATTAATAAAACGGATAGAATGAAACAAATCAACGAAATCGTCTACATGAAGCAGCTTTGTGGAGATTTGAAAATAAGAACAATCATGCTGGGGATGCAGAGTGGATTCACAAAATTTCAGTGTTTTATTTGCAAATGGGATAGCCGAGCTCGTGAAAAGCATTACAAACAGAAAAAGTGCACTCTTAGAAAAAGTCTTAATACAGGATCATTAAATGTTATAAATAAACATTTAGTGGTTGCAAAAAAGTTCTGTTACAACCGTTACATATAAAACTCGGCTTAGTGAAACAATATGTTAAAGCAATGGGAAAAATGGAAAGTAATGCTTATAAGTATATTTTTGTGAAGTTTCCCAAACTTTCTGATCCTAAAATAAAAGAGGGAGTATTCGAAGGTCTGCATATTAGAGATCTGCTAAGACATGATGATTTATAGCGAAGAATGACTGAAGATGAAAAAGAAGCATGGCGAGGTTTCGAGGAAGTTTGCTCCACCTTTTTAGGAAATCATAAACTCCCTCGCTACGAAGAAATGGTTGCTAATTTGATAAAAAAGTTTGAAAAGTTTTGATCTTTGATGAGTTTAAAAAGGTATTTTTCGGATTCTCATATAGATTGGTTCCCTGAAAATGTAGGTGATATGAGTAAGAAG
>CAKNXH010001954.1:39720-68412 GCA_932178445.1 Andricus quercusramuli
ACATATTTGTTTGCATTCATCATCATGATTTGTACATCACATAAACCGTAGCGGGTAAGTTCTGAGAGAACTGGTACCTCCACTTGGTTCACAATGGGTTACGCTGAAACCACTTCAACTGAATTAAAAAAGTTTTTTTGTAAGTTGTTCATTTGTGGATTTTGAGTTTGTAAGCTTGGCATTCCTAAGCTTAAAGTTGTAGTCTTGGGCTTTGTGAACTTGTACTTTGTGAGTTAGAAGTTATGGGCTTGAGGGGTTAGTATTATTGGGGTGTGTGGGCTTGGGGTTTGTTGACTTAGTGTTTGTATGTGTGGGCTTGAGGTTTTGTACGCTTGGGGTTTGTGGGTTTCACCTTGCATTGACTTCGATCGAGAACTTATAGGATACACCAGAAGCCAGATTTAGATTCAGCGATCCCGAAAACCTATAAGTACCCTGGCTCAATTGATGAGCGATGAATTTCGTAAGTTTGACCTTGAACTGACCTTGACCCTGACCTGATGGGACCAAACGCATTCAAATTCAGCGACCCTAGAAATATAAGACCCACCTAGTCTTATCCGTGTTGCAAGGGTTTTAGATTTTGTGGTTCTGTGTTATGAGTGGAGAGGAGAAGTAAGAGAATGTTTGAGGTGTAGAGAAGGTTAAATAATGGGAAGAGAATATTGAACGACCTAATTAACATCGAAATTGTCATACGTCGTCTATGAAACCCTCTTTTCCAGGTGCACGTTGCCTACTGTTTCTATCGTAAATAAATACCAATTATTCATAAAAAATCATTCAAGTAGGGAAAATTAAAATTATGAGAAATCAGGTGAAGAAGAGTAGGGGAAGTGCAGGATAGGGGAGGTAGGGGACGTGATAGGAAATGAGTGGTAAGGAAGTAGGGGAACTGAGGGGATGTATGGGAAATGATTCGAAGTGTTGGCGGGTAGTGAGAGGCGGTAAGGGTTGGGCTCGTACGGTAGTGCGGATGAGTTGGGGGTGTAATGGGAGGACAAGTACAAGAATGTTGGCGGAGTAGGGAAGGAATATAATGGGACTGAAATTTTGAACGACTTAATCAACTTCTCAATAGTGTACGTCATCTATGGAATCCCTTTTGCAAGCGCAGCGCTCACTTTACTACTGTCGTCAATAAACACCAATTGCACCAGAGCACCAATAGGTGAACAATCTCGGGGTTTGCCTAAAAATAGCCCTGTTCATATAGCGCGTACAGCGAACCGTAAACAGTCAGGGCCGCCTGAACCGTTTCCATAATATTGCGCAATCTACTTGGCTGAGTAGTAGTGAACTGCGTCCCTTCAAAGACGGAGTCGCAACTATCTCTCGCCCTGCCCCCTGAGAAACTGCGGTGGCCAGCAATTCTAGGAATTCATATAACGCGCGTGATGGCGCGTTCACATAGTGAGGCTCTGGTGTATTTGTAAAAACTTATTGAGATAGGGAAAATCATGGAAAATGTGGGAAGGAAAAGGAGGGAAAGTGGGTAAGGGATGAGTTAAGGGAAGTATTGGATGTGAGAGAAAGTACGGGAAAGGGAAGTTGGGGAAGTAATTGGAAATGAGTGGTAGAAAGTAGGCAAAGTAAGTGAAGTATAAGGAATGTTTTGAAGTGAGGAAGGGTAGTGAGGGATTGACTTGTACGGTAGTGTGGGTGAGTAGAAGAGTGAAAGTGATTGCTGGGGGGAGAGACGTAGGGGAAAGTATGTCTTAGCTAGGAAAGTGAGAAGAGGGGAAACTAAAGGAGGAAGTGATGGAAGGGTGGGAAAGCGATTGGTGAAGTGGGTGAGGGGAAATAGGAGTAAAAAGCGGAAGTATGCAAACGCTGGGAAACTGGAGAAGGTAAATTATGGGTGGGGGCGTTTGGAGCTACTTAATGGTTGCCTTCATAGTTTAACAAACCTTTTTTTTGCAGGCGCGCAGTACCTACTTTGACAAATTTTTCCTCAAAAGAGATTGACGGTCATATTTTAATAATAGGAAGGCATTCGTATTGAAGTGCGCAGAACCACCTACATTTGACTATGCAGCATTAAAGACATGTGAATGCAAAGTCGATTAAGTGTTGCCGTTTAAGGGGTAATTAAAAATTATCAAAGCTCGCGAGCGGCGTAGAGTAATTACGACTACTTTGGATTCGCTTAGGGAAATTCATTCAAAGCTGAGAAATACGAGTGGCTGAACTTACACAAAATAAATTAAACTCTCGGTAATTACCTCGAGCGGAGACGATGAAGAAATGTTAAATGGATGTTGTGCGAGTATTCCACTTGACGGGTGTTCTCTGTAAGAATTTCCCGATTTATAGTTGTCGGTGCTTTTCACATTTCAAGTGCCATCAGGGACACCTCTTTTTCAGTGATTTTAATTTCTTGTATGTCTATTTAATACATTTACGGAGCGTTCCCGTATTATGTATAGCTATTTTCAGTGATTTTTAACTCGCCCTTCCCTCATGTGACAATTTGTGACATTTCGGTGCCCCCCCCCCCCATCACCCTAAAAATGTCATGTGACAATGAAGCTGACTCCCTTCCTATTACTTACTTATTTCGTTCAAAATGCAACTACTTATCAGAAAGTTGAAATCGTTGAAATACTTCGTTAAAAGTACATTTTTTTGGTTGAAAAGTCATCTCCTGGGTTCAAAATTTTACTATTTTGTTGAAAAACTGTTTATTTTTGGATGGAAGTTGATCTTTTTTAGTTGAAAATTCAAATATTTGGTACAAAATTCAAGTAATTTGTTAATATTTCATCTTTATCTGTATGCAATGAATCTTCTTGGTTACAAAATCTAATTTTTGATTGAAAATTCAAATATTTGGTTGAATATTGAACTCTTTTCTTGAAAATTTATTTTTTTCCTCCAAAATTTGATGCTTCGGTTGCAATTTCAAAGACTTTACTAAAAATTGTTTTTTTGTTGTAAGAATAAATTTTCTTTTCTAAAAACGTAACTATCCTATTTTTGGTTATTAATTTATCTTTTCTGGATGATAATGCATATAGTTTTCTAAAAATTCGTCCTTTCTGGTACAAAATTAATCTTTTTGGTTGAAAATAAATATTTTTTGGTTGAGAATGCAAATACTTGGTTGAAAATTACTCTGTTTTGTTTTATGGTTCAATTAGTTTGTTGAAAATTCCCCTTTCTTCGTTAAATTCAACTATTCTTTAATTGAAATTAAAACATTCTGTGTTTGTTGTAACATTGCATATTAAATGTTTCGTTCCGAATTTATTTTTTATTTTTGTTGAAAAATCAACTATTAGGTTTAAAATCAAAGCACTTATTTGAAAAACACAATTTTTCTTTTGGAAGTTTCGTCTTTTTTCCTGTTAAAAATTAATTTTTTATCTGAAAATGTAACTATCCAATTTTTGGTTGAAAATTTCTTCTTTACATTTTGAAAATTTATCTATCAGGTAGAAAATTCATCTGTTTTGTTAAAAATGTGTCCGTTAGGGTAGAAAAGTAATCTTGTTTATTGGAAATTCATCATTTTAGTTGAGGTTCAAAATATTTTGTTGAAAATTCGTCATTTCTTCTTAAATTAAACTGGTGGAGAATTCTTTTTTTTCTGTAAATTAGTTTTTTACAACTTCAAATTCAGTAATTTCATTGTTGGCTAAAAATTCACGTGTTTCCTTGAAAATTCTTATTTTTTATTGAAAAATAAGTTTATTCTTTTCAATTTCTTTTTTTCCGGTCAGAAAGTCAAGTATTATCTAAACCTTTGAAACTTTTAGCAAAAAGGCTAAAATATTCTATTACAAATTCATATATTCGGTTAAAAAACTGATCTTGTTTAATCAGAATTTATCTATTGGCTGAAAATAAACTTTTGAAAGTTTATCCCTCGTAGATTGCCCTCGATTTTTCACTACCCCCGCCCCCCCTAAAATATGCGCTGGTTTTTCATTATATGCTCCCCCTTCTAAATCGATATTTCGCTGAAGAAAGTGTTATTTTATCGTATATATTTACTTTACGTTCAACACAAATCCACATAATTTAATGATAAAAACTAAGTTCCAACTGTAAACACATTAAATAATTAGTTTTATCATTTGAATTAATATTTTTATAAATTTTTTTATGAAATTTTTTGTTTCTGAATTAAAAATTTGATACTAGCTATACTAGCAACGCCGCACAGTGGACCTTTTTTGAAATTCTGTCTCAAAATCGTAGAACTTTGGTTCGGATTGACCTAGAGGAATATTGTTGTTCAATTAAAGAAAAAACCTTTCAGAATATAGAAAAATTATAGAGAAAGTCAGAAAAAAATTGTGACCTTGAAAATATGTGTTGAAGATCGAAATTTTGGCAAACAAAATCGTCTATTGAATATCAAAAACGCTTAGAACTTACATTTTATGTGCTATACATGTTTTTATATAGATTTTTGCATGCCGAATCCGAATCTGACATTTAAATCGTTGTAAGATAAAAGCCAAAATGGCGGAGCCAATATGGCAGACTAAAATTGTAAAACGAAACCGATTTGATTAAAAATTTTCTATAAAGTGGTTTTTTAAGTCGCTGATTACAAATCCGGCGTCATAATTGAAAAATTCAAAATGGCGGATCCAATATGGTGGACAAAAATTTATAGAACAAAATTTATTTGACTTAAAATAGCCTATCGGAGGGTTTGCAGGTGGCTGATTTAAAATCCAAAGTCAAAATTCCAGAATTTGGGAAAGTGGCCAAATCTTTTTTTTTCGCACACTTCAGGTCCACCATTTTAAATTTTTCAATTTTTACCCCGGATTTGAAATCAGCCACATTGTCATAGCCACAGCCACATTGGTTATTGTTATTATATTGGTTATTATTGATTATTAATGTTCCAGTCATGTACAGTAGGGTTCCGGGTTCAAATCCAGGCTGATGCAGATTTTTTTCATGTTTCACCAAAATTAAAAGACGAATAATCAACAGCATTTAATATTGACCATCAATAATAATTAATCATCCTATAAACATAAAGCGATAGAGAGATTTCGGTTTTGGATTCGGATTCAGCGAGCGAAAATTCGTGGAAAATGATATCTCTCATCTATATTGTACTTTTATTGTCGATAATCACGATCAGTACTATGAAGCTTCACAAGTCGGCAAATTAACCTAATGCGGTCACAAAATCTCATTGCAGCTTTTATATCGAGCATAAATGAGCAAACAGTTATATAATTCTGTAATTATCTACAGCCGCATGATATATTCGTGAACTGGGGCATAACAATAGATACCTACACAATATATTTCTAGCGTGCGATTATTATCTCAATCAGTCTTTGCATCAAGTATTGTGCGTGTTAATGAAACTAGCGCTCGTAGATATAGTCATACCGTTCGAAATTGTACGAGCACATACAGCATAAGCAATATTCAAATCTGCACCAGCAAGCCTTGTACTGTACCCTCACTACGTGATCTTAATAAATAATAAACAAAAAATAAAACATTTTACTGAAAAAAATACAAAAAAAAAACACAGCAAAAGTGACACTTTACGTGTGCTTGGCGTCGTACAGATTACATGAGAGTACAGAAGAGCTTGCATAGAGGTGGAACAGTGGGGATATCTCATAGTAAGAGAGAGCAGAGAGACCATATGCGGGGCATTATTTGTCAAGTGTACCCACCCTAAGTATGAATTTCTCCAGCCGGCCTTAAATTAAAAAAAAACTTTAGTCTTATTAGATGGCACTTAGAAAAAAAAATTGATCAGTTTGGTCAAAAACTCGCCGAGGTAGAGGAGGTGAAATGTTTGTACTTGGCGTAAAGAGCCTCCACTTCGGATATAAATATCTTTTTATGTATAGCATATACAACATTTTGACCCAATCGTTTTCGATCGATTTTTTTCTAGTATTTCAAATGAAATGAAAAAAAAATTTAAAATAGTCCAAATTTAACCATCATTTTTGAAAATCAGAAATATTTCTGATTTTTTTAATGTTCAACCTTTTCTTTCTTTTTTTTTTTGTAACTAAAAATAAAGCTTGAAATTCTTACTTTAAGATCCTTGAATAGCAATATGTCGTTTCTTGTTGGTTTTGAAAAATTGAATTTTAAGTAACCTGGTAAATCAGTGTGAATGTTATTTGTACATTAAAAATGCACAATTAATGAAATGAAAAAAATTAATTTTTGAAAATATTCAAAAAATTCTAAACTCAACAAGAATTTCTTCTTGTATTCATGTTTTTAAAATATTGTTTCTTATCAAAAACTGAACATGCAAATAATTTTCCGATTTTTTCTCGCACATAGGAAAATTTTGTTGAATTTACCAGGTTACATAAAATGACAATTTTTCAAGAACAACAAAAAACGGCGTTTTACTATTCAAAGATTTGAAAGTAAGCATTTCATGCTTTATTTTTACTCAGAAAAAAATGGTTGAACTCAAAACAAAAATCAAAAATATTTTCAATTTTGAAAAAGCATGGCTAAATTTTAAACTAAAAAAAATTATTTCGTTCGTATGACTGGGAAAAAAACGTTCAAAAACGTTTAGATAAAAAATTTCTATATGCCGTACATAAAAATATATTTATGTATATCCGAAATAGAGGCCCTTCGCATAGAATACAAAAATTTCACCCCCTCTAACTCGGCAAGTTTTTGACCAAACTGATCAACCTTTATTTTTCTTCGAAGTGCCATTTAATAGGACTGATCTTTTTTTAACTTTGAGCCCGATCGGCGATATCCGTTTTTTGAGGTGGAGTGACTTTCGTAAGACCATTTCACGTTTTGGACTAAATTTTAATGAAGTACAAAATGCGTGATGATAATGTGTACGTTAGAACCAAAAGAGTTTTAACAAAAGAGATTTCACAATCATCAAATTACAGTTGTCCATGGTTTGAGCAAGCATTTTAAAAGGTCTATATAAAAGAAAAAAAAAAAATTGCCAGCCGCGCGCGCAGCGGGCTGATTTTATTCCCTATTTTTAAGAAACTTCCTGTTTTTCTCGTTTCTTTGGTTAAATGCTGAATGAATTAATAAAACCGAATAAGAACATCCAAACAATTTTCGTTGAAAATTCTACTGTTATATTTTTCATTCGAAATTTATCATGTACTATTTAACATTCTACTATCTGGTCCAAAATGTAATTATGTTTTTGAAAATGCAACTTTTTTGGGAAAAAGTCATTTTTTTGACAAAAAATTAAACTATCCCGTTGAAAATTAAACTACTTTGTTGAAAATGATTTTTTTTAGGTTGAAGATTCATCTCTTTGTTTGAAAATGTAACTATTCCATTTAAAAAAAATCAACCTCCTTGATTAAAAATTCCTATTTGTCGGCTGAAAATTAAACTCTTTTGTACAAAATTGATCTTTTTCCTTAAAAATTTAACAATTTGGTAGAAAATTAATGTATTTTATTGAAAACTAACTTTTGTCTCAAAAATTCATAATTTTTATTAACCCGGCGTCATGTGGGTGGCAAAGTGTTACACGGAAGTAGGGGTGGGTCATATAGACCCGCTTATTAGATTTGAATTATACCAGTACTTTATTAATAAAGAAGGTAATATTTATTCCGGTTTATTTTTTTAGCTATTCATGTAAATAAATAAAAGAGAAATATCATATAATATTATGTTTTAATCATATTAATAATGACCGTTTGAGGTCATTCCGAGCAGTTGATATTGAGCGCGGACGAGAGGGGTCGCAGTGGCGGGGGGACAGAAGCACTTCTGCGACAATTTGTGAGCTGAAAATTTGTGAACGGTCAGTATACATTGTAAATAATTAAAATCATATGTATACACAATGGCGCAAAATTTTTACACCAAATGCAGGGACGAATCTAGAGACCTTTTTCAACTTTGTGCACGTGTAACTCTCAGTACGGTCGCCACTAGACTAACGTGCTATCAGCAACGCTTAGAACAACTCAGCAGCTCCAGCTACTGAGAAGAACAGCAACGTCGCACGCATAGTAACCGAACTTCAAGCAAAATAAAATGTGCCGGGTCTCACAGACCCAACCCGCATGACGCCGGGTTAAGAATTTAACTATGACGTTAAAAAAATACAGTTTTTTCGGCTTAAAAATTCAAGGTAGTTCAATTTTTGTTGAACAATACGAGATAAAATTCAAGCGAATAATATAATAGTGTATTTTCTAATGAAAAATAATTGGATATTCCTACTGGATTCTATTAAATCAGTTCGTAATTAGGCGTAAAACAAGAAGAAGGGAATGTTTATTCAAAACAGAGGAGAGAGGAATTTTTTAAGCAATGAGAAAAGAGGTAAATGGGGAAAAGAGTGTCAAGCCTGAAATATGTAAATAATTTTCAAACTTATAAGGTAATGTTATAAATTTACCGTTGGAAGGCCATTGTTCCAGAAATTCGTCAAAAATAGAACCTAAGGACAAGAATTCCTTACGAAAAAGAAGTGTTTGTAAGTACTGGATCCTATACTTACCAATCCTTCTTTTTATAGGGGATCACTGCCAACGGCCATACCACACTAAAAAAACTAGTTCTCGTTAGATCACTGAAGTTAAGCAGTGTTGGGCGCGGTTAGTACTTGGATGGGTGACCATTCGGGAATACTACTGCGTGTTGTTGGCGTGTCGTGGGTGTGGTGAGCCCACACTTGTAGTTATTTTACTACAAGAAACTATCCACCTAGAAACACTACCCGGATCGGGTAGTGTCACGCCTACCTCGGAAGGGAAATGGCTTAATGGTATACATACATACATACTGCAATGAAATAATGAATTGAAATATTTCAACGCCAAAAGTATGAAGAAGTCGAACGTATAACATATGTTGCAAAAAGACACTGATCACTAAGTGACTCCTTGTCTTTATCGTCACCTGGATGCATGAAGGTTTTATATTGATTAATTTGAACAAAATACACTAAATACACTCTCATCTTGAAACTTCAACGTCATACAATTCAGAATGACTGCAATGAATCTCTCCATGCGGTTTAAAATAATTAAAAATCTGTTTATAGTATGCTCATTATCCAGACAAGAAAAGTATGATGCTGAACAACATTCGCCTCCATGACTCGGTCTGAGAATGTACTTCGGGGATTCAGGTTTTCGCATTCATGCATTCGCTATGGATGGTCGAAATTACTAAAAACAATGGAGAATTCTAGGAGAGAAACCGTAGATGGCTATAGGATGATGAAGTTTATAATTACTTAGCGTAATAATACATCGCTATACCAACATACGGGGTGACCCTTTTTAACCATTGATTTTAGCCTCGAGGTCAATTTTCAAGGTCAAGATGATTTTTTTCAGGAGAAACCCCTATTTTTGACTGCCGATTTGAATAGAGCGGAAAATTTTACGTCAAAAATGTACTATGGAAATTTTGTTTTTGTGACCTTGAAGAGGTCAAAAAACGAGGTCAAATGTACAAAAACGATCAGATGCCGTTTTTCTGAATTTACGTGGTTTTCTGAGCAAAGCAATCGCTTGAGATGCTTTATAAAAGTCGATAAAGAGTGAAAATGTGAACCACCTTCACCACCTTGTCAGCAGCGATCTTCAGGTCAATCTTCAAGGTCATTTAAAGGTCAGGACGATTATCAAAAATGGAAATCCCTATTTTAGACTGCGGACTCGTGAAGAACGGAAAGTTGTACGTGAAAATTGCTATTCTAAAATTTTTCAATTTTGACCTGCAGAAGGTCATATCGAGGTCAATTATTTAAAAAGCAATTAGAAGCTTTTTTTAATTGACTGGTTTTCTGGGCAATCTCAACGTTGAGGGTTCCTTCAACAAGTACAAGATAAGTTGCACAAATTTCGACGACCATGACTAAATTGACCTTCCAGTGTATTTTCCAGGTTTTGAAGGTGAATGTAATTTTTCAAAATAAAAAAGTAGCCGTTTTTTTTACAAAACTTTGATTTACTTTTAGCATTACCCAGGAACAACAACGGCAAGCACCCCAAAGGAAACAGAACTCACTACGTCCACGTCGTTGTTTACACACTTGAAGGTCAATTTAGTCAAGGTCGTCAAATTTCGTGCAACTTATCTTGTACTTGTTGAAGGCACCTTCTACGTTAAGATTGCCCAGAAAACCGGTAAATTAAAATAAAAGCTTGTAAGCGCTTTTTAAATGATTGACCTTGATATGACCTTCTACAGGTCAAAACAAAATATTTTAAAATACCAATTTTCACGTACGATTTCCCGTTCTTTACGAGTCCGCAGTTTAAAATAGGGATTTCTATTTTAAAAAATCGTCCTGGCCTTTAAATGACCTTGAAAATTGACCTGAAGGTCGTGGCTGACAAAGTGGTCAAGGTGGTTCACATTTCTACATTTTATCGACTTTTTCAAGCATCTCAAACGTGTGTTCCACCCAGAAATTCACGTAAATTCAGAAAAAGGGCATCTGATAGTTTTTGTACATTTGACCTTGTTTTTCGACCTCTTCAAAGTCACAAAAACAAAATTTTTATAGTACATTTTTGACGGAAAATTTTCCGCTCTATTCAAATCTGCAGTCAAAAATAGGGGTTTCCATTGAAAAAATCGTTTTCACCTTGAAATGACCTTGAAAATTAACCGCAAGGTCAAAATCAATGGTACAGTTGAATGACCTCTATGTCTTGGTTAACTTTTGTATGAACCATTTTTTATGTTGATGTTTTAGTTTAGAAGATATTTGGGATTATAGATTAAAATGGGTCACCCTGTATAATGAATAATTTTATTCCTTAGAAAAATATAAAATCCTTCAAAATATAAGGATGATTAACATAATTTACATTTATCTGTTGAATCAAATTTTCCAGTTTGTAGGAGATATTGCCAGATTTTCGTTGTCTTTATCTATTTTCGTAATTTTTTTTATTTTAATGAAGATATTATTGAACCTTGTACATTCGAAGAAATTTCTTCGAATTTATTTAGAAAATATTACACACAACATCCCTTTTTATTCTAAAAGTCCTGAGAGTTTATACAATGCAAATTTTCCTTATTCTTAAAAATAAGGAAAGTGAATTTCGTAAAGAATTATAACATTCATTTCAGGTTCACTTTCGAACAGGAATTTGACTTAGAATTTCTTTCTCGAATGTATTAATATGCATATTATAAGTGCTTTTATAAATTTCATTACTCTAATTCTAAATTGGAACAGGGAATTTGTGAACATATCATAATTCAATGGATTTTATAAAAGAATTAAAATTCTGAGTTTGGACAGGGTATTTCAATACAGAATTATAATTTCACCTTTGAGACAGGGAATTTTCTGAAAGGTTTATAATTCCCAGTTAAACCAGGAGGTTTCAATGAATATATTTAACTGTGACGATTGGGACAGGGAGCTCTCGGAAAAAATGATACTTTTGACTTAGAATAATGAATGCTCGTGAAGAATTACAATTTTGACTTTGAGATAAGCAATTTTTGCAAAGAATTCGAATTTTCACTTTAGGACAGATAATTTTCTGAAGAATTATAATTCTGAGATGGAACCGGGAATTTCCGTGAGGATAATTTTTATTTCAGGTTCACATTAGAACAGGAATTTTCGTTAAGAATTATAATTTGGTTTAAGATTTCGCTTCGAGTGCACTAATATGGAAATGAAAAGTGGTTCCATATATTTTATTACTCTAATTATGAGTTAGAACAAAGAATTGATAAAAAAAGTCATAATTCACACTAGGAATAGGGAATCTCCAAAATAATTACAATTCTAACTTAAAAGATATAATTTTCTAAAGGAATTTTCATTCTGTGCCAGAACCCGCGATTTCAGTAAAAAATTATAATTCCGAATTTAAGACAGGGAATTTCAGCGAATACGTAATTTCGACAATTAATGTAGGGTATTTCGTAAAGAATTATAACTTTCATTTCAGATTCAGTTTCGAACAGGAATAATTTCACTTAGGATTTTTCTCTTGAAAGTATTAATATGCAAATCATAAGTGCTTACATAAATTTCATAACTCTAATTCTAAATTGGAACAGGGAATTTTTAAACATATAATTCAATGAATTTTCTGTGAGAATTAAAATGCTGAGTTTGCATAGGGGATTTCAGTAAAGAATTATAATTTCACCTTTGAGACAGGGAACCCTCTAAAAGATTTATAATTACCAGTTGGGACAAGAGGTTTCAATAAATATAACTTTTACAATTGCGACTTTCCCTGAGGATTATAATTTTTATTCCAGGTTCACATTGGAACAGGAATTTTCATTAAGAATTATAATTTTTACTTCAAGACAAGGAATATCCATAAAGAATTATAATTTGATTAAGGAATTTTCTCTGGAGTGTACTCATATGATAATTAAAAGTCTTTTCGTGTATTCTATTACTCTAGTTATGAGTTAGAACAAAGAATTTATAAAAAAGTCATAATTCCCACTAGGAATCGGGAATCTCCACAAAAATTACAATTCTAACTTGAAAGATATAATTTTGACAATTGAGATGAGGCATTTTGTAAAGAACTATAACTTTCATTTCAGGTTGACTTTCAAACAGAACTTTGGCCTGGGATTTTCCTCAGGAATGTATTAATATGCAAATTAGAAGTGCTTCCATAAATTGTATTACCCTAATTCTGAGTTACAACAGAGAATTTGTAAGCAAATCATAATTCTCACTTTTCCAACAAAATTACAATACTGACTTGGAACAATGTATTTTTTTAAAGAATTAAAATTCTCAGTTGGAAATGGAAATTTCAGTGAAGAAATATATATCTCTGACGATTGGTATAGGGAATTCTCGAAAAATTATTAATCTAGCTTTTGAACAGGGATTCTTCGTGAAGGATTACAATTCCTTCCTTATGACAGGATTTTTCCATGAAGAATTATAATTTTATTTAGGATTTTTATATAGAGTGTTTTAATATGGACAATAAAAATGGTTTTGCTTATTTTATTACGCTTATTCTGAGTTGGAACAGAATTTGGTAAAAAATCATAATTCTCACTTAGAGTAGTGGTTATTCCCAAATTTTAACAGACATTATGAACTGTTTTCGTGAAATTCCCTGAAAAATTTTAGGTATCATTCAACTTCTTCACTGTGAGCTGAAGGAAAAAGTCAGCATCATACAATACACTTTAGGGAGCCTTAAATTACGAAGTTCAGAAAAATTATTACTTGAAGGTTTGCAATCAATAAAATCGGCACCAAGGAGTTGGAAATTAGTGGCTTTGTAGATTATCCTGATTGTATAATCCAGGAAAATTCCATTGATTCGGATTTCGGGCATCAACATAATTTACGGACCAAAGTGGGTACTGATCAACATTGATGCATGTTTCCCAGAAAACTGAACTGGCCTTAAGATGAAAAATAAACTTAATTGAACTTGGCTGTTGTATATCCGGAGTCGGGGATTCGGTTCTGAACTAAAATAGCAAAATTGTATTCCTTACTCTTTCCGTAGATATCCCTGGATTATATAGTAGTAGTTGTGAAGTGGGGGCGTACCCCTATTTGAATAAGGTCCTCGGTCCATCTTTTGGTTAATTGCAATTTCAAGTTGATCTTCTGTCGTGTTCCAGTATGTTTACTGATTCATACCATATGGTGAAACTGTTCGATGCGTGATAACATAAGATCTGATCTCGTTCACATAATGCAATTAATTACTTGTTCACTACTAGTCATGAGGCGTGAAAGAAATTACCCTAAATTTAGGATAATTCCTCAAAATATTGGGGAAAAAACATTCACACAAAGAATTTGTATATAAATCCCTAACAAATTGTAGGAAGATTGCCTGCAATTTTTTACATCGCACAAGCATTTGAAAACGCCAATACAATGTATTGGATTTTGATTTCAGTATTGGAAGTTTCACAGAAAAAACTAAGTGTAAACTTTACCCGGAATTCGGGGTAAAGATTACCTGCAACAAAAATTACCCCATGTGGGTAAACTTTACCCGCACATCTAGGGTATTATTCTCCTTTTACCTACGTTCAGGAGTAATTCTCAATGTTTACCCTGAAGGTCTGGTAAATGTCATATTGAACTTTTGACAGTTCTAACGATTCGGCAAAACAGCCTTTATGAAGCCGCACTTATCCACGGTCGTATACACAGGTCCGGGGGCTCTCGTGGTGGGGGAAGTTCCCTAACATAAGCCAGAAAGGTTCGCAAACTGACCACTGTATGTAGTGGCGTATGTGTCGAGTAGTGTAGGATTTGAATTTGAAAAGATAAACAAAACACGTTTTCTAACCTCAGAGTGTCAACTGGAATTCAATACCTTATTGTATTGAATCCTTGTAAAATGCTCAAATTTTACATTTAAATATTTGATTATCCAATAAAAGGGACATGAATTATTATATTAAATCCTTGTAAAATGCTCGAATTTTACATTTAAATATGTGATTGTTTATTTCCAGAGGACCTGACTTATTGTATTGAATCCTTGTGAAATGCTCAAATTTTACATTTAAATATTTGATTATTTATCACTAGGGTCCTGAGTTACTGTATTAAATCCTTGTAAAATTCTCAAATTTCATATTTAAATATTTGATTCTTTAATACTAGGGACCTGAGTTACGGTATTAAATACTGCCTTGATCCTAAAATATTACATATAAGTATGTATTTATATAATAATATATATTTATTTGTCCATTAATAATATTGTTCGTTATATTTTCTAGAATTTTCATGATTTACATTTATTATTGACAGTAATATTTTGTGAGACAAATATAAAATTTTAAAATAATTACAAACAAATTTGTTCAAGTGTTAACGCAACTCGTTGAACTATAGTAATATTTTCCAAAATCATTTTCATGCAATTTACTTTAAATCATATGATTTTCGGCATCAATATGTGTTTATTATTTTCATTGATTCAAAAATGCAACCACATGGTTCAAATTATTGAATATTTCTGGATTAAATTGACTTCTTGAAACTGAAATTTCAAATTAAACCGCCACTTTCTCTACCCTACTATTACTCCACTACCGGAAGTGGCAACTTTGTGAAATAATCGGAAGCTTCAAGAAGGGAACTTCCCCCACCACGAGAGTCCCCGGACCTGTGTATACGAACATGCACTTATCCGATTTGCCTGTTACACCAACCATCAGCTAACTTCACTTCAGCGATTCAAAGTTAGTGGCTTCCAATTTTCAAAACGTTGGTGACAACTTTCATGAGAACAAAAGACAGTTTCTGCCCATCGAGGGTAATATTTGTGTTTTGCCAATAAGAACAGGTAAAAATACGAAATTACTTGCAACACTATTTACCCTAAGTTTTTTCTGTGTTTCAACACAAATTTTGTTAGTGTTAACGCATGAATATTAGGCCAGGATAGGCATTTGGTGCGGTGATTGACGTACGCGTAAATCCCTTTACTCCCCCGAAGGAAAACCGTTGATTTGTATTGCGATGCTTTGCCAGTGTTTTGCTTCTCGCACATATATCACACGTAACAGCGGCGAAACGTCGATAAAGTACCGTCGTTATTTACGATCGTAATCGAGCCGCGTATATCTCTCATCCACGTGCATACTCGCGGACACAAATATTTCCGTTTTCGTGCCAATAATCACGTTTGTATATTATACCTGTTTTGCATCAATCCCTTTGTAGTGCACACTTCTTTCCACATGACCTCATCAAGGTACTTTAAATCAATAATTTATATTATGTGAGATTTTTTACTTTGTATTTTTTCTAGATGCCCAAAAACAACGTTGAAAAAGATTATTCATGTTTCAACTCCACCTGGACACATAATAATCAGCATGCACTGTAAATACATTTGCAGATACATAGGGAAATAAATGGGAATTTGATTCAGTGACCGGGATTTCTCTCTCGAATGTACTAATATGCAAATTTAAACTGCTCTAATGAATTTTATTACTCTAATCCAGAGTCGGAATAGGGAATTTGTAAGAAAATCATAAATCTCACTTGGAATAGGGAATTTTCTAAAATAATAACAAGTCTGATTTGAAACAGGGAATTTCATAAGAGAATTCAAATTCTGAATTGAGACAGACGATTTCAGCAAAAAATTATCGACTTCACGATAGGAAGTTTTTTAAGAGATTCGGAATTGACGCTTTCCACGTCAAAAAAATCAATCTTGGCAGCCATCTCATCGATTTTAATGAAACCCAGTGTTGTTGTGATACTTTATGGGTCATGTTTTTCGGCTGAAGGATTTTCAAAAATTTTGAAAATTCTGGGCGTGACGCCATTTTGAAATTTGAGGTCGACATTTTTTTAAATTGTAATATTTCCGACAATTTTTTTCGGACTCCAATGAAACTTATAGGCATTTTGTAAAACAAGATGCTGTTTTATATAAAATATGGATAAAAAAAAAATTTCGAAATTTTCACCAAAAAAAACTCAAAAAAATGTTTTGATTCGATTTTTGACGAATTTCTCTATCTTTAATTTTTATTTTTTCTTAGAATAATATTCCTTTTTCTTTTATCTTCCATTTAAAAAAAAAACTTGATGGACACTCATCTGGTTCGCGAGTTATGAATATTTAAAGAGCGGCATTCCAGTCGAATCCTTGTGCCGCGCAGCAGCTAAGCGGGTAGTGCAGACATTGTTATTAAACAATGCACCGCTGCAACGCTGCAGTTTGGACTAGTGTACTCAATCCAGCGGTGTTGATAAACAAATTTTTGGTACAAGCAGACACTGATGTACAATTCTACTATGCTTTTTGGACACTATTGTTGTTGACAGAGTTGGGTACGATATTCTTTAGTCAGCATTAATAGAGTTACATGTAGTGTACACAAATAGTTTCTCTAAGCTTTTAATAAGTGTCTGTAAAAAAATTGATTTCCTCACGTGATCGCGTTATTGGATATACCTTTAAATTTCTCACTGACAGTCTGTTTTCCATAAGTGACAAGTTTGTTAGTTAGTAACAGCATTCTCGAATGAACTTTATAAGTGGCTTAATCGAACATACGTTATTATATTTTAAACTTTCAATCGAAGTCTGTAAAAATACTTAGCTGTAAAATACTATAAAAAGTAGGTAAAATGGCTCCGTTTTCTCGGTGTTGTAATCCTTTTAGTAAAAAAAGATACTGCAAAAATTTGAATATGTCAGTACTTCGCAAAATTACAAAAGAACTTTGTAAAAGAATAGATATTAACGAAGCCAAAGAGGGGCAGCTTATATGCAATTCATGTCGTCTTCATCCCCCAAAAACCAATCACAATGTAAAAGCTGTTTTAGGAAACTCTGCACCACTCCCTTCTTCTTTACCGAACCGTATTGATGATCTTCCTCCAGTAGATCAGAATGAAAATTACCTCAGCAATGAATCAGAAAATGAAGTAGAAGGCGTGGTTTCTGGAGAAGTGGAAGACTTGTATCTGAATTCCGAGGATGAAAAATTAATAATAAAGCTCAACAAAATACTTGAAATTTTGCAAATTCCCCCAATTGAAAATCGGAAGGATCGAAGATCAATAAAAGCCCAAAAACGAAAGGTACAAGAAATAAGGGAAGCTATAGACTTTGAGCTGCAGAAAATATTTGAAGTTGTAAACAAAAACGAGAATGAAATAAATGAACTCGTTGAGGAGTTGAAAGAAAAAATCTCTGAAACAACAAAAAAATCAGAAAAAGTTCAGTTCTTAACGATGTTGCCAAGAAGTTGGGAAATTCGGCGTATACAACACACGTTTAGTGTTCCTTATAATATGGCTCGTTTGGCAAAAGTCATTCACACCGAACATGGAATCGGTTCATCTCCTAATCTTAAACTTGGAAAAAGACTATCTGAAGAGGCAGAAACGCTTGTTCATAATTTTTATCGCCACTGCGATTTTAGTCGGCAAATGCCTGGAAGAAATGATTACGTGTCAGTAAAGAAGAATGGAGTTCGAGTACATGAATAGAAACGACTACTCTTGGGAAATTTGAAGGAGTTATACGTAGCTTATAAAGAGAGATATCCTGACTGTAAGGTTGGGTTTTCCGAATTCGCGGGATTAAGACCAAAGGAATGCATTCTGGCGGGCGGTAATGGAACACATTCAGTTTGTGTGTGTAAAATTCATCAAAATATGAAACTGATGATAGCTGGAGCACGACTGAAAGAGCTTGCAGATGCACAACCTGGAAATGATTTTCTCGGATCGTATAAAGACATTTTAGGCACCATGGTATGCGAGAACCCAAAACCTGACTGCTTTTTAAATTATTGCAAAAATTGCCCTGGTATAATAATAGTAACAGAAAAGTTACATGAATTATTTGACAAAAATTGCATTGATAATGTCACGTACAAACGATGGACAAACACAGATCGCTCAATGTTAGAAACTATTGTAAACTCCGGCGACGAATACGTTCATGTAATTACAAAAGATTTACCTGATCTGTTGAAACATGATTTCCTAGCGAAGGTTCAAAGTAAATATATTGATGATACCAAACAATCCCTTCAAGCAGGAGTGTTTTTGGTTTTATGCGATTTTGGTGAAAATTTTACTAATGTAATTCAGGACGCCATCCAAAATCACTACTGGTGTCAGATACAAGTAACGATCCACCCCTTTGTTGTTTACCATAAAGAAAATGGGGAAGTAGTGCACGACAGTTTCATGATTATTTCGGATTGCCTTCACCTCGATGCAACTGCCGTTAATTTGTTTTCAAAGAAAGTAATCACAGAACTAAAAAGTCGATATCACGTAGAAAAGTTAATACATTTCACCGATGGAGCTGTTTCGCAATATAAGAATAAATTTAATTTTCTTAATCTTGCGCACTTCAAAGAAGACTTCAAAATCAAAGGAGAATGGCATTTTTATGCCACTTCTCATGGAAAAGGGCCTTGCGACGGATTATCTGGAACACTAAAGCGCGAAGCTACAGCAGCGAGTCTGCGAAGTCCACTAGATAATCAGATTACGACGGCATCCTTGTTGTACGATTGGGCCATCAGCGTTATGCCAAAAGTGAAATTCATTTTTTGTGCCACAAGCGAATATGAAAATCATGCGAAATTCCTTAGCGATCGTTTTCTGGAAGCTCAGACAATTGATGGTAAGAGAGGATTTCATTCCTTCATACCGATCAATAGCCATCAAATCCGTTGCAAAATATATTCTGCTGCTCCTGACACAACATCAAAAATATTTCAGATACAAAAATCTGCTCCTAAGCGAAAATATTCTAAGCGAGAGAGAAAAATAACTAAGTAAACAGGAATGCTTGAGACTGCTGCGTTTCAACGGTTCATTGTGTAATGACAATGTCTGCACTACCCGCCTAGCTGCTGCGTAGCTCAAGCATTCGACTGGAATTTCGTTCTTTAAATATTCATAACTCGCGAACCAGATGAGTGTCCGTCAAGTTTTTTTTTGAAATGAAAGATAAAAGAACAAGGAATATTATTCTCAAAAGAATCAAAAATCAAAAATAGCGAAATTTGTTAAAAATGAAATCAAAAAATTTTTTTGAGTTTTTTTTGTAAAAATTTTGAAATTTTTTTTTTTCCATATTTTATATAAAACAGCATCTTGTTTTACAAAGTGCCTATAAGTTTTATTAAAATCCGAAGAAAATTGTCGGAAATATTACAATTTAAAAAAAAAACCACCTCTTTCAAAATGGCGTCACGCCCAGAATTTTCAAAATTTTTGAAAATCCTTCTGCCAAAAAGCATTACCCATAAAGAACCACAACAACACTGCGTTTCATTAAAATCGATGAAATGGCTGCCAAAATTGATTTTTTTCACGTGGAAAGCGTCAATTCTGAGTTGGAACAGGGAATTTCAATTAAGACATTATTTTCACTATTCTGACAGGAGATTCTCGTAAAGAATTGTAATTTTCAGTTTTGAACAAGAGATTTCGTCAAGAATGATAATTTGTATTGCAGGTTCACTTTGGAACAGGAAAATTCGTTAACTATTATAAGTTTAATGTTAGGATCAGGAGTTTCGGTAAAGAGTATAATTTGACTTGGGATTTTTCTCCAAAATGTATTTACATGCAAATTGAAGTCATTTCATGAATTTTATTGCGCTAATTCTAAACTTGGATAAGCAGTTTGTCAAAAAATCCTAATTCTCACTGTTCCAAAAGGATTACAATTCTGACCGGGAATAGAGAGTTTTCTAAAAGAATTAAAATTCTGATTAAAGACAGGGGATATCAGTGAAGAATTTAAACTTCATCTTTCAGTAAAGATCTTAATTTCCAAAATTGGTGAAGGCATTTTTCTTGAAATTATAATTCTTAATTGTAAATAAGAAATATCGTAAAGAATTATAATTTTTGTCTCGGGTATACTTTAAAAAAGGAAATTTCGTTGAGAATTATAATTTTTACTTTAGGACAGGGAGTTTCCATTAGTAATTATAATTTGAATTATGAGTTTGCTCTCGAATATACTAACACCCAAAATAAAAGTGCGTCCATTAATGTAATAACTCTAATTCCGAGTCGAAGCAGGGTATTCGTGAGAAAATCATCATTCTCATTTGGGATAGGAAATTTTCCAAAAGGATTCCAATTCTGATTTGGAACAGCAAGTTTTCTAAAAAATATGAAATTCTGAGTTGAGACAGGGGATTTCAGTAAAGAATTATAATTTTGACTTTCAGACAGGCAATTTTATGAAAGATGTATAATTCTCAGGTTTGAAAGGAAATTTAAATAATTAAATACAATTTTAACAATTAGAACAGGGAATTTTCTTAACGTAGTACTGGGAATTTCCGTAAGTAGTTATAATTTTTCATTCGAGGTTCTGTTCAGAACAGAATTTTTCATTCAGAATTCTAATTTTCCCTTTGGGGCAGACAGTTTCTATAAAGAATTATAATGTGAATTGCGACTTTTCTCTCGAATTTAATGATATGCATATTAAAAGTGTAATAAAAGTCATAATTCCCACTAGGAATAGGGAATTTTTCAAAATAATTACAATTATGACTTGTAAGCTATCATTTTTTAAAAGAATCCTTATTCTGAGTAGCAAAATATAATCTCTTATGTTGGACAGGAATTTTGGAAAATAGTTTTGATTCTAATTCAGCAGATATGAATTAAAATAAATCCCTCTCCTTATCCAGAATTGAAATTCTAATGGCCAACAATTATCTGATCTTCTAACTCAAAATTATAATTTTTTCCGCAATGCTCTGTTCCTATTTGGTGAACTTTGAAATCGTTTAACATCGTTTAAAATTTACGAATAACCAGGACCAATTTGGAAATGACCGGAAACTTAAAATCATCCAACGGGTACCCACCCTAATGTGTCACACACACACACACACACACACGCATAAATGTAGGTAGTCGGTTTCGAAAAGTAATCAGCAGCTGAAAATTGTCGAGTTTTTACGTCAGTGCAGATACACGTGCTCACATCTTTGTGGAAAGAACTAAAGAAAGAAAAATTTAGCGTGGCTAGCTTGTGGTATAAACATTTTTAATCTTCTGTCAGCACCAGCTTCCGAGGCTGAAAATTAAGTACACTCGTTAGCTGACGATGGTCGCTAATGTAGAAAATATTCGGATTCGTTTCACTATCTTTTTCTCTCCTTCTCTCTTTGCTCATTATACTTGTACGTTCACAATCTTTTACATTAATTTACTCCGTATCGTACGGAAGTCGACGCCACGTTTGGTAGTGGTGGCATAGCAGAGAACATTGTAAACGTGTTTCCAACAGAGGATGCTTGAGAGTACTATGAGCGGGAAGCAGAAACCAATGTAGGTACTTACGGTCGCGTTGTGTCATGTCGAGACCTGTTATATCCTCTATCATAACTGCAAGTCTATGTTCACGTACCAAGATCTGGTATATACAGAAATAATAGAAATAATGATATGTACTCTTATTGGAATACGAGAAAAAAATGGGTAAAAATATCAAAATACACACAAGAACACAGGGTACACTAAAAAAAAACTTTCCTCATAACAAACATTTACCTATTGTTCAATCAAATCTAGTTGTGATGACAATGATTCCTTACTGATGAAATTCTAGGCATACAGTTGATTCATTTGTACGAACCTAGTCACAGCTAGTAAACCAAACCTAGTTTCATGAACATGGAAATGCTGGTTAATGCCAGCTAAAAATTCCTGTACTGGAAGCTCGGAGTAATCTTGACGGTTCTAGCTAAAAAATTTGACGAAGAAAACCGTACAGACAAAGAAATTTTTGGAAGAATCCTGTAAGGGTTTCTTCACGAAAAAAATTGGGGCGCAGCTTCCTGTACAGGAACAAGTATAGGGTTCTTTACAGAATGTCATCAAGAAAAATCACGTCGCTTATAACTATGAAGTTTCTTTTCTTTTGTTTCTTCGAAAATCCAAGTCGGTATCGCGTATTGTTTCCTAGGCAGGTTCATGTATAGGATCCTGATCAAGTTCCTGTACATCAACGCGCGCATCAATTTACTCTGTAATGTAATCTGTACAGGATCATTCAAGGGTTAGCTTTTGCCTCAAATTTATAGTGAATTTAGTGATTAAAGCTTGATGTAAAAACGATAGTTAAAATTTTTTAACACCTTTTTTGTTGTTCAAGTCCTCTGGTGCATGGGAGGAATCTGTTGGATGTAAGACTTTTTCGTTTGAGTGCAAATCAGGTCCAAGGAGAAGGAAAGTTTCCAGAAACTGTGATGATAATTTTTGAGATTCGAAACAAATATATATTCACATCAGATAACATGAACTCAGATCGCTGCGTCAACAATTCTATTTCTAATCGCTGAAAGTATTTTGTCTTGTCAAAATAGATAAATATTTTATATCAAATGATATGTTTTTCTCTTTGTTTTCACTAAGATGAATCTTGTCATTCTAGCTCGGGTTGCAAAGTTGGCGCCTGTTCTAACTAGGGAAAATATTTCATTCCTTGTATACAGGTACAAGGAATTGTCTTCGGAGTATCAAAACATTGCAAACAATTGAGATCTATATTATAAAGTAAATCAAAATTTCCCGTTGTGCAACGTTTTGATGCGGTTTTCCATACTGCAAACAAATTTTTACGGTAATTCCCCTAAAATCGTGATTCTCGAAAATATTGAACACATTGTTGCCGAAAAATGATTGGTTGCGACACTGCGTGAATATATAACCTTTAGTAACTGTTTTCAGGTTATTTCTCTATATTAATAAAGATTCATGAATTTCCTGCACCATCAATTTTGTACATGGAAATTTCCAAATAAATAATTTTACTTTTTCATAAAATTTATTTCTAATAGACAGAATAAGCTTCTGATAGAAGAGAACATTTAAATTTTAAATGATTGTTTAATATTGGGATATAATTATATTCTTAACATCTTGCTACCACACTATAATTTCTGAACATTTTCAAGCTTTCAAAAAGATAAGAAAATCCAAATCATGGGAAAAACTCAATTTGAAGAATTCGAAAAAAAATTCAGAAGCTTTTTAATCATTTTGGAAGATTTTGAGATTAAATTTTTCGAAGGATTTCTGGGAATCTTTTAAATGGTTCCGGTTCAATTTTAAGAGAATAATTTGAAGTTTTGAAGATTTCTAAATGTGTGGAAAAATAATATGGAAGAGTTTAATACAATTTTTTTAATTTTACAGGATTCAAAAATATTCAGGTAAACTCAATTTCGCAGGGCGTCAAGAGAATGAAAAAGAATATTCTTATGATTACTGGAAAAATTTCAAGTATTTTTTTTTTGCTTAATGAATTTCAAGAGCAAATTGAAAAAGACTACAGAACATTTAAAATTATTTCCTAAAATTTCGAAAAGTAGTGCAAAAGATTTCATAGAGAAATTTTGCCATATTACATAATTTTAGAACAAAGAGTAAAAAATATTTTCAAGAATTTGAAAGGCTTTGAAGTGATTTAAAATATTTCAAAACTCGGAAGGATTTGCGAAAACTTATCAAATATTTTTTATTTCTTCCAAACTTCTGAAAATCCAAAATACGCTTTAAAAAGGCTCGAATAGTTCCTAATATTTTGTGAATTCCCGTAGAATAGCAAAACATTCTTCTAATCTTCTAGATTCTTTTTGGACACATCTGAAATATTCAAAAATCTTCTAATTTTCTTAAAATTCATCGGGAAATTCGGAAGATTTCGAGAAAATTGTTTACTTTTTGAATGATTTTTTGAAATGTTAGGGAAAATTCGAGTCAGCTAAAAATATTTGTAGGAATTTAGGAGGTTTTGAATAGATTTCAAATGCCTCATGACTTGGAAGCATAGCCGAAAATTTATCAAACATTTTTCATGTCTTCCAAACTTTAGAAATCCTAAATATCTTTTGAAAAGGCTCGAATTTTTCCCAACATTTTGTAAAATCCTCTAGAAATTTTTTTTTAAATCTTCTATAGATTCTTTTCTCACACGGCTGAAATATATGTAGAAAACGTCTAAAATATATATGTTATGCTAAATATCTGTAAAGGAAGTTTTCGTTCTTAAATACAAAGGGCACTTTAGTATTCGGAAAATCCATTAACAGAAGCTTTGAATTTGTAAATATATCGTATAAAGGGAACATTCATTTTTTTATGAAACGTTAACTTTACTATCTGAAATATAAAACGATCTTCGATATTTTAACGGAGACTGTTGGTAAAACTAAGAATAATACAAAACACACTTTTTCCGAAAGGCGAGACAATATCTATTGCAAAAGTAAAAACAAACCTAAAAATTCCTGGTTTTGGAAAAAAGTTTTCGGCTATTTCCAGGCTATTTTCGGGTGCTCAAAATTCCGCGCAAACTCCCGGTTTCCAGGTTTTCCTGGTCAGTGGTCACCATATGGCCACTGTATGATTCTGCTAATTAAGTACCAACTCTCATGAACTTTGAAAATATTCACCAAACATAGAAGATTAATAAAAATTTTATTCGGAGCCAATTCCATAAATTTAGTAGGAGTCGCATTCAATTTCCTAATCCGTAGGGAACATTCACAATGTTTTGCAGACACTATCAGAAGTTTTGGGAAAATTCCCTGAAACTTTGTAAGTATAATTAAATTTTCTAAGTTTTATGGAATTTCTCCCAGAATTGATGACAATTTTCGCCAATTTAGTGAAATTCTCTAGAATACTGGGCAAGTTGCGTTTTCCTATGAAACTGTGGATTAATCCCTGAAGCATTGTAGAGAAATATCCAGAAATTCTTTACAGTGTGGCTGGATATTTCATGCGACGATTAAGATACGTTTGCCAAAATCATTGTAATAATACTTTCAGCAGTTCATCTTTATTTATGTGAAAAAATGAAGACAAGAATACGTTTCTCTTTGCGTCAGGTACCGTGTACTAAAAGTCAACTCACTGTTTTCATTTTTAGGATCTGATCGGGCCATTGCTTCGCCGTTAAGGAACCCAGCCAAAGTCGCGTATGATTTTCCCATTTGTAAACGGAGCACACATATAATAAGAGTTTAATCGCTACACCGTTCCGACACGACGTCAGAAGGATATTTATGAAGCGCAGCGTAACTTTAGGAAGTTAGCTAAGTACCTCGTACGTTTTTTGCGCCATCTGCGAGTTCCAGCTTTCAGGGGTATGCACTTTCCCACGGTATCTACCTAAATGTAAAATTGCGATCATGCGCGCTTAGAACTACTGTAATATCCATTGCGAGGAACGTTTTCTTACGCCCTCTGTCGCGGATCCAGCCTTCCCAAGTAAAAATTATTCGAACTTGCTTTATAGACTTTGCTTCAAGTACCCCCCAATCAGGACTTGCCCAAGAGTTGCTTATGCCGTATTCTTAGGCTCCTGAAAAGAGTAAGATTATCTCAAAAGTCTTCCACGGCCTTCGAAGTTCGTCACTTATCCGCCTTGAACTTTACAGAATGCTCATATTATTTATCTTCATGGTATTTAGTTTTTTATGTATTAATCAATGTGTTCAGATGCAAGAATTATTTTCATTGGACGGTGAATCTAAAAATGTTATCCATTTTTTCCTATTGCCAAAAGTCTTCATCTTTTCGTGGAAAATTTAATGCGCCAGTACTTGCAGAGACCAACAAGTTCCAAATTTCGAATTTGACAATCATTTATTGCAACATCAAAAGTTTGATCAGCTGTACAATTTTTATCATTAGAAGATGTCAACTCATGGATCCCAACCTGTCTACCTGTTTTCTGGAAATAGCAGGCCCTGTCGGTGGGGTCGGGCGACGCTCATTTGATATCTGTCTACCTGGTTGCTATACCTAAACTTGCTTTACTCTGCATAACATTTTTAAAACTTTTAAATGAATCATTTAGAAATATTATATTCGAAATCTACGTTCTTTGGCGGTTCCAACGATATGAAAATAAGAATAAATGCGATATGTCCTTTATAAGTTGAAAATTAGAAGTATTTTGTAGGCCATGTTATGCTCATCAAAATTCAACTGCAGGGGCTGCAAATATTCCTATCACTCGATACATTAAACTGTCATGGAGCAAGACATCTACTGGTCCTACTTGAACAACAATTCTCGCTTGTACAAAATTGTAAATCTAACATTTCGTGGGAACTGAGGCTTCCCCTTTGAGCTGTACCGATCTACGGATAGATCGTAAACAGAATGGTCTGATATCCTACCAGCTGGATCGGGAAAGATCAATGAAGATTCCTCTTGATATTATGACGATTCACGGGGAATTATTGAGGGGTAACATATGTGTGAGGTATGGGGTATGAATTTGTGGCGAATGCGATCCTACGATACTGTGTATTCCGCTTGAAAATATGTCTCAGGAGTTCAATTGAATTACATAATGAATCTAAAACCATGTTGTAAGATTCATTGAAGAAGTCTAAATCAGGTACTTTGTTGAGACATTTTTTGCGTTCCTTTTATTGAAAACCATTCCGACAAAGGCATGCCTAAAGGAGATACGTTCAACATGTAGGATTTCAACCTCATCCCATTTAATGGCAGCTGGATCCCTATTATGGCATCAAACCAAATGCTTAGGTATAACTTTATGATAACTGATAATACTAACATTAGTAGGTTTTATGGTCTTCCTATGACCCACAAACAAAATTATCCTCTCAGACCAGTTATTTTCTCAATTAATACACCTACATATGTTCTAGTCTGAATATTTAACAGGATAATTTCTGACTCCTTACCTACCCTCAGATATTCTGGTGAAAATTCACCTACTTTCAAAGATTACATTAACAAAACTACAATTCCTAATAACCATATCATGGCTTCGTTAGACGTCTCATCACTTGTCACTAATGTTTCCTTAGATCTAGTTATTGTGGGTATAGAGAATAGGCGGCATCACATTATTAAAAATACACGAATTCCGTTGGCTGATTTCAGAAAATGTATCATCTTCTTGATGAATTCCGCTTATTTCAAATTTGATAACAAATTTTATAGGCAGACATTTAGCACCCTCACACGATCACCTATCCTCGAAATTCTTGCTGATATTATTATGCAAGAGATTGAAACAAATTTTATAAAAAAATTGTGGTTTCAACTTTCGGTGTATTTTCGTTATGTATACCTGTCTCATTCTTCCCGAAGATAAAATTAATTTTACAGTATCACAGTTTGATTCTTACCACAGCATATTACAATTTACCTTCGATATTGAAAACAAAAAATCTATTAATTTTTAAATTTCCAACTTTGCAGAGATGATAGTAACTCCATTATTACGAATTGGTTTAGGAAAGCAACTGGAAGGCTATTCTGCTATCTGGTAATAATTTCCGCGCAGAAAACCTACATATTGTTAAACAATACTTAGGGTATAAGAACTATCCTAATATCTTCGTACAGAAAAATATAAACAAAAGACTTTCTGAGTTAGATTCAACCCTTGTTCGACACACTGGGGTGTAAAACACCCCACGACCGTTTTTTCTGAATTAATTAATTATTTAATTAATACTTCATTTTAATTTTTGGCTATATAATCTACAAATTCCTTTAAATTAAGCTCTTAAGATGATCTGATAAAATTTTCAAGTGAAAATATTCAGTAGATTTAACTTTAAATTTTCGTCGCTATGGTGTAAATAGCCCCAGGAGTGTGTCATGTAAGGGTTAAGGAAAACTTAACCTTCTTATAACATTCCAAATGTTGATGGAATTTTTGATGTTACTCAGGAGATCATCTTTATTCCTTCCTGGCGGAAAATTTCAGAAAAGTTAAGCAGTGTTGGGCGCGGTTGGTACTTGGATGGGTGACCGTTCGGGGAATACTGCGTGTTGTTGACCCATCGTGGGTGTGGTGGACCCACACTGGTAGTATTTATCCACCTAGAAACAATACCCGAATCGGGTAGTGAGGCAATGAACTTTCGAGTTCGAAATGCTAATCAATTTATTTTTTATTTTTTAGAATTGATACCAAGTTAAATCAATTTATTAAATCAGGAATTCAATCATAGGAATTATGATTCAACTGCCATGAAATGAGGTTGAAGTCCTACATGCATGTTGAACCTAATTATTATAAGCGTGCCTCTACCAAAATGGTGTGCATTAAAAGGAAAGGCAAAAACTGTCCAGACAGAGTAACTGATTTAGACTTCTTCAATGAATCTTGAAACATGATGTTAGCTTCATTAAATTCAGTCCGCTTCTATTTCGCTTCTGCTTATATA
>CAKNXH010001954.1:68812-80417 GCA_932178445.1 Andricus quercusramuli
GAACCGTGCCGAAAGCTGCATGGCACCTGGGTGAGGTGTCTTTAACGGTGACCCTGGGATATCGGGCGATGTCTCAGAGTAATAGCCTTATCCTTGCACGCGGGGCTCTACAAGGATGGACGAACCCTTTCCCTAGCTGCTCGTGGGAACAACAATGAAACCAAAAAACCACCAAAATGTTGTAGATGCGGTTCAAAACGATCGAACGCGCAGAGCACCCGACAATGGATCGGCAAACAATGCCGATCATCCTAGAGTTCGGGGTGCTGAAAATAATTTAGATGGAAACACAACGACGAACCGGCGAAACGCCCACATTGAGTGGACGGATCAACTTAAGAATGATGTGTTAGACTGCTACGATGCCAGTATTATCCCTGTTCGTGGAGGCTTTATGGCGCGTATGCATACTCTGTGGTGCCAGAAACACCCAGAGCTTCAACACGTTTCGCATCAGTCTTTGCGAAATCAAGCCGACTACCTCCGCAAAAATGGATATGTACGCGGAGCGCTTCCTCAACCGCTGCTTGAACAAGCTGCAGACGAAGATGAAACGACATTAAGACCAACCGCAGAAAGTAGGCACCTTCTTGAAGATGATGGCAATTTCAGTACAAGGAGGAACATCAACATGCAGGTTCCTCTTAAGCCCCAAGATCTGGCTGCAATGGATGCCTCCCTTTGTGGAGATATCTCGCAAGAGTCCGACCTCTGGACCATCAATTGCTCAGTTTATGGTGCTGCGAGAGCTTTGGCTGATTCAAATCGAAGGCTCAAACCGACGATGGATCAAAAGACAAGAAGACGCTTGCATCACCTGAACAAGAAAATTGGATGGGCAAGACAGAATGCGTCTTTCATTGTTTTATTTATGACCACCCATCTCACGGATGTGAGACGTGGCCATAGGTGTATTTTATCGCGGTTCTACTGGGGGCCATTGACATTTTTTCCAGATGGCAGTTGCTCTTAGTGGTACCCTGCGGTGGTTGTTTAACTTTTTTTTAATTATATATATATATATATATATATATATATATCTCTTTATTAATCTGTTAATTTCTATACCACTTCGATTTTCATACCATTTTACCATATATTCATACAATTATTATTATTCAATTACATATATTTTATTATATAGTATTTCTAGTGCTTGCGCCCATGATCTTTAAGAAGGGTTACTACACATGCGACAAGGGGTCATTTTTCAGATGAATGTTTTCAATATAGCAAGTGCTCATATCTTAAGATGAAGACGGAGGGTCCACACTTCGTTTCCTTAAAATCTTAATTTTTAACTTAACTACTGTTTACAATTTCAAGCTTCGAATAATCAATTATTATCTAGATTCTACATACTTCTTCATCATGAAGGTAAATTTACACTTTGATCAGAAACTTATCAATAGATTTCCAACTTGGCATCTGTTCTCATAAATACGTATTTCAGTTTCGTTTCAATATAATACATTTCATATATGACAGGTCCTTTAAACAAAAATTAGCATTCCTAGCCTGAAGGTCTCGACTGCCCGACCGTTTATTTACATATATCAACGTCGAATCTAAACTTTGAAACACAAAAAAAGACGATTTTTATTTTTGTAGTTTCAAACCGTTCTTCTTTCATTCTTGAAATTTTCCAATCAAATATTTGCTGTCTAGGAAATAAACTGACCACTCCCAATGAGACAAGATATAATTTGATATTCTGGCGTGTCAAAGTTCTTTTGGCAATTAACCAAATCCCAGCTCCTCATTTCCTAACTCAATTTACTTTTAATTTCGGTACATAGTATTTCACTTTAACTCTGAACGTCTGAAGACATATATCGTACAGGTGCACATCGAGAACAGCCCCTTTACAAAAATTATTAAGGAGACTACAAATTCTATAAATTTGTGAGTGAATTGTCCAGTTTCATTGATTCAGTAGTTTAGCACTGTCAATAATTCCTCGGATCAGGTTAAATATAAAAATTAATGAAAGGAGCAAATGTATCTTCTGGATGGTGTATGCTTTAAATATGTTGCATAAGTCCTTGTAATCATCACCTCGTAGCGGATAAATGCCATCTTCACTGAATGCAAGGAATTAAAAAAGGGCTTCTGTACCTTTTCCAATACATCGATTACATTTCGATTAATCAGGAGCCAGACTTGTACTGGGTATTCGGGCTTTGAATTGATAAAAGTGTTGAAAAGCACTAAGGGTTTCTTTTTTTTCGAGTCTTTACGACATCTCAGAAAGAAACCTAACATTTTGTTTGCTGCGGATGCTATTTAGTCCACACGTTCTTTAAATACAAATTTAGAAGCATAGTTCAATCCTAGATCACATATTGAATATACTCGCTCTAACCTGACTTCTTGCAAATCCTTATCCAGGAGGATTATCTCTTGTATTTTGTGGGAGGTTTTTATATATTTGTTTATATTATATTTAACATGGTACTCTGATTTAACTGTCATCAATCGTATATGTTTAATAAGGGACTTTTATAATTTGGAGGCAGGACTATTTATAGTAGAAACTATCATCCTTAAAGGATTTCCCGTTGTATGTACTTTTCGAAGTTCTCATGTTATTGAAACTCAAGAAGAATGATTGAGTAATTGATACTGTTTAAGTTTATGCTGCCATGAAAGAAAGAAAGCGGTCACTACATTTTGGATATCCCTCCCTCCCCCCACATCTGATTAGAAATTGTCTTCAATATATTCAGATAGAAAACACTTGCGAATCAAGTGGCAAATTCTGAATATTGATCATTGTCATCTAATTGCCTGCTGTACCCTCTCCAGCTAACTTTCCCTCATGTGGCTGAGGGATCGTCAGATGCAGTTGTCCACCCTTGAGAGCAGGGAATCCTTCATACTAATGGGAAATAAAATACGGAATGTAAACATTTTTCAGCTTTTCAATTAGTAATTTGAAGATATTATATTCGGAATCTACGCTTCTTGGCACTTACAACGATATGTTATTTTACTTTATAGATGGAAAAATAGAATAATTGTCATATATTGTTTCTCATCATAAGTTGAAAATTAGGAGCAGTGTGGAAGGCCATCTATAGGGTCTCTGAAATTCAACTGCGTTAATTATAAATGTCCCTATTATTGGAAATTTCAGACTGTCATAGAGAGATAAATCGACTGGTCCTACTTAAAAAGCAATTATAGCTGGCTGATACAGATTTTAGTTTATGATAGTTCATTGTATCTGAAAATTCTGACGAAAATTCCAAAGCTTGCAACTTTCAGAGCTCGAACTCAAATGATAACAAAACACCAAACTAACACTTTGCGTCTGCCGATCCCCCGGCTACATGAGGGGAAGTTTGGTAGAGGGGGTTAAGTAAGCAAGTAGACGGCTATCAAATGTGCATCACTCCGCTTTAACATTTTCTAGGATCAACATTACAACAATTTTCCTCTGTAAATCTTACTGTACACTATATTCCGATCTGTATAAACTATGGAACTCATCGGAATGGTCCGCCATTTACAAGTAACAGGTAGATACGTTGGGATCAAACGGTTGACATAGGGTCTGGAGTTATACATTGACCAAACGCGACGGAGAGCTGTACATCGCCCAACGATCGATAGAAAAGTTTGAAGGTAGGATAGATAGTGCAGATTTAAAACTCAAAACCGGTGTTTTGTGTTGGATAGAGTGGGAATTATGAGAGGGAAAATCTAAGGGAAATAGAAAGAAGATTAGAAAGGAAAGAAAGAGATAAAAGAAAAACAAACATAGTAATGAACGGTCTAAGATGAGAGGGGAAGAAACTGAAGGAAGGAGTTAAAAACATGCTAAATGGATAGATGCTAAAGCAGTGATGAAGGGAAATGTGAAGTGTAGGAAAGGAAATGCAAAAAGGAGAAAAAACGGTACTAGTGAAGCTAAAGAAATGGGAACATAAGAGGGAAGTGATGATGAAGAAGAGGTTGTTATATGTAAGGTCGAGGAGAATAGAGGATGATTTGACATGGGTAGAAAGGAATATGCAGTATAAGATGAGGCAAGTAGCTGATTAGGAAAGAAGAAAAGGAAACAAGCGTGGGTTAAGTGCCCGGAAACTAGGGCAAAAAGGAACTGGAATTAGGAAAATAAGAAATAGTAAGAAGCAAAAAGAGACGAGAAACAAAACTAGGGAAGAATGGATGACATTTTACTAGAATATAGCAGGATTGAAGAGAATGGTTAGGGATGTTTTGAGAAACTGGACACAGTGAGGTGTGGGTAATGATGGAGACATGGCTGGATGAAAAGGGATGGGGAAGAGTACCGAAGTGACTGTAAATGGCAAGTTTAGTATGCAAAGAGGAAGAATAAAGAAGGCAGAGCAATAGAAGGAATGGTGATGGGAGTAGGGAACGAATGTATAAGAGGGAAGGATGAGAAAGAGAGAAAAGAACAAAAAGAAGGATTAATAGTAGCAGAGGTAAAGATGGGAGCAAAGAAGTGGAAGATAGTGAGGGTTTATGTGAACAGTGATATGCAGGAAAAATCAGAGGAGATGAAAGAAATGATGGAAGAAAATGAAGAAGAGATTAGGCTTATAATAGGGGGATTTCAATGCGTAAACGCGAGATAGAGGAGGGAGGGTATGGAGATAAGAGCGAGAAAGAAAATCTGAAGACAATATACTGTATGGGTAGGGAAAGAAATTGTTAGAGAGTTTTGAGGATTTGGGACATTGTATTTCAACAGAAATGTAGAGAGGGATGAGGGAAAAGAATTTACATGCTCTGGAGGAGAAAGCGGAACAGCAATTCATTATGTGATAGTTCATGTTGAGGCAAGAGAGAAGGTAAAAAAATTGAAGGTAAGGGATTATATAGATTCGGATGACTTTCCCATAATGGTGACATTAGAAGGGAAAAAGATAATAACAATATGGATTAAAAGGAAGCAAAGGTGGAAAGAACAGGAAAAAAGGATTGGTCAATGGAAGGAAAAGAACAGTTTAAAGAAAAGGTTAGAAATATCAAAATGCGAGAGGGAAATGTGGTCGAGCAGATGGAAATAATGATAGGAAAAATAAAAAGGGGATAAGAGTGCACAAACAAAAAAGAAGCTCGAGCGGAGCGAATGGAAGTCAATGGGATAAGGAATGTAAAGAGAAAAATAAGGAGTTCAGAAAGAAATTAAGAAAATGGAGGAAAGAAAAAAGTTATGGAGAAGAATATTGGAGAAAAAAGGAGGAATTTATTGAGTTGTGTGATCAAAAGAAAGAGGAGGAGAATTAAAGGTTTAGGGAACAGGCGGAGAAGGCTAGGATGACAGAAGAGGTTTGTATGATAAAAAATTAAGAGAGAAACAGAAGGAAAAGTGTTACCCAGGATATTGAAATTGTAAAATAGAAAAAACAGTTTATGAAGCAGCTGGGAGGGGTGGAGAGACAAGTAAGAAATTGAGAAAAATATGGTAGAGAAAGAGATCAGGAAGAAGACATAACAAGTGAATAAATGGTCCAAGTATTAAGAATAATGGAAGATGGGAAAGCACCTGGTATAGATGAGACTCCAAAAGGAATGGGTATGGATAATGTTTAATAGAGTATGGAGAGGAGAGGAGTCGCCGGAGTTATGGAAAGAAGGAGCAGTGGTACCCAGAGTGAAGAAAGGCAAAGGGCAGGAGGTTACAGATTATAGGGGTGTGATGCTGATGCCAATATTGTATAAAGTATATGCAAATGTTTTGTCGGAGAAATTTAAGAAAGAGGTTGACAAAAAGCGAAGTAGCCACTGAATCAGGCAGGGATTAGAAAAGGAATGGGGGCGATGGACAACAATGAAAGGATCGATCTGAAGGAGGAGCGATGATGGGAATATTCGTGGACTCGAAGGCAGCGTTTGACTCCTTGGACCGAGTCGAGATAGAAAAAGTTATGGTGAAAACGGGAATAAAAGAGGGCTCAATAAAGAGAGTATCGGCTATTTTGAAGAAGACAAAAAGGAGGGTAAAGGTAGGAGAACAAGTAGGAGATAGTTTCTGGTTAGTGAGAAGAGTAAGGCAATGATGTCTTCTGAGCCCACTTTTATTCAATATATTTATCTTAGATTTAGGAGAACAAATGAAAAGAAAATGATGGGCTGAAATTATAATGGGAGAGGAAAATATCTATAAACTGGCATTATAGCATTATAGGATTGGAGAAATACTTAGAATGAAAAAGGTGAATTCAAATGTAGAAAAGACAAAGATAACTTTGTTAGGATGGGAGGTAGAAAAAAGAAAGAATGGACTGGAAGATGGAAGAGATGAAAGTTAAAAAGATGGGGAGTGATTCAGAAATCAAAATATAATAAATGGTGTAAGATGATAGAAAAGAAAGGAGTACCAAGGTATTTGAAAAAGGGATGGGGAAAGTAAGGATGGACCAGAATAGTAAGATTAAGATTTTGAAACGAGGTAAGGGAGAGGATGTATTGGGAAAAGGAAGAGAACAGAGAGTGCAGAATATGTAAATGGGAGGACGAAGCATGACAGCATGTATGGGATGAATATAGAAGAGGAATAGAAGATAAAGAAAGCTGGCAAGAGAATGTGTTGAAGATTCTAGGGAAGGATGAAATGGATAAGTAGTGGATTGAGGAGTTGGAGGTGGCTAGAGGGGCGAATGAGAAAGAATGAAAGCATGGATGTGGAAAAATGGCAAAATGTGAATGAAATAGAAGAGGAGTGAAAGTGAAGGAAAAAGGAAACGGAAGTCGCCTAGATTAGGAGTTTTTTGGAAAACGAAGATCATATAAGCCCTTAGGGAACACATTATGAATAGAGAAGAACATAGTTTTTGCTTTGGGAGCTTTTTGGGATAACGTTGTCCTGGTTTTGAGTTAAACGTCAAGAGCTAAAGAAAAGTCTCGCTCGCGGCCAGGGGCGAGACTTAGAAAACTTTTGAGTATGTCTTGGCTATATCTTGATTATGGGTAATTGAACACTTAGTCAAGTCGAAGTCTTTTTCCTCCGGCAGAGTGTCAGCCAACTGTTCCAATTTTACGAAATTGCCCGTAAGTGTATGCATCCTTGGTGATAAAGTTTTAAGCTAAAGGCAGTTGACCCCTCAACTGAACGAGGAGGATTCCCTTTGACTCGCTTATCTTGATTAATGAATAGGCGGAAATATATTTGTCACCATCCAACTGAAATCGTCTACAATGGTAGACGCGCACGGTGGTCGCGTCGCATCGCGTCTCGTCGCTTCGGCCTTCTCAGCGGACTTGGAAAATCAATTTATCCGGATATTACCCTCTCCTTGTGCATTCACGCGTGTATATACAGTAGTCACGTAACTACCTGCGCTTTATCCGTGCTTTGAACATTGAGTGGTCCGATTCGGAACACTGAATCGTTTGTTCTTCCAGATATTACGAGTATAACAGGGATCGTGGAGATGATAATAAAAGATTACGTTCTTTTGATCGATATTCTGCTTCTGAGAAGACAAAGTCAAACAAAATGAAGAGGAAAGAGAAATATTGAATAATAAGTTATTGATCCGATTAGTTATCAAGATTTGCGGTCAGGTAGGGCTGCTATAGGCCAGGCAATTGAAAATTCAACATTGGTGACTAATTTATCTTGTTGGTTGAAAGGTCATGTATTCCGTTGAAAATTGATCTCTGTTGGTAGAAATTTAAAGTTTTTGTTCGAAAATTGGACTACTTTATTCAAAATTAGTATCCTTTTTTTAACATTTATTTTCTCAACGGAAAATTGAACTATTCTGTTTTTGGTTGAAAACTGAATAACTATTTCGTTGCAAATTCATTTTCTTTCCGCTCAACATTTATTTTTCTAATTGAGAATTAAACTACTTTTTTGTTGGTTGAAAAATGCTCTTCTCTAGCTTAGTATTAATGTTTTTTGTTGAAAATTTGTCTTTTTTGGTAGCAAATTAATCTTTTGGGTTGACGTTTCAACTATTTCGTTACTTTTTTACATTGAAACTGTCTCATTTTGTAAATCTAAAATGCACGTATTTTGTTGCAAAATTGTCTTTTTCGTAGACAATTTATTTTTTCATCCAAAAATTCAACTACCCTATTGAAAATTCCTTGTTTTGTAACCAATTGATTTATGTTGATGGAAATTCGTCTTTATAGGTTGAGAATTTATCTTTTTTGGCAGAAATTGCATATTTTTTGGTAAAAATCAAAATTTTTTGGTTGGAATCTGTTTTGGTTGGAAATTAACCTGCTTTGGTTGAGGATTCAAATATTTCCTTCAAAATTCGACTTTTTCGATTAATTCAATTGCTTCTGCCTTTCTTGGGTATAAATTTAATTACTTGGTTATAATCTGAACTACTTGGTTAAAAATAATTTTTTTGCTTAAAGATTCATCATTTAATTAAAAATTCATCTCTTTGATAGAATATGTATTTATTTAGTTAAAAATTCGACTTCTACTGCATATTCATCATTTTAGTTGAAAATTAATTTGCTTGGTTGAAAATTCATCTATTTTGGTAGAACTTGCATATTTTTTTGTTAAAAATTATAATTGTTTGTTTGACAACTGATTAGTTTTGGCTGAAAATCAATCTGATATTAAAAATTTTGTTGTCAAAATCAAGTTCACATTCAGGAACTACTATGCTTTCTTCTTACTTATAACTACTTATTTGGCACGTAGGGCTAATTTGCATTTCTGTCTCATTATTTTTCTGAACCTATAGATTTTTTTCAATGATATATTCTTGAATAACGATAGAAAACATGAGAACATACTTTTCAATTTGACTGATTTACGAGCTAACGTTCAAGAACGAGATTTGAATTTGCACATTTGGTTAGTAAATTAAGCAGATTGTCAGATTAGATAAAGGCTTCAGTAACCGTTGGATGAATGGTAATTCGAAACAAATGATGGATGAAGACAAAGATGTTCAAGCAAAACCTATCCAATCTGATCATTAAAAATTGAATAGCGCCATTCTAGATGAATATCTCGAAACTATTGCTATATGGTGACTTTTTTCCTGAAAATCATAAAAAGTTATAATTTTCTGTAACAAACGACACAATTAACGAATTTTGAGAGTAATATATATATATATATATATATATATATATATTTTTAAATAATTATTTGAAGAATTTTCTTTCGTTTAAACAATTTTTCCACTGTAAAGCGCGAAAACTTATTATTTTCTGAAATTAATGAAACAATTAACAGATTTTGTAAGAGTATCGAAAAAACTAGACTTCTCTCCATTTACAGATCTTACAAATATAAAATGTGACCTCTAGGTGTAAGAAATTTGCGATAACTTTTGAAGTTATCAACTGATTTTTGTCTATCTTTTCCAAATATTATTTTCACAATTTAAGAAATTTAACGCAGCCGTTTCAAATTAAATTTATTAATATTTTAACAAATTTTCATTTTTCTCAATCGGCTTTGATTCTCTAACAACGGGAGGGTCCCGCGAGGCAAGAAAACGCGCCCGCGCGTACAGGATGTTCGTAAAGTTAGCAGAACAACCATAAAATATTCAACTTTTGCTCAACGGAATCGTTTGGTCATCGTCTGATCATGTTAGGAATTTGAATTTTCTCGTTTGGACGAAAAAACTCAAAAAGATACTGAGTTTTCAAAATTGGAGTGTTAACTTCACTCTGCACAACAAATTTTAATTCTTCTCAAAATTCTTTTAAAAATCGTTTGAATGTCGTGTGGTCGTGTTTGGAAACTCACTTTTGACGTTTGGACGTCCAAATTGTGTGAGTTGTTGAATAAAAAAGTAATTAGCACCATACTCGCGAGCGGCACCTCCTCAAGTGGTAGTGACCTTCTTTGGCCAGCCATGTCCTTAAACGCAATCTGATGAGTCAGACAAGAAAATTGTTTGAAAAATCAAATTTTTAGAAGACATGCATGATTTCAGTCATTTTTCGTTACTATGAAGCGGGGCTAAGATTCTACATTTTAGAAGTAAAAAGTGACTTTATACGTCGCTTTATACGCAAGTGATAAAACATTATACAACTGTGAGCACGTATTTGGTGATTATCGACACCCTCACTGCAAGAACTGTGGTACTGAAAATTCCCAAAAATTTTGAAAATTTGGGTATTATTTAAATTTCAGTACATTTCCCAAATTTTTAAGATGCTTAAAATTTCGGAAATTATTAAAATTTCTAAGAATATAAAAATTAAAAATTATCCACATTTCTGACTTTTACAACCTAGGGAAGAATTTTTAGCGCTTGAGTTAATGCATACATGTGCCCAACTGAACTGTTAACATCCAATCCAGTCCACTACTCCAATGTATGTCATATTGTTTTCAAAAACAAGTATGTTCTGAATCAAGGGAAAACAATATTTCTATTTTGGTATAAATTTAGGAAATTTTGGAAAGTTCTGAAATATGGAAAATCGATGATAAATATAAATAATAAAAAATTTTGAAGACATCAGCACTTGTAAAATTTTGAGAGTATGAAGAAATTTGAGAAATTTTGATAATTTTAGAAAGTTTGATAATTTAATAATTTTTTTAACATTTCTATTTTGAAAATTTCAGAGATATATATTGAGTATGTGCATCTATGTTGGTAATTTTATAAATTTTGAGATGTTTTTATAACTTTCAAAATTTTGAACAGTTTAGAATTTTTGATAATTTCACCAATTGCAATGATTTTTTGAAATATTAGATATTTGCAAAAATTCAAAAATGTTAGAAACTTTGATGAGTTTAAAAATTTTAGGAATTTAAGAAAATTTGGGAACTTTTATAAAATTAAGAATTTTTTATAATTTCAGAAATTTTCATCATTTTAGACATTTTGAAAATCTTAGAAATTTTGTAAATATACGGAAATTCAGATGATACAAAAATTTTCAAAAGTTTTGAAAAATTCCGGTACCACGGGTTTCGCGGTGAGGGGTTCGATTAACTCAACAGGCGTGCTCACAGATGAATAATTTTTTATCATTCGCATATAAAGTCACTTTTTACTCCTGAAAAGATGAGTGCCACTTGAGAAGGCGCAGTTGCTGTGCGACTTGTTGTGCAGCATGAAGTTAGCATTCCAAGATTGAAAACGCATGATCTTTTTGAGATTTTTCGTCAAAACGAGAAAATTTGGTTTCAAAACATGAAGAAATGCTGACCAAATGATAATTGTTGGGACAGGGTAGAGCTGGGCAGGGGGATTTGGCACATAGGGCTTATTTCGGGGTTTGCTGATTTGGAAAGGAAGATTTGATGCTTAGGGGTTATTTTTGGGGCTCAAAAAAGATGGACAAAAACATTTGACACTCAGGGGTGGTTTTTAGCGTTAGAGATAGTTGTAAAAGTAGACTTTACACGTAGATGATATTTTTTGAGCTGGAGACACTGAGTAAGGAAATTTTATACTCAAGATTGATTTTTAGTGGTCAGGAGAGCTGCACGAGGGGATTTGACACTTAGGAGTAATTTTTGGGGCTCAGGAGAGCTGGACAAAAAAATTTAATACTTAGGAATTATTTTCGGGGTTTGGAGAGTTGGAAAGGGAGATTTGATACTTAGGGGTGATTTTTTGGGATTGTAAAAAGCTGCATAAGGACATTTTACACTTTTCAGTCA
>CAKNXH010001954.1:80517-97892 GCA_932178445.1 Andricus quercusramuli
GCCGGCGGGGAGTTGCACAAGGTTTTTCACTGAGGGTTAATTTTTTGGCTGGGGAGCACTGGTAAAGGGAGATTTGACACTAAGGTGTTATTTTTTGGGCTAGGGAGAGCTGAACAAGAGGATTCGACACTTATGGGTTATTTTTGGGCCTGAAAAGAGCTTGAAAAAGAAATTTTATACTGAGGAGCGACCTTTGGAGCTGGGGAGAGTTGGACAACAGACCTTTGCATAGGGGTAATTTTTAGGGCAAGGGAAATCTGGATAAGCGGGCGTTATACGTAAGGGTGATTTTTTGGAACTGTTGACAGCTGTACAACAGGAGTTTACACCCAGAAGTAATTTTTGAGTTTAGGGGGAGATGGACGAGTGGTTTTTATTTAGGGGCGATTTTTGGGTTTGAGGAGAGCTTGATGGCTTTTTACTGAAGGGTAATTTTTGTGAAGATCCCTGTTAAATTTTCAAATGATTTTTCATGTTAAAAATGTATTTGAAAAAATATTTAATAGTTTTTTCAAACATCTCATGATTGTTAAACTATTCATTAAGAGTGAGGCAATAATTAATTCAGGTGAATAAACATAATTGTCTAAATAATTTATCATTAGTTTTAATAGTATTCTTCTTGAATAATGCTAGAAAGTTGCGGCTTTTTTGTGAAATATTCAACTTTTGGACCAATTTTTACTTTGAGCCAGGCATAAATTGATGCAATTCAACAAACATAATTGTTTTACCAAATTTTCATCAATATGCGTTGTTCCATTTCTGTCGATATTCTATTAGACGAATGACATCATTGTCACAGTTCGTGGCGCAACCGCAGTGCTATATTCTATAGTACATTTTATGTACATTGAGTAAATGTCAATATGAATAACTGCTGAAAAGTGTTATTGTTTTAACGTTGTATCTTTCATATTGAAATTGTATTTCTATTATTCTAAGCAGAATTTCGTATGTTAAAATATGGAACGTATCAGTTGTGAATAAAAAAATAATATGTTCCGTAGAATGTCGTATATAAATATCTTTTAGGGATAAATAATAAAAAATATGAAATTTAAAAAGAAATACAAAGGTTATTTGAATTAATAATGAACATGTCAATTTCGAGTTAGTCCATAATTTTTTTTTTTAGAGAATAAACAAAATTTTTAGTCCATGAGTTTCTTGAATGTTAGTAGCACGAAATTAATAGTGAATTGAAGTTATCATTCGAAATTCACATGCCTACATTTTATTTTTGACAATAATCGTACATAATATTTCTTACTAACAGTTTCAATATTCCTTTGATTGCCCAATTATGAAATTAAAACATATGCTCAAATCTGAAATAATAAAAAGTGTAACCTGTGTGTAATCTGTTACTTTTATTCAAACATAAGATTTAATCCGAGCAGGAACAAAACGCGATGAAAAAAATTAATGAGTTAATTTGGTATGCTGGTCCATTTCGAAAACGTTTACAATTTAAAATGTTTATATTTTAAAATCATAAAACATTAAACTTTTTTAAAGAATAGATCTACGTTTCATGACCCAGTAATCATGAAACTTAGTTCTGATCGGCATATATTGTTTAAGAATATATTGAAATTGATTGTCAATGCTAAATCCTATTTATTTTCAGAATTTCGTAATAATGAATGCAATTACAATTAATTAAATTTAAACAAAAATCAAGAAAATTGCCGTCTCGATTACTGGGCCGTTTATCTTGTCTTAAAGGCTTGCAATTGAAGATCCCTCATTTTTTTATGTGTATAATTTTTAATTGACCTAATTTTTAATCTTTTCAAATTCTCATTATTTACTCTTACTTTTTTTGATAACTTAAAAAAAGAACGCTTTCGGTAACCGTCATTTTTGCATTAACGATTATGGTTTTATCCATTCAAAATATCATCCAAAAATCGAATATTCCAATTTTACGCCAAGCGACGACAGATAAGTGAAAAAAGTTTCAGAGAAGAATTGAAGCTTTTTTAAATGTCTACAATTTTTGCCTTGACCATTTTTTGATGAGACTCTTCTTTTTGGTCTTATGCATCGAGAATAAATAAGTCAAAAATTTTCGTTTTAAGCCAAATGACGACGGATAGGTGAAAATGTTCAAAAGAAGAATTGTTTTTTTCTAAGGCCTTTAATTTTTCATTTTCCCATTTTTTTATGAAGACTTGATTCTTTGATTTTCTTTATCGCAAATACTTTGAAAAAACTTATAAATTTGAATTTTGAGCCAAACGACGCAAAATATGGGAAAAGAGTTCGACGAGGAATTTCGGCGTTAGAAATTTAGCTATTGAAAAAAACACAAGTAGCTTTTAAGAAGGCCTATAGAATATCTTATAATCATTTTCTATAGGGCTTGTCATTTCGGTTTTATTTGTCGAAAATACTATGAAAAAATAAAAAATTTTAATTTTGAACCAAACGTCGCAAAATACAGGAAACATTCTACAGCTTTCAAAAAGTCCTTCAAAATTTCTTCAAACCATTTTTTGATAACACTTGTCATGTTTGCTTTACTTATCGAAAATACTATGAGAAATTCAAAAATTAACATTTCTAGTCAAGCTACGTGAAATATCTAGAAAAGTTCTTAATACTAGAAGTACCGGAGTTCGCCGTACCCCTTCAAGTACCACTTGTATCATTTCCGACCCACATCTGAAAACCACTGTTCTATTGGTATTTGGGTGTGTTTCGGGTGCAGCCGCCTTCACAGTACGTTTAGGAAGACTCTAAATTGTAACCAAAGAATAATTCAATCTCTAAAATGAATAGTACACTGTCATAAATAAATTTTCAGAAAAAAAAGTTTTATCACTATTTTCAAGTTCACAGAAGAAATTTCTCAGTCTTTTATCAAATATCATTAAAACAAGTAAGTGAAACAAATTTAGAAGGTTTTTCGTTGTAAAAATATTGAAACAGAATCAAAACGTGCTGTTTACATGAGTACTAATAGTATTTTTTCTTTTACAGACAAATAAGGTAAGTACAGAGTATCTCTACAAGATTCTATGAAGCAGCATGTGGCTAAAATGCTTTGCGTGCTTTCTTGCCTATTTTTATCAAGGAACAAAAACATATGAGAACAAACAAATTCACTCTAGAATCATGAATTTTTTCAAATATTTAGGAGCAGAGGAGTTGACACAGTTGTGTAAGCTGGGATGGTCTCACAGTTCAGACGTTCGATATTGGTATCAAATTGCGTTAAACTGCGTATTGGGCAAAAATGATCCACGTGGTACTTTAGGTATAACAATTAAATTTTTCATACTTCTAGGTGGGCTGAAAAGACGAAATATCGGTAAGTTGTACAACACTGTAAATGATTACGGGTCACTGGAGCGTTTGGTCCTCAGATGATTATAGACGGGGGTTTGTCCCTCGCTAATCCCTTGTGGGTCAAAAATGACGCACGTGGTACTTCTAGTGTTACAGATATTTCGGGTTTTAAAAATTCCTGCAATATTCATTTGAACCATTTATTGACAGAACACGTCATTTTTAATTTATGTATCGAAATTGATAGGCAAAAATCGGTCATTCCAATATTAGGCCAAAAGACGCGAGAAACTTAAAAAGTCAAAAAGAAGACACGTAGGAGTTCTTATTTTATTCAAATACATTGATGAATGTATGTCTGGAATCGAGGGCGAAGCGCGATTGCCACGGTGAGAATGTGAACCTCAAAGCCTACAGATCTTTGAGCAATTTAATCTTTAAGTATACTTCATCACATAGAAAATTCAGAGTATCGAGATTCATACAAAAACTTGGGTCTAAAAGAGATTTTTTCGCTAATAATGTATCCGAGCGCGAAGCGGGAGATCCTACAGGCGCGCACCTGCGCGCTCAAACTAGCGAGAAGAATATTTCCGCAAGGCAGGCAGATTTTTTTCGTCAAAGAAAATGAAAAAAAAAGGTACCAAAAACTGAGGGTTAACAAGTTCCGACAAACTGGAGGGAATCGGAGAAGTGCAGTAGAAGGGATAATTTAAATTTTCAGTAAATCCAATGACCTCGGGCAAGGGGAAAAATCAGTGAGTGAAAGGCAGCGGGTGTGAAGTATTTCTTTCTAATGCAGCAGCTGTCAGGAAAAAATATAGGGATTTCTGAAAAGTTCTGGGCAGTTTTGATTATATCGGATTAGTAAAAACATGGCTTGAAAAGAAAGACTGGGCGAAAGTTACAGGGCCTGTTCCATAAGTAGTAGGACTAACTTTCTATAGCCCAGACATATCAATAGAGGGAGTTTTCTACAGGCAGGATGGGTGACAGGGAATGTCATGAGCCAAATGCTCGAAAATGGAACGGATGCTCGAGAGGCGCCAGTCAAAAACAGCTGATCTGCTCATGACATCCTCTTCATACGCCTGCTTCATTATGGTGAAAGCGTGCGGTATGTTTTAAGAGCGTGACGAAAGCCTTAAAAAAGGTTTACTTCTCGGGCGATATTCACTCCGCAAATGCTCGAACAGTCGCCTACGATCATTTGCGAAGTAAATATCGCGTGAGAAGTAAACCTTCCTGCAAGGCTTCCGTCACGCTCAAGCAGGGCCAGTCAAAAACAGATGATCTGCTCAAGTTACCCTCTCTGCACGGCTTTCTAATCATAGTGATAGTTTCCGTTGCAGACTTTCTAAGCTTAACATAAAACTTCAACACGCAGTGCTGCTCGAGCGGGCGGTCTATTTTGAGAGCGTGAAGGAAGCCTACAAAAAAGGTTTACTTCTCGGGCGATATTCACTCCGCAAATGCTCGAACAGTCGCCTACGATCATTTGCGAAGTAAATATCGCGTGAGAAGTAAGCCTTCCTGCAAGGCTTCCGTCACGCTCAAGCAGGGCCAGTCAAAAACAGATGATCTGCTCAAGTCACCCTCTCTGTACGGCTTTCTAATCATGGTGATAGTTTCCGTTGCAGACTTTCTAAGCTTAACATAAAACTTCAACACGCAGTGCTGTTCGAGCGGGCGGTCTATTTTGAGAGCGTGAAGGAAGCCTACAAAAAAGGTTTACTTCTCGCACGATATTCACTCCGCAAATGCTCGAACAGTCGCCTCCGATCATTTGCGGAGTAAATATCGCACGAGAAGTAAACCTTCCTGCAAAGCTTCCGTCACGCTCAAGCAGCGTCAGTCAAAAACAGATGATCTGCTCAAGTTATCCTCTCTTTACGCCTTTCAAATCATGGTGATGGTCTGAAATGCAGACTTTCTAAGCTTAACACAAAACTTCACCACGCAGCGCTGCTCGAGTGGGCGGTCTATTTTGAGAGCGTGACGGAAGCCTACAAAAAAGGTTCACTTCTCGCGCGATATTTACTCCGCAAATGCTCGGAGTCCTGACATCGCCCATCGCCCATCCTGCCTGCAAATCCCTCTATTGCTCCGTCTGGGCTATAAAAAGTCGCTTCTACTACTTATGGAACATACCCTGTAGGAGATTCCTGACTAAAGTTTCCAAATGGACATGCCAATTTCCCACAACAAGAGGAATAATATAAATAGAAGGAGCAGCAAAGGACCTGGTCAGCAAAATTCTACTAGAAAGTGAAACACTGAACATCTGGACAATATACTGACAAGATAAGGTTCAAGTTATGACAGCCAGACTGGAGGAAGAAATTCAGGATAAGGGTAATGAAAACTTATTAACCGGAAGAGATTTCAATGCAAAAAACGAGTGAGGAAGAAGTAATATATATATATATAGGACCAGAAGAAGTCAGCAAAGTATCTAAAGATATGGCATCCAATAAGAAGGAGATCAGTTAACAAATGCAGTGGACGGTGAAGGATAATGTATGTCAAATTGTAACGTAGAAGATGATATTGTAGGAGCATTTACGTCTGTTGTCAATTCGCATAAGAAGAAGGGAAGAGTATCGTCAGTAATTGATAACACTAAAAGTAACTATGAAGGTTAGAATAAGATAGAAGAATCCAAAACAATGGACAGAATAGAGTCATATTATTAAAACCAATAGGTACCAGAAATGGTGAAGAGCAAAAAAGAAGGTCAAAAATTTATACAAGCAATGGAAAGAAAATAAAGATTCGTGTGAAACTTCTATTTAGAAAAGATCAGAGTTTAGGAAAATGTGCAAGGATAAAGAAATTGAAAATAAGGATAAGGAATTAGAAGAGATAAAAAATGCAAGAATATAGAAAGTTATTTGTAAGTACACAAACAAACAAAGGAATAAAAAATCACGCATAAGTAGTGAAATAAAGATGGAAGGAAATCTTAAATGCCTTTAAGATGGAATTAAAGAAGGCAGAGATAAACTACAGGAAACCGAGCCGGATCTTAGGAGCGAAAAAATAAATGAAAAACATAAGAAATTTAAAAGGAAGAAAGCTTCAGGAGAATATGAAATACCGAATGAATTATGGGTGCATTAAGAGGAAGATGGTAGAAGAAACCACTTTGAGCTGATGAAAAGATTTTGGAAAGAAGAAGGGTTTCCAGACAGCTGGAGGAAACGGATTCTAATACCTTTGAATTCAGAAAAGAGATCCAAAATTGTGAAGAAAATTACAGATGAAAAAAAAGTTAATTTTTAGTTATTCTTTAAGAAAGAAATTTTAGTAGGTCATTCATCAGGAAAGTGTTTTCCGTGTTTTGAAAGTTTCACAAATTCAACTTAAAACCTGTTAATCAAAACTGAATAATTGCATTAGAAACCATTGGATTTCTCAGTTGAACAAAAACTAAATCTATCCATTTTCAATGTTTCTATCCTAAAAATGTAACGAAAAATAATATCAGAATGAAGATAATTATTTAGGAACAAAGAATAACTTGTATTGGGACGAAAAACCATTTCTTTGACTGAGAGAGAGCCAATGCATATTCATCTTTGATTTAAAGAAATCTTATTTGAACCAAAGTCAAAAATATCTTAACTAAAAATTTGATAAGCTTCAATTTAGAGGTTTTAAATTGAAAAGACTTCAACTTTGAGTTCTTTTATTTGCAGTTCAGTTTTGAATGAATAAAGTAAAAAAAAATTTAATTCCAATGACCATGGCAAATTTTAGCGTCACCCCGAAAAATTCGGGATTTTTTTTCTGTTTAAAGACGGCCATCATGGTAAGGTTTTTATTCTTATTAAAACAATAAGAAGGTTGTATTGTGAAACTTGTAAATAGGCCGTAGTGACTCGAAAAACATGACATATTTACATAATCTTTTCAAAATGTGATTGTAAAAAGATAATAATTTCGTGAAGAATGATCTTGATAAAGTTAAAACTGTAAACTAATATTCTTCAAAAGTTTCACTTTCACAGAAAAATAATTGATGAAAAAAATAAGGATAATTTCAATACCTAATTTTTAGAGTTCTTAGAATTGATACAAAATAAAAATTTCGAACAAAAATTAACTTATAAGATTATTTGTTTTTTGTTTTGTTTTTGAGATCATAAAATCTAATTTTCTTAGGTTTCTTGATAAAATTGAAGAAGATTTTTGAAAATTTCAGATATGTCGAAGACATCTAGACAATTTCTAATAAAGTTTTTTTATTTCACAAGATTTTACAAAATATATGTTTCAAAACGTTCTTAATCTATTCAAAACATCTAAAATCCACAGATATCTTTCAGATTGACTCGGCTTATTCGCAAAATTGCTTTTAAATCTTTGAGATTATTTTTTTTTTCAATTTTGTAACTCTTTTGTATCATTTCAAAATCTTTATAAATATTCTGTTAAAATTAATATATCAAAATAAAAAATCACTTTAAATTTTGTCAGGAATCTTCAGAAAATATTTTTGTTATTATCTTAGAACCTTTCAAAATTTTTGAAATTCTTTGACATTTTTGTTCGAAATACTATAAAAATCTAGATTTTGTTTTCAACTTTTTAAATCTGTTTACATTTTTAAGTATTACAATTTTTTTTCAATTTAGAAAGTCTCTTGAATTGTTTTGAAACCTATTTAAATAGTCTCTTAAAATTAATGTTACCAAATAAAAAATCATTTATTATTTTTCTATGAATCTTGAAAAAATATTATTCTATTGAAAAAGCTTAAAATTTTTTTATGCATTTGCTATTTTTTGAACAAGAAATGGGATCGTAAAATTTCAGGTTTAGAGAAATAATGTTCAACAAAGAAAAATGAAATTTGTACTCAATTGAATTTAACCAAAAAACAGGAATTCTTAACCAAAATACTTAAAATCTCAACAGAAAAGATGAATTTTTGCAAACAAGATTAACTTTCTAACAAAAGGCAAAGGTTAAAAAAATACATGAAGTTTTTACAAAATTTCTGAATTTGCAACGTATGAAGGATGAATTTACAATTAAAATACGGAATAGAAAAATTTTCATAGAAAAAAAATTACTTTTTAGCAAGAAGAAAACGCATTTTCAAACAACAATTTTTTTCAAGCAAAGAGGTAAAAAAATCGTAACTGGTTTTAGATTAGATTTTTTTTGGAGGGAGGATTTAACTATTTCCTTGAAAATTCGTTTTTTTTCGATTCATTCAACTCTTTTTGAGACAACATTTTTTATTTTTTTTTTTATTGAAATATCATCTATCACAATTTTTCGTCGAGAATTCATCATTTTTTGTTGAAAATTTTACTACTTAGTTGAGAGCTCATTTCCTTCATTAAAAACTCATTTTTCGAAGATTCATAATTATATTTAAAAATTCTTCTTGGAAACGAAAATGAAAATTGGTTGTAAAATAATTAAATTTTCAAATAAAAAAATTTTTTTAAACCGCAAATGAAATCAAAGAATTTTAGGATAGAAAAATAATTTTCATTGAAATAAAAACGAATTTTCAACCATTTGAATTTAATCGAAAAAGATTAATTTTCAACCAAATAGTTGAATTGTCAAGAAAAAAGATAAATTTTTAACAAACAAGAATAATTTCCTATCGGAAAAGACGAATTTTAAATCAAAAACCTGAATTTTCTCTTAAATAGTTGAATTTTAACTTGAAAATATGCCTTTTCAAAAAAGCTCACTTTCTAGCTTATTGTTGAATTCTCAACCCAAAAAGACAAATTCTTAACAAAGTAGTTTCATCTTAAAACAACGGGATTAATTTTCAACTAAAATAAGGCATTAAAAAAAAATTGCTTACAAAGTAGTTCAACTTTTGACCAAGTAGTTGAATTTTTGACAACAGAGGTTAATCATCAACCAAATAGTTGAACTTTCGACTTAAAAAATAATTGATCAACAAAGTAGGTTAATGATTTCCAACAAAAATGGTGAAGTTATATTTTCCATTCAGAATTTATTTTATAGGAAAAAACGAATTTTCAACAAAATAAGTTAATTTTTAACCAAGGAAATAAATTTTCAACCAAAGAAAAAAAATGGTAAAATATTAATTTTCTATCAAAAAAGACAAGAATATTTTAAGAAAATACATTAATTTTCAATCGAATGAAATAGTAAAATTTCAGTTTAAAGAATTAATTTTCATGAAAATTTGACTGTCCAACCAAAAAGGATACTTTTAAACACAGTTGCTAAATTTTCAAACAAGTTCATAAATTCTCAACCAAATTTGAAATTGACGACTCAAAAAATGAATTTTCAACCGAAACAGGATTAGTTATATCTTCAATCTGAAAAATGAATTTTTTAGCAACGAAAAAAATTAAGTGTCAAGTAGTTACTGAGATCCTTTTTTCAATATTAATATTAATATTAATATCCACTATTGGTTTCTAACTAAGAAGTCAAACAAAAGCTGGATATTTTAGAAGTACCTTCAATTTTCTATCATAATTTCAAGAGAATATAGTTATAACCAATGATAATTTGTTCAAACAATTATATTTATTAAATTGTACTAACTTCTAACTTATTCTAAGCGAAAATTAGACACAAAGTAAATTATTTCGAAAAAAACCGCTACTTTCTATAATTATTTAAGGAGAATATTGTTAAAAGTAATAATCAATTGTTTTGAATATTATGTGTGTTGACTTGCAATAGTTATTACCTCAAACTGATTCAAAAATTGAATATAAATGGAAAAATTCAGAAAAAAACGCGAGCCTCTAACTATAATAATCCAAGAGAAAATTCCTGATAAAAATAATACATTGTTTAAAAAGTGTATGTCAACATATAATTATTAGTAAAAAGTAGTATTTTATGCATAAGAATCAATTTTTATTTTTCAAAAACGTAAAAAATCATGATTACCGTCAAAAATTCGCAAAACCCAATTTCTCACTAATGTCTTTTTTTGGGACCCTATAAAAAAAAGTTATAGGGGTGATATTTCAAAAGTCATTTTTCATTCGTATTCTACGGCTAATCATGAAGAGAGATGTTGAGTTTAATTTCGATTGACCTAATATTGACGATTCTGAATATAATTTACAAAAACGTACTTTTTTCTTATGACAAATACGTGTTAAACTTCATGGAATTTGCAAAACATCGAAATAACATTTTTTTTAACCCATTTATTTGTTTGTACATCCGAACACATTTTTCGAGATTTGAAGTACTTCCTTGACTTTCGTAAAATTAAAGTTATAAAAAAAAGGTTATCGCAAATAACTTTCAAAATATGGTTTGTAGAGGGGCGGCAGATTTACGAAAAATTAATTGTTCATGAGGTTGTAAATAAATAATTGGTCTTTGTACTCGGAAATAACTCAAAAATGAAACGTTTCATTTCATGCTAAAGATCAAGATGAAAATTTAGTAAACAATCGATTTTTTAAATTAAAGGTTCTGTTAGTAACAATGGTTATACACAATCAGGAGTAGGTATCGCGTTCATAAGGCTGTGATAGATAATGGTTGGTCCTACGAGGAAATTTGTCAAGAATAAAAAGTTTTATTCAACGTTAAAGAGTAACATTAAATTTTCAAAAAAATAAAATCTGTTAATTGAGTCTTTATTTATTCATAACAATTGTTATAAAGCAGTGAATAAATACAGTTTTGCGAGATTTGTAGGATAAATTATGACTCTAGTTGACCTGTATGATTTTCGATTAACAAGTAAAAATTCTAGACAAGTTCCTCTTAAAAATAGCAATTTTTAACTGCAATTCACGGAAAGAAGTTTTCACTGAATCGGAAAATTCATTTTTTCTCTCAAGAAATCTAACCACTCAAATATGTCAATTTTGTTGACAGATCATTTGTTTTTAACGCTGTAAATTACAATCGGTTGTTTTATTTATGGAAAATAACCAAGATATTCTTAATCAGGGGACGTTTTTTTGACTTGTTGAACAAAAGGGATCTCGAGGACGTATAAGTGCATTCAGAAGTGTTAGTGGCGTCTCGATTATGATAATCAGAGAACGTACACAGAAAAAACTGAAAGTTTGGTATGATTGCGGCTCAAGTGAAAGTTGGCATCCTTTTGAGTCTAGACCCCGATAGAGCCTTTTCTTCTTCTTTTTTGAAACAAATTAAATGAAATGATAGAAATGCCTAACTTGCAAACAAATTCAATGTTAGCGTAATATTGCAAGTGTTTATTACATACTTTTAAATAGACCCGCGCTTTTCGGAACATGCGCAGTTGAAAACGTCGGATTTTTACCATAACGTTGAAAACTGTATCATATCTTGTGCACTACCTTCCTATCAAGAATGACTAATCTTTACAATTTTAGTTTCTTCAAATACATTTTTTCCAGTGCAATATTATTTAATCCGTATAATAAAGTGATAGGTGCGTCAATAACTTACCTGCTTGGAGTAGAAAGATTCCAAAATATAAATTAGGAGGTCTTATCTTTTTCTATCTCTCTAAAGTAAATTCCCTCGCTCTATCTCCCTATTATAAATTTGAGTCTTTTTTCATATCTTTGTCTATCCTTCGTGACCAACCACTTGCATCTTTTTCTCTCTGCCAATATATCTCTGTATTCTGAAAATTTCAATCTCTCAAATATATTCTCAGTTAATATCAGATTCGCCATTTTTAACAATTATAAAAGTTGAAAAAGCTTTTCGTATTCAGTTTGAACGGAGCAGAGAGGTGTTATTTTGAAAGGAATCATTACAATCAACATAAGTGATTACAAAATGCAAATATTTATCAATAGTGAGGGATCGCCTGCTGCCATGTTCTTTTCATAAGTCATATTTTCGATGGTGGGCATATCATCCTATTCAGACAATCCAATTTTGAATTATCATTTAACTATTGAAGGTTTTAAATCTTAAGTGAAATTAAAAAAAGAAGAGACTGAAAGATAGGATAAGATAGAGAAGAGGATATAGAAAAAGATAGACGGGACTTTACATTGAGAATGAAATAGAAAAGATTGACCTTGATGGACATAGGATGGGATGAGATAAATGAGAGGGTATTGAGAAAGATAGAAGGGCATTTGGATTGACAACGTTACAAAAAAGATTGAAGTGAATAGACGAAGGATAGGATGATATGAAAAAAAGTTTATTCAAAAAGATAATCGTAGAAGATTGGCATAGAGATGAAAAAAGATAGACGTTATTAGATGCAAGATACGATGAGATAGAGAAGAGAAGATTAAGAAGCATGGACGGGAATTTGGATTGTCAAAGAGATATAAATAGATTTACGTGAACGAATGAAGGATAGAATGAGATAGAGACGAGGATTTTGAAAAAAGACGCAGCCTAAGATTGTCAGAGAGATAAAAACAAATGGACATGTATAGATATAGGGTGGAGAAGATAGAAAAGTGTGGAAGGAAAAGATAGACGCAAATTTATATTGACAAAGAGATAGACAAATATTGGCATGGATAGACAAAGGATGGCATGAAACGGAGAAGAGGGGTTTGAAAAATATAGACGGAAATTTAAATTAATAAAGAGATTGTGTAAGATAGACGTGAATAGATAAAGGATAGGATGAGATAGAGAAGAAGGGATTAAAAACGATGGACGGGAATTTAGTTAGGCACAGAGATATAAATATATTTATGTTAAAGAATAAAGGATAGGATGAGATAGAGAAGAGGTGTTTGAAAAAGACAGACGGCAATTTAGATTGGAAGAAAGATGGAAAAATATTCACATGGATAGATGAAGGATAGAATCAGGTAAAAAGGAGGGGATTGAAAAAGATAGACAGGACTTTATATTGATGAAGAAATAGAAAATGATTTACGTGAATAAATAAAGGATAGATTGAAATAGAGAAGAGGGTTTTGAAAAAAAAAAAAAACGTGAATATAGACTGACAGAGAGATAGAAAAATATTGGCATGTATAGATAGAGGATGGGACAAGACAGAAAAGAGCGGATTAAAAAATATGGACGGGAACTTAGATTGAAAAAAAGGGATAGAAAAAGAATTACGTGGATAGATAAAGGATAGGGTGCAACAGAGAAACGTGTTCTTGAGACAGGTGGATAATATAAAGTATAGGATGGGATAGAGAAGAGGGTATTGAAAAATATTGACGTAAATTATGATTGGCCAATAGGTAGAATATTATACATTTTCTCTATCTCTTTCCATCATGAAGGTCCGAAATGAATCAAAAACTTCTAGACAAAGAGGCTCTAATAAAACCCACACGTTGGGTTCCTCTGGAAATATTTATCACTTTTAATTCCTTTTCAGCAACAGCTATTTCTTCCTTTTGTAGCTCCCTCGGAACCAAACATCAGTCTTAATAGAAAACTCAGTTATTCTGTGCACTACTGATAGCAATATCATAAATGACGCTCATCTTCTCAAAAGAAATTGTTTCCTCTGATGTAAGGTATACTACCAATGATAGTTTGCAGCAGCTTCATTCCCTCATTATGACGTGATTGTCAGATCACTGTGTGCCCTGGGTCTCGTTGAAAAAAAATCGTCTCCCTCGGGATTAAACTGGGCACAAATGGTGTAGTAGGATAATTAACGTTTTGTATAGTGCCAGCTCACAAAGCGAAATTAACATTCTCGGTGCAGCAGTATAGCTCTGTCTTCCATGCCGTACAATCGAGCTTCCGTTTCGTAAGCTTTGTTCCGGTTATCGTATATTTATATTTGCAGGAAATGAGTTTCGAGAATAGAGCTTTCCCCGACGGCGATGAGTCTTCCAGCTTTCGTGGTGTGCGCGTTGTGACTATTTTATTGTTCTTAACTGCACCAAGAAATTCGCTGCGCCGAGTAGCAGATCCTCCGCTACATATAGGGACAGATTTATCTCATTCAACTAAATTTCTTGAATTATTTGGGCAGCAGTAAGGCAGAAATCTAGGGAGAGTATACTATGCATACAAACTTGGAGAATATATGTGACAATATTTCCATTAAAGACTAGAAGTATTTAGTATAAATTTGTTATTTTCTTCATCCTCATCATAATGAGAAGGTATGGCTTTTATGTGAAAACTGACTATCATGGTTTTCTTTGAATCTTCACGTTCTAAGAGACCCTGAACTAAAAAAAATGGTTTTATGACAGTGTCTGTCTGTCGTTGTCATCGTCGCCATCGTTGTTGTTGTTGTTGTTGTTTTTCTTGTCGTATTCGTCATCTGTATCTCGGATAACTTTCAAACGACTATCCGGATTGGATGGTGCTTTGGCATGCAGTTTTAGGGACCAAAATGAAAGAGCTAATTCGCTAGCCAGCTATTTTTGATGTAGATTCAAAAAGTTAGCGCATTTTCAAAATTTTTGATACCATTTTTTCGAGATTTGAAAATCCTACGTGAGGCTATCCATAGTAAATGGAAACTCAAACAATTTATCTTCATGGCTTCTTTCGATTGGAAAAAAATGATCAAAGTTATAGCATTTTGAAAATAAAAAAAAATAATACAAAAATGAACATTTCAAGCCAAATAAAGCACGATATGAAAAACAGTCAAGAGAAGAAAAATGTTCCTTTTCGAAAGCCCTACAAGATCATCACAACGACTTTCTGGAGCTTCATGAAAACAAGAAAGATGACATAACAAGGAAACTAATTATCAAGGTGTTAGGAATAATGGAAGATGAAAAGGCATCATGTATACAGGAATTTCGAAATGATGTCCGGAAGTATATGGGAAAGGAACTTAAGGAATGTGAAAGGATAGTGTTTGACAGAATATGGAGATGAAAGGGACAGGTAGAGGCATTAAAAGGCGCGGTAGTGGAACTGGTAGTAGCAAAAGACAAAGGAAAGGAGGTTGAAGATTATAGGGAAGTGAAGCTAATGCCAAGATTGTAGAAAGAAGCTATTGTGGAAAAGGGTATAAGAGAGGGTTTCATACGGAGAGTATCAAAAACCGTTAGAGAAAGAACAAGCAGGGTGTGAAGGTGGCGGAGCAAGTAGGAGATGCTAGGAGTAGCAAGACAAGGTTATCCTCTGAGCCTAATTTTATTAAATATATTATTCTTAAACTTGGAAGGAGAAATGAAGAGAAATGGATGGGGAGAAGCTAGGATGGGGAAAGTGAAGATATTTACAGTAGCAGGGGATAATATATAGTGGTGGTGGCAGAAGAGGAAGAAGGACAGTGGGCTTAATTAAAGGACGAGAGAAATACTGATATGGGACAAAGTTGAATTTAGATCTAGAAAAGAGAAAGATAGTGAGGTTGAGAGAAGAAGGAAGAAGGAGTAAAAGGTATAGGTTAGAAACACAGGTTACGCACCCACCACTATTTATTCTGGAGAGCGGGAGTGGTGATAAAGGTGGTAGAATCTCTCCTCTGTGACGACACAGAGGAGAGATTCTCGCCAGCCTCTACCACCACTCTCGCGTAGCTAGAGGAAATTCCCACCGGTAACAAAGACATGCCCAGCTAGGGGAAAATCCTGCCGGTAACACATGTTCCCCGCCCATCCCCCATCTTCTGGAGAGTAGAAGTGGTGGTAGAGGCTTGCGAATGTATCTTCTCCGTGAAGTTACAGATTAAAGATTCTACCACCACTCCCGCTCTCCAGAAGGAATGGTGGTGGGTGCGGAAAATGTGATCCCGACAGGAATTTCCCCTAGCTGGGCATGTCTGGACTAGGAGATGGAAGGAATTAAAACAAATATAGAGGGACAGGATGGAGAAATACGGGGGATAAAAAAAAAGGTAAAACAAGATCAGAGGAGAATGTGTTCGTTAGGTAAAGTAGGTATAATATAAGGGTAATTGTCAAATTGAAGGCAAACTTGAAGTCCCAGTAATATAACATTAACTTAGAAACTTGTGCTGATTTTTTTTTAAATTTTATAAACACTTATTATCATCCTCTACAAAATGGTCAGTTCTTTTTTTTTATTTCTGTTCCTATTTACTTTAATTTAATATGTGAACACCCGAAACGTCATTACCGTACGGTATCCCAACCTCACTTTGCACAAGGATAAACTGATTTTCTCCGTTTTTTTTAGAGTAACCTCAGAAACGCTTAACGTATCAAGTTTGTAAACTTCACATGAACATAAATTTAATGTATGCACATTTTTTAAGTCAAATAAATAATATTGTAGAAGCCTTGAAGTCTGTCCCTCAATTTTCGCCATTTCAGACGTCATTACCGTACGTCCTTTTTCCTAGTAAAATATTGTAGTTACAGTTGAGTAATAAATACAGAAATATTAGGCGTATCGTTTAATACAAGATTTTATGAAATTGAGCTTAAAATATCAACTCTCTTTTTTGTAAATCCGATATTAAAACTGAAAAGTGCATCTTTACAACAAAAACGTCATTACCGTACGTGCGGTAAAAACCATTTTCGTGGTGAAAAAAAATTATAAAAACCATTTCGTTACTTGCTTGGCGGTGTTTTCTTTCATAAGTAGGTGACTTTTTATAATTAAAATCTGTTATTTCTTTATAAACATTGAAAAAGGTTAAACTTTAACATATTTCTCGCATCATTACCGTACGGTACAATAGAACAGCGTACGACTGATTATATCCGCGTGCGCATGAATTCATTATTATTTCTTATTTTCATAACTGCCCCTTTTAGATTTTAAATTTTTACATTTGATGAGATCAATTTCCGTTATGAAACATTTAATTCATAATAATAATATGATTGCCACTGTAGGTGCTAAAATTTGCCTACAATTTGACAATTACCCATAAGCGTTTTGTCTAGCTCTTTTTAAAATGTGTAAGATTTGGTTTTGTTTCTCACCATTGAACACCAATTTGGAACTGAAAGGGCAAGACGGGAATACCAGGATAGCATTGCTGTAATCCGTTAGGCGGCTTTACCGCTGTGAGGCTAGGATTATAGCCGCTACTATGACCATCACATCGACTTACTGCAGTGTCTGACGGCTCATCACAAAGAGTAGCCGCTCCATCTGGGAGTACCCTACCACTATACTATCATCAAACACAGTTTCAGAATTTAAAATGAATGTATTATACCAATTCATATTAAATTTCATATATATAT